>JAKOOJ010000025.1:3894297-4269297 GCA_022577455.1 Arizona elegans | reverse complement strand
CTACTAAGCAGGTATATACAAAAGTATGAAGGCTATTGCTTAATGCATTGTAAGCCACCCTGAGTCTCCAGAGAAGGGCGGCATATAAATCGAACCAATAAAAATAATAATAATTATAAAGCAGCACTAACACTTCACATGATCTCGATTCTGTTTATACAACTTGGTTGTAGCCCCCCGGTGCCTTGTTTTACGGCATGGATGTTGGCCAATGCAGCCAAATTGGCTAGCTTATGATTCAGCGTAAGGCATGAATCCAGACGATGGATGAAATTCACTGGCCAAATTAAACAAATTGACAATGTTGGCAAAAAAAAAAAAAAAGGTGGTAAAACGGGCCAAAACTCAACACTTAACGACCGTCTCGCTTAACGACAGAAATTTTGGGCACAATTTGTGGTCGTACGTCGAGGACTGCCTCCTACGAATGGATTTTCCTTGGGTTTTTTTGTTTGTTTTTTTCTCGGCTAAGCCAAACCCTTACCATTTCGCAGGGCGCAAACGTGATGGGCCGATACGTCGAGATGCCACCGTTTAGAACAACCCAGAAGAAGAGTAAGAGGGAAAATTTCATGGCTTCTAGAGAAAGGGAGAAAGGAGCAGTGGTTAGAGATCAAACTGTGCATGGGAAACACTGGTTTAAAAGTCGAGCCGGGGGGAACATAAGCAGCTGGCGTGAACAGTGGGAATTTCACCAGTCTTTGGCGGCGTCAACATCCAGCTGCAGAACTGTTGAAGGGCGAAGCCAGATGTTGACTCTCAAGGAATTCAGGGCTTTATCTGAGCTGTCATTCCCAGGGATTAGACCTCTATGTCCCATCTCAGCCACTTTTTAAAAACTAAAAAAAAAACCCAAAAACCAGAGTTTCTGGCAGGTTTTTTTTTTTTCCCCTAGCTTTGTCCATCTCTCTTTCTAGCAAAGGTACCTGCACTTTTTTTTCAGCCTGAGGTGCTTTAAGATCTCTGGACTTCAACTCCCAGAATTCCCCACCTGGCAAGATCTTAGAGCAGCCGAGGTTGAGAAACTCTGCCTTATCGGCTTCCTTGTGGCTTTT
This sequence comes from Arizona elegans, assembly GCA_022577455.1. Lineage (NCBI taxonomy): Eukaryota > Metazoa > Chordata > Lepidosauria > Squamata > Colubridae > Arizona > Arizona elegans. The sequence goes on along the minus strand of JAKOOJ010000025.1, from coordinate 4,268,242 downwards.
AAAAAGTTTGCTAACAACCTGTATGTGGTGGAGCCTTTGGAAGATGCCTAGATAATTCTACATGGGGACTGTCCCAGTTGAGGATTATGGGGTGAGAGGGGGAGGAGGAGGAGGAGGAGGAAGAGAAGAATGAGGAAGGAAGGGAGGGAGGGAGGGAGGGAGGGAGGAAGGAAGGAAGGAAGGAAGGAAGGAAGGAAGGAAGGAAGGAAAATAGAGAGGTAAAATAGTGAGAAAGGAGAAAGGGAGGAAGGAAGGGGATCATATGAGGGAGGGAGGAAGAAGAGGGAGGGAAGGAAGAAGAGTGGGAAAGGGAGGGGAGAGGAGAGAAGGGAAGAGGAAGGAAGGAAGGAAGGAAGGAAAAAGGAAGGAAGGAAAATAAAGAGGTAAAATAGTGAGCAAGGAGAGAGGGAGGAAGGAAGGGGATCATATAAGGGAGGGAGGAAGAAGAGGGAGGGAAAGAAGAAGAGTGGGAAAGGGAGGGGAGAGGAGAAAAGGGAAGAGGAAGGAAGGAAGGAAAAAGGAAGGAAGGAAGGAAAATAAAGAGGTAAAATAGTGAGCAAGGAGAGAGGGAGGAAGGAAGGGGATCATATAAGGGAGGGAGGAAGAAGAGGGAGGAGAGGAAGAAGAGTGGGAAAGGGAGGGGAGGGGAGAGAAGGGAAGAGGAAGGAAGGAAGGAAGGAAAAAGGAAGGAAGGAAGAAGGAGGGAGGGAGGGATGGAGGGAAATGATGGGGGACAGAGAAAAGAGGGAAGGAAGGAAAGGAAAGGGGAAGGAAGGAAAAATGGAAGACACAGAGAGGAAGGAGAGAAGGTGGAAAGAAGAAGGGAGGGAGGGAGATGATGGGGGACAGAGAAAAGAGGGGAGGGAGGAAGGAAGGGAAGGAAAGGGGAAGGAAGGAAAAGGGAAGGGAGGGAGAGAAGGAAGGAAGGAAGGAGCGAGGGAGGGAGGGAGATGATGGGGGACAGAGAAAAGAGGGGAGGGAGGAAGGAAGGGAAGGAAAGGGGAAGGAAGGAAAAAGGGAAGGGAGGGAGAGAAGGAAGGAAGGAAGGAAGGAGCGAGGGAGGGAGGGAGATGATGGGGACAGAGAAAAGAGGGGAGGGAGGAAGGAAGGGAAGGAAAGGGGAAAGAAGGAAAAATGGGAGGGATGGAGGGTGAGAAAGAAGGAGGGAAGGAAAAAAGGGAAGGAGGGAAAAATGGAAGGGACAGAGAGGAAGGGGGAGAAGGTGGAAGGAAGGAAGGAAGGAAGAGGGAGGGAGAGGATGGGGAACAGAGAAAAGAGAGGAGGAAGGAAGGAAGGGAAGGAAAGGGGAAGGGATGAAAAATGGAAGGGATGGAGGGTGAGAAAGAAGGAAGGAAGGAAAAAAGGAGAAGGAAGGGAAAGGGGCGAAGGAAGGAAAAATGGAAGGGACGGAGGGAGGGAGAGGAAGGGAGGGAGGGGATGGATGGCATAAGGAAGGGAGGAAGAGGATGGAGGGAAGAAGGAGGAAGAAAGAAGAAAAAGGAGGGATGAAGGAAGGAAAACAGGGAGGGAGCGAGAAAGGAAGAAAGAAATGTGCTGCTAACCATGATATAGGACCAGAGTTGCAGAGTTGTCTTATCCTGCAGATTTTATGGGGCAACCCAGCCGAGAGGAGTCGGGCTGCCTGTTGACTTTAGGATTTCTGGGTCTCCCACGAGACTCTTCAAAGGAGCCAAAGGGCAAAAGGCACGCGGGCCTGTGGAAGAGGACAGCTCTTCCATCATCCTGCGGGAAGACGGGCAGGAGAAGTGGGCTTTTCCCATGGTCGGCGTGGTCCTGTTGCAAAACCCCAAATTGCGAGCAAATAATTCGATCCAGCCAGGGCCGAAACACGAAGCGGTTTGGTGAATGTAACACGCAAGGAGGATTGATTGAGCGAAGGGGTTTAGTAGTAGCATTTGGTGGGACGTTCATGTCCCTCCCATTTCAAACAACAAGGTCCAGATTCAATTAATGTTGCATAGAATTATCTTAATTCTTGCTTTTTATAGATAGAGGTGGAGATGCCACCCCTCCTTTCTATCAGGAGTGATTTTTTTATTTTATTTTTTACTCCTGTTGGAAAAAAAAAAAAAGAAGCCTTTCCCTTTAAGGATTGTTGAAAGGCAGAGCTTTCCCTTCCTGAATTCAAAACTATATAGAGTTTTATAAAGAGCCTTGGTAGTACAGTGGTCTAAAGCACCCTGTTATTAAGACCAGCTGCCTGCAATTACTGCTGGTTCGAATCTCTCCAAGGCTCAAGGTTGACTCAGCCTTCCATCCTTTCTAAGGTAGGTAAATTGAGGACCCAGTTTGTGGGGCAATAAGCTGACTTTGTATAAAATATACAAAAGAATGAAGGCTATTGCTTAACGCATTGTAAACAGCCCTGAGTCTCCAGAGAAGGGCGGCATATGAATCAAATTTAAAAAAAACTCCTGGAATCAGTTTATTTATTTGTTTGTTTGCTTGCTTGTTTGTTTGTTAGCAAACAAACTGCCCTTTTAGGAATTGTTACAGAGATGAGTTAGAAATTACAATATGTAGTAAGAGAAAAGAACTAATGGCAGTGTTATAAATTGACATTCTTAAAAAGCCAGAGAACTCTGAAAGAACTAAGAATAAAGAGGGCCCTTCAGTGATCATCCAGCTGGACCCGCATTTACCTACATTAATTTAGTTCATGGGACTTTATTCAATTTATCTGAGGGACCCATCAGGTTGCACTTAAGTGCTGATGAAACTGAGGAATGATTTCCCCTCTTGGCAGCCTCTAAGTAAACCTGGGGAAAAGCAGCTGGGATGGACCCGTTTTTACGTTTTTCTTAGTTAAGTGTGCCATTTTCCCACATTTTTCCACATTACTAACACGGTGGTTAAGTTGCTAAGTGAAAAGTGACTTCCCCATTGACTTTGCTTGTCAGGAGGTTGCAAAAGGGATGACATGAAAATTCAGATGCTTGGCAATTGACTCATACATTCGTGGCCAAAATTGTGGAAACCTGTTGGGAAAAGTGTATTTTTGAGGTTTGATGGCTAATAACCCCACTTTTTTTTTTCCTGGAGTTTCAAGATCATCCTATTCCATTGCTGGAATGGCCTGGGAATAGTCCAGACCTTCACCCAATGGAAAATCTATGGAGCCGACTAAAGAAACTTGTTAGTCAGAAGTGACCCAGCAATGAAACCCAGTTAATAGAAGCCATCATTCAATCTTGGTTTCACATTAGAACAGCTGCAGAACTCAAAGGCTTGGTTTGCTCCATGGGAAGACGTTGTAAGGCCGTCATTCTTGCTAAAGGTTACCCAACTAAGTATTAACTGATATGGTAATCATTTTTGTAGATCTCATTTTTTCTATGTGCTTCCCTTTTCTTCTTTATACTGTATCTGCTATTCTAATAGCAAATCCTTCATCAAAGTGATTGCATGACATTCTTGATTAAATTATCTTTCCATTGATATATAAGTTTATGGTACTACTCCAAAGAAAAGTGGTCTTATTAGGTAGTTTTAGAAAATACACTTTTCCCAAAAGGTTCCCACAATTTTGGCCACTATTTATGTACTTACGACCATTGCAAATGATCCTGTGATCCTCTTTTTGCGACCTTCTGACAAGCAATGTCAAGGGGGAAAGCCAGATTCACTTAACAACCGAATGACTATCTTAACAACCGCAGCAGTTCGCTTAACCACTGTGGCAAGGAAAGTCGTAAAAGGGGGCAAAACTCACTTAACAACCATTCTCGCTGAGCAATGTAAATTTGGGACTACGTTGTGGTCATAAGTCCAAGACCATATCTGTGATGGCTTTATTCCTGCCATAGATTTAACAACGTCCCATCCAGATTAAGTTGCTAACTAGGCAGCTCAGTGGCTAAAGACGCTGAGCTTGTCAATCAGAAAGGTGGGCAGTTCGGCGGTTCGAATCCCTAGTACCGGTCTCCTGCGTAAGAAGGGGGTTGGACTAGATGACCTCCAAGGTCCCTTCCAACTCTGTTACTGTTAAATACTGATAAATTTCTGAAATGGGGTTAAACAGATCAATTGCAAATCCAACAAAGACGTTTACAGGTTTGAACGATGTTAATCTTGGTTAGTCTGAAAATATGCGAGGGAGACTTAACCAACCATAAATAGTTCAATTCAGAGTTATTGTGCCACTCCCAAAATGGCCTTTTTTGGGGGTAAAAGGTGAAAGGAATATAGAAGTAACATCTTTCCAGAGTCATTTTTCAGAATGAAATAAGTGGCATATAAATTTAATAAACGAATGGGTAAATAAATACATCGTTCACCTCTGACGTTTCCCCAGCTGTCAGATCCCCTGAACTACAAGTAGTCCTCGATTTACAACAGTTCGTTTAGTGACCGTTCAAAATTACAATGGCGCTGAGAATTTACAGTGACTTATGACCATTTTTCCCACTTATGACCGTTGCAGCCTCCTCGCTGTCACATGATCAAAATTCAGATGCTTGGCAACTGACTCATAGTTATGACAGTTGCAGTGAGGGTCCCGGGGTCATGTGATCACTTTTTTTGTGACCTTTTGACCGGCAACGCCAATGGGGGGGGGAAACTAGATTCATTTAACAACCGTGCGACTAGCTCAACAACTGCAATGATTCACTTAACAACTGTGGCATGAATAGTTGTAAAATGGGGCAAAACTCCCTTAACAAATGTCTTACTGAAGAATGTAAATTTTTGGCTCAATTGTGGTCGTAAGTCAAGGACTACCTGTATACCAGAGTGTTCAAAGTTGGCAACTTTAAGACTTGCGGGCTTCAAACTCCCAGAATTCCTCAGCCAGTTGGGAATTGAAGTCCGCATGTCTTAAAGTTGCCAAAGTTTGGAAAAGCTATACTGTACTATTTTATTTTGCATTCGGTTTAGACTGCTGTATAGTTTCCATCAGGGCTGAAATGCTCCCGGTTCGGACCGGATCACCTGATCCAGTAGCGATGGCGGCGGGCGGTTTGGAGAAACGGTAGCAAAAATCCCTGCGCCCCCCCCCCCCCATGCCCAGCTGAGCCGCACGATCATCAGAGGCTTTTTGTTTTTACTTTTAAAAGCATTTTTTCTACAACCTCTTCCGACGAAAAAATGCTTTTAAAAGTAAAAATAAAAAAGCCTCTGATTATTGCGCGGCTCAGCTGGGATCGTCAGAGGCTTTTAAAAGCATTTTTTTCTGCAACCTCTTGGCCGAAGAGGTGGTAAAAAAAATGCTTTGAAAAGTCTCTCTGACGATCCCAGCTGAGTTGCCTGATCGGCAGAGGCTTTTCAAAGCATTAGAAAAAATGCTTTGTAAAGTTTTTTTTAAAAAGCCTCTGATGATCGCATGGCTCAGCTGGGATCATCAGAGGCTTTTCAAAGCATTAGAAAAAATGATTTGAAAAGTAAAAAAAAAAAAAAGTTGGCCACGCCCACCAAGTCAAATTGCCCCACACACACACACAAAGCCACGCCCACAGAACCGGTAATAACACATTTTGCATTTCACCCCTGGTTTCCATCCCCTATAGAAGACATTTAGGGTGTGTCCTGCTAATAGTTCTTACTTTCCTGCATAGCTCCTTCAGGCATAGTTAATCCCATTGAGTACAATGGGATTTACTTTATGTTAAATCCCATTGTACTCAATGGGACTTTACTTATTAAGGAAGCTCCCAAATAAAAGAACAGCCCCTTAAAAGGAAGACATAATGTCTTCCACTGGTTGAGGGGCTGTCATAGAGAATAAAGAGATTGACATGTTCTCCAAAACACTAGAAGACAAGACAAAAAATGGATGGAAACTAATCAAGGAGAGATTCAACCTAGAATTAAGGAGAAATTTCCTGACAGGGAGAACAATTCATCAGTGGAACAACTTGCCACCAGAAGTTGTGAATGCTCCAACACTGGAGGCTTTCCAAAAAATAGACTGGACAACCGTTTGATGGGATGGTGTATAAGATCTCCTGCCTTGAGTAGTGGGCTCGACTAGATGACCTCTGAGGTCCCTTAAGGCCCTAGGATAGGATTCTATGTTCTTTAAAAAGGGGGAAGAAACATGCCAAGGGATCCTAAACTAAATATCCCAGCACCCATGCTCCAATGCCATTGAATGGAACTTACTTACGAGTCGGAGACGCGAGAAAGCATACGCTTAAATCAATATCAATCAGAATAGAGCTGGAAGGGAGGGACCTTGGAGGTCTTCTAGTCCAGCCCTCTGCTCGAGCAGGAGACCCTATGTCATTCCGAACCTAGTGGCTGTCCAGTCTCTTCTTAAAAAACCTCCAGCGACGAAGCACCCACAACTTCTAGTGGCGAGCTGTTCCACTGGTTAATCGTTGTCCCTGTTAGGAAGTTTCTCCTTAATTTCCAGGTTGCTCCTCTCCTTGACGAGTTTCCATCTGTTGTTTCTTGTCTTCTGGTGCTTTGGAAAATAAACCCCTCGCTATGACGGGGCAGGCAGGCGGAAGAAAAAATATGTTTCCCAACAGCTTCATTTCTATTCTATCAGGCTTCTAATCCCCCTCACCCATTTTCCTCGTGATAAGGGAGGGGAAAAAAAACAACAACACAGCTATCTCATTGATTGCAATTCCCAGATCAAAAAGATCAGGCAAGAGCTTTTCAAAAAATAAAAAAACACACGTTCCAGCAGCATCTGGTTACATTTTCCTCTCCCCTGTAACATACAAACACACAAATACACAACACAGACCCACAGACACACACACCAGCCCTCATCCCACAGGTCTTCCCATCCTCCCAGGGATATATATATATATATATATATATATATATATATATATATATATATATTAAAAAAATCATCCAGTACCCACCTAATTTTGCAGTTAAAAAAAAGTGCTCGGTGGCTTTGCTGGGGTTTTTCCACAGTTTTCTAATTTTCTTCCTTTTCCAGATGGTCCAGCTGGATCAAGCTGTGAGAAGTTTCTCCTTTGGGGAGGTGGGTGGGTGGGTGGGTGGGTGGGAATGGGCTGGACTTGCTGACCAGCAGGCGTCCAAAGGAAGGAGAGGGGGGGAGAACCGGTGGGGAAGGGCAGAGGGAGGGGGGGCAAGAATTCAGTCACCCGAGGAACGGAGTGGGTGAGCGAAACTATTTCTCACAGATTTTTCTCCGGGCAGGAGAGCTGAGAATTCATCCTGGCTTCTGCCGAACGAAATCCTCCAGACGGAGCACATGAATTTTAGCTGGGGAGAGATTTTATAGCCAGGAGATGGGTGGAGTGGGGTTAGGGAGCTGGAAGGGTGTGTTTCCTCCTCCCCCAGTGTGCCAAAATTTCGTATTATTTCATTTACCTCGCCTGGATTTCCTGGGGAAGATTGTAGAAGAACAGGATGACAGCTTTGGAGAAGGGACCTTGGAGGTCTTCTAGTCCAACCCCCTTCTGCTCTCGGCAGGGGACCCTATAGAGGTAGTCCTCGACATCACTGGCCGCCATGGAGCCCCAAAATGCCTGTCGTTAGGCGAGACAGAGGTTCAGCGAGTTGTGTCCCATTTTACGAATTTTCTTACCTCCGCTCTTAAGCGAAGCCCCCCGTGCAGTGGGTTAAGTTAGTAAGACGGCTCTGAAGTGATTCTCTGTTAACATTTTTTTATTGAGTTAGAAGATAAAATAAGAAGAAGGAAGGAAGGAAGGAAGAAGGAAGGAAGGAAGGAAGGCAGGAAGGAAGGAAGGAAGGAAAGAAAAGGAAGAAGGAAGGAAAGAAAGGAAGGAAGGAAGAAGGAAAGGAAAGGAAGAAGGAAGGAAAGGAAGGATGGAAGAAGGAAAGGAAAGAAGGAAAGGAAGGAAGGAAAGGAAGGATGGAAGGAAAGGAAAGGAAGAAGGAAGGGAAGGAAGGAAGGAAGAAGGAGGAAGGAAAGAAGGAAGGAAAGGAAGAAAGGAAGGAAAGGAAAGGAAGAAGGAAGGAAAGGAAGGAAGGAAGGAAGGAAGGAAGAAGGAAAGGAAGGAAGGAAAGGAAGGACGGAAGGAAGGAAAGGAAAGGAAGAAGGAAGGAAAGGAAGGAAGGAAGGAAGAAGGAAGGAAAGGAAGGAAGGAAGGAAAGGAAGGAAGGAAGAAGGAAGGAAGCAAGGAGGGAGGGAGGGAGATGATGTGGGACAGAGAAAAGAGGGGAGGGAGGAAGGAAGTGAAGGAAAGGAAAGGGGAAGGAAGGAAGGAAAAATGGAAGGGAGGGAGAGAAGGAAGGAAAGAAGGAAAAGGGGAAGGAAGGAAAAATGGAAGAGACAGAGAGAGGAAGGGGGAGAAGATGGAAGGAAGGAAGGAAGGAAGGGAGGAAGGAAGGGAGGGAGGGAGGGAAGGAGGGAGATGATGAGGGACAGAGAAAAGAGGGGAGGGAGGAAAAGGGATCTTGGAGGTCTTCTAGTCCAACCCCCTTCTGCTCTGGCAGGGGACCCTATACAGGTAGTCCTCGACATCACGGCCACAATGGAGCCCCCAAATGTCTGTCGTTAAGCGAGACAGAGGTTCAGCGAGTTGTGTCCCATTTTATGAATTTTCTTACCTCCGCTGTTAAGCGAAGCTCTGCAATGGGTTAAGTTAGTAAGACGGCTCTGAAGTGATTCTCTGTTAACATTTTTTTATTGAGTTAGAAGATAAAATAAGATGTAAAATACAAAGGAAAATAGGAAAACAAGGGGGGGGGGAAGAAAAGTGACAAAGGATTAGGAAAGAAAGAAAGAAAAAAAGGAGAAAAGAAACGTTAACATCAAATCACAATTTATGGGTTTTTTTGTAATAATATAAACTAGCCATTTCTATAAGGATCTATCAATTGAATAAGTGGCAATATGAATTCGATAGATAGATAGATGAAAAAAAATAAAATAAAAAACTTTGATTATGATACTGTGTGGGGAAGATGGTACGAATGGATAAATGATAGAATTAAGGAAGGAATAAAAGGTGCAGAAATTAATTAGAAATGTGTAGTATAAATGACACCAGACACTTACTCATGTATATATGTATAAACACTGCGAATCTGATGTTAAACAGAATCGTGACTATATTTTATTTGTGTAAAAAAAAAACCAATAAAAATTGTATTAAAAAAATAAAATAAAATAAAATAAAATAATAAATAATAAATAATAAACAAATAAATAATAAAAATAAATAAATAAGTAAATAAACAAACAAACAAATAAATAAATCTAATCGGTAAAACCCACAATCACAATGTTGCCCCTTTTTACAGCTTTTCTTGCCCTGGTTGTTAAGTGAACCGCTGCAGTTGTTCAGGTTAGTAACACGGTCATTAAGTGAATCTGCTTTCCCCATCGACTGTCGACCCGTCGAAAGGTCGCAAAAGGGCATCATCACCCGGCCTTGGGAACCGCAACAGTCGTAATGTGAGTCGGCGGCCAAGCGTCTGAATTTCGATCACGGAGATGCTGCAAAGGTCGTAACTGTGAAAAACGGTCATAAGTCGCTTTTTTTCGGTACCGTTGTAACTTGGATCACTAAATGAAGTGTTGTAAGTTGGGGACTCCCTGTATACCATTTCAGCCCAATGGGTGTCCAATCTCTTCTTAAAAACCTCCAGTGATGGAGCATTTACAACTTCTGGAGGCAAGGAGTTCCACTGGCTAATTGTTTGTATGCACACACTCTCTCTCTCTCTCTCACACACACGGATACAGATAGTCCTTGATGTACAACAGTTTATTTACTGACCGTTAGAAGTTACAGAGGCATCAAAGCCACTAAAAGTTCAAATTTTAGCAAACTTTTAGAAGCTCACATTTTGCTATCATTTTTCACACTTATGACCATTGCAACTGGCATGTACCTATGACAGTTGCAGTGTCCCAGGGTTATATGGGATCAACTTTTGTAACCTTCTGACAAGCAGTATAGAGGTTAGACTAGAAGTCTTCCAAGATCTTCTCCAACCTGTTATTCCGTATATTTAAACTCAATGAATTAAGCTCAAATTGAGGTAGGATTTTTTAAAAAAATCTCTCTCTTTTTTTAAAAAATGTACTTTTTATGAAAGAGGTTTACGATTTTAAAAAAACAACACAAACTGAAATCAGAGAGAAAAAAGAAAAGAAAAATTAGACTAAAGTGCCGAAAAAAAGAGGGGAGAGGAGAAAAGAGCAGAATGGAGGGGCGCAAAGGAGACAGAGAAGGAGAGAGAGACAAAATAAGAATATTTAAGCAATTGCCAAACTTCCTTGCAATAACTACCGGAAAATTAATGATTCCCATCCCCATGAACTTACATGCACGATTCGCTTTTTCCCAGAGATCTGAACCTCATTATCATTTCTCTCCAGAGTTTGGCTAAAAAATAGTAAAGGGATTCCAGAATTTTATAAAAATCTTTCCTGTTTTAGTCCTGATCAAAGAAGTCAACTTTATATTCCTTCCTTTTGCTTCTAACAGTCTTTTTAACTGAGGGAGTTATTTTTTTTTTTCTTTTTAAATCTCATCTGTGGCAAAGAAGATGCTTTTTAAGATTGAGAAGCAACTGTGTGTAACCTTCAAAATGTTCCTCCACATTGTCGGTTTATGAACTGAATGGGAGCTTTTACAGTTAGTACAGCAGCTATTTCAAAGTTCAATCTGATGTGACGATTGATGTGACAAGTGTAATGACCCGAAGGAAAATATGAGGGGAAAAACACACAAATTTTATGCCTCAGTATTTCAGCCCTGAAACAATAGCAATAAGAACAAGAGTAATATTTTGGCACATATATTTTAGGAAGAAAAAAATGCACTGGGAAATAAAGTCGGATGGATGGCACAATTCAGGATCAATGCTTTCAGATTTAAAATCTTTTCCACTGCTCGCTGTTTAAAAAAAATGTTTAGAAGGTATTTAAATAAACAACAGAGCACCCTTTTATGCATAGGTCAAAATAAACAACCAGTTTATTTATGCGGTGCCTAGTTTGTGGAACTCACAGTCACAAAATGAATAGATGGATGGATGGATAGATAGATAGATACTGAATAGAGAGAGATGGATAATAGCTAGCTAGATAGCTAGATGATAGCGAAATAACTTGATAGATTAGATAGATAGATAAATAGATAGATAGATAGATAGATAGATAGATAGATAGATAGATAGATAATAGATACTGAATAGAGAGAGATGGATAATAGCTAGCTAGATAGCTAGATGATAGCGAAATAACTTGATAGATTAGATAGATAGATAGATAGATAGATAGATAGATAGATAGATAGATAGATAGATACTGAATAGAGAGAGATGGATAATAGCTAACTAGATAGCTAGATGATAGCGAAATAACTTGATAGGTTAGATAGATAGATAGATAGATAGATAGATAGATAGATAGATAGATAGATAGATAGATATGGATGGATGTATAGATAGATATTGAATAGAGGGATAGCTAGATGATAGCAAAATAACTTGATAGATTAGATAGATAGATAGATAGATAGATAGATAGATAGATAGATAGATGATATGATAGATAGATAGATATGGATGGATGTATAGATAGATATTGAATAGAGGGATAGCTAGATAATAGCTAGCTAGCTAGCTAGATGATAGCTAAATAACTCGATAGATGATAGATTAGATTAGATAGATAGAAGATAGATAGATAGATAGATAGATAGATAGATAGATAGATAGATAGATATGGATGGATAAATACTGAATAGAGAGAGAGAGAGAGAGATAATAGCCAGCTAGATAGCTAGATGATAGATAAATAACTAGATACTGTAGATGATAGGTAGGTAGGTAGATAGATAGACGGACAGACAGACAGACATAGAAAGTCAGATAGATATAGATATATAGGGATGGATATTGAGAGATGGATAATAGATAGCTGATAGATAGCAGCTGTAAATGATAAGACAGACAGACAGAGATAAGTGATAGCTAAATGATAGCTGGAGAGAGAGATTGAGTGAAGACAAAGGAGGGGCGGAGGGATGAACAGACAGACAAATAACTAAATAACTCTTCAGGCTTGTTTATACAGATTAATTAGAGACTGTGTGCTGCACAGATTAAAGTGTTGGACTAAGAAAATCCATGAATGAAGGCAAATCTACGTGTCCTGAGTATAATGTTGCCGGATCCAATCTCCGGGACCAGAAATTTAGTCTTCTGAGCTTTCGGACTCATGCTGGAGCCCATCCTTCAGGGAACGTCGGTCTCTCTCTCTAGAATATGTGCATCGGATTGCTTTATGCGTAGTATTTATACAGTCCCTGGTTGTGTGTGGTACCACATAAATACGACGCATAGAATAGCCCAAAGAAGACATTCTTGGTGAGGGAGGAGTTCCCCAAGAATGGGCTCCGGCACGACTCCAAAAGCTCACAAAACTAAACTTCTCGTTCCGGTGACCGACTCAGATTGGATCCTGTAAGACAGGGGTTCCCCAACTCCTCGGGCATGGCCCGGTACTGGGCCCTTGCTCATTTCGGAACTGGGCCGCACAAGCGATGGGTAAGCGCAGCTCCATTGGCACAAGCAACCGGCACTTGTCCTCCCACGCAAAGCCCCGTTGTGCAGAAATGCAGCTGCACACGGGAGCTCACACGCCCATATTCCCTCCTCCCCCCCCGCCGGTCCGCAACGCTGGAAAGATTGGAGACCTCTGCTATGAGGCAATCCAGGCTGAATGCAAACCCAGTGGCGGCAAATTCACTGGAAGATTCTAGAACAGGGGTGTCAAACTCGATTTCATTGAAGGCCGCATTAAGGTTGTGTTTGACTTTGGGGAGCTCCGGGGGGGGAGGGCATAGCCGGGAGGGGGCATGGCTAGCTCGACGTCACTCATCGTGGTTCCGTTTTCGCAGGCGGCCCACCCAAGCTCCGTTTTCACTGGCAGAGGGCTGCAGGAGGCCATCGCGGCTGAAAACGGAGCCTAGGAGGCAAGAGTGGGGTTCAAAAATTTTAGCAATTGGTTCTCTACTCGGTTGCTGGGTGGGTGTGGACATGGTGGACATGGCCTACTCGGCCCTCCTGCACTACGATGGAGGTGTAGGTGTTTACACCCTCCCCAAGCTCCAGAGGGTTTCTTCGAGCCTCCGGGAGGGTGAAAACGGCCTCTCCCGGGCTCTGGAGGGTCTCTGGACGCTAGAAACGGGCCCATTTCCGGACTTCCAGGAGGCCTGTTTTTCACCCTCCCAAGGCTCTGGAGGCTTTCCTCGAATTGCAGGCCCGTTTCCAGACTGCTGGAAGTTCCAGGACCCCCGTTTTTCATCCTCCACGCAGGCCCTGCAATTACCTGGCATCCAAAATGGGCTGCGTGGAGACTCCTAGGAGTGGTGGGGTGGGGTAGGCAGGGCCAGCCAGTCCTTGCAACTACCGGTTCGGCGAACCAGATATAAAATTAGTATCCGGTTTGCCTGAACCAGTCCGAACTGGCTGAATCCCACCTCTGCCAGGAGGCCTGCACATGGCCGTCCCGAGCTACATTTTTGCTGGCAGAGGCCCCGTGGACCGGTCCTTCGCTGTTTCTTGGATGGGCCCGCGGGCCAGATCTAAGCACCCTGCGAGCCAGATCTGGCTCGCAGGCCTTGAGTTCGACACCCCTGTTCTAGAACAACGAAAATTCTCAAGGATTGAGCTGGGAACACCATTGGAATCCCTCCCAGCTCCTGGTGAAAAGTGTGAAAAGAGGCCTTTTTCGAAGCAGCAGCCATTGTGGGTTTGTCGTACCGCAAAACGAGGACGTGAACCCAAAGCCAACCTCTTTCATGTCCCTCTTGGCAGCTCGTCTGTGGTCGTCGGTTTGCCCACGAGATCCATGTCATGTGGCCATGATTGAGACCAGCTTCCCCCACCCCAGACACCATCCAGATGTGGGTGGGTGGGGGATTAAAGGGCTTTCCATCCTAGCTCGGTGACAACGGAGGGTTTTACGATCCCAGGGCCTCTGCGTGACGTCCGAGGACACGGCTTCCGTTTCTCCATTTTTAGCAACTGGCGTTCTAATGTCTGATATTAGTCACTGTCCTAAGACACTTTGTTAGGCGCAGTTTGGATAAAAGAAGAAACATCTGCAATTATTATTCATCCAGAACAAGGGCTGGAAATATTTTAAGTCGAAAGGATGGGAAGCAGAGAGGCTGAGCCAGTTCAAAATTTGAGATCCTGAAAATGATCTTTTCTTCTGTAGGTTTAACAGGCCGACCCATCCGGGAATCCTCAATCACACTCAAATATATCCAATGGGCTGTTTTAATGATGCATTTATTATTTCTTTATTTAATTGGTATCCGGCCTTTATGATTTTTACAAATAACTCAAGGTGGCAAGGTTCAAGGGTGAAATGCTCCCAGTTCAGACCGGATCGCCCGATCTGGTAGCGATAGCGGCGGGAGGTTCAGAGAACCAATAGCAAAAACCCCTGCCCCCCCCATGCCCAGCTGAGCCACGCAATCATCAGAGGCTTTTTTTTTTTACTTTTAAAAAAATTTTTTCTACAACCTCTTCGGCTGAAAAAATGCTTTTAAAAGTTTTTTAAAAAGCCTTTGACGATCGCTCGGCTCAGCTGGAATCGTCAGAGCCTTTTGAAAGCATTTTTTCTACAACCTCTTCGGGCCGAAGAGGTTGTAGGAAAAAAAAAAAAGCCTTTAAAAGCCTCTGACGATCCCAGCTGAGTTGCCTGATTGTCAGAGGCTTTTGTTTTAACTTTTAAAAGCATTTTTTGTTGTTGTTTTTAAAAGTTAAAAAAAAAAAGCCTCTGAAGATCAGGCAACTCAGCTGGGATCGTCAGAGGCTTTTAAAGGCATTTTTTTTTTTTTGGTAGAAAAAATGCTTTTAAAAGTTAAAAAAAAAGTTGGCCACGCCCACCCAGTCACATTAACCCCCTCCCCCACCAAGCCACGCCCACAGAACTGGTAGTAACAAATTTTACATTTCACCACTGGGTGAGTTGGCAGGTGGGCCCACCCGCAGTCGCCCCTACTGATTCGCCCGAATCGATCCGAACCGGCTGAATATCACCTCTGGTTAAGATAGCAGCGGACCTGTTGGTATCTTGAGAACTTCCTTTCTGTCCCTGGATCATCTTTTGCCTCAGTGATCTGCCCAGTCTGGCATCTCTTTCTGGATTCCTGTGTTCCCGCCGAGTCTTTTTCCTGGCAGAACCTTTTTTTATACCTTCCCGTGCAAATCCTACACAACAAACACACTCCCCCGCCTTTCCCTTCCACCACTGCTTTCATCTCAGATGTTTCCTGCGGCGGGTTTTATGTGCTTTTTTTCTTTTTCTTTTCATTTGTTTATTTCCCGTCTTTATTCTTCTTTTTTTTTTTTTTTACAAATAACTCAAGACAGAGAACCTACCCAACGCACCTTCTTCATCCTGTTTTCCACACAACAACCACAACGTCGAGAAATGGACTGGCCGAAAGTCACCCAGCTGATAAGGCGGGACTAGAACTCACAATCTCCTGCTTTCTAGGCTGAAGCCTTAAGCACTAGACCAAACTGGCTCTGGGTCTCTCTTCCTTCCCCTCCCTCCCTCCCTCTCTTTCTCTCTCTCTTTCTCTTTTCTCTCTCTGCCCTCTGTTTTTTTTCTCTGTATCTTTCTCTCTCTCTCCTCTTTTCTCTCTTTCTTTCTCTCTCTTTCTCTGTCCTTCTCTTTTCTCTCCTTTCAATTTTCTCTCTTTTTCTCTCCTTCTCTTTTCTCTCTTTCTCTGACCTCTTTTCTCTTTCTCTGACCTCTTTTCTCTCTTTTTTTTCTCTCTCTCTCCTTCTGTTTTCTCTCTTTTTCTGTACTTCTCATTTCTCTTTCTGACTCTTTTTCTCTCTCCTCTTTTTTCTTTTTCTCTCTCTCTGTCCTTCTCTTTTCTCTCTCTTTCCCCTTCTCTTTCTCCTCTTTCTCACTCTTTCTCTTTCCTTCTCTTTTCTCTCCCTTTCTCTGTCTCCTTTTCTCTCTTCTTTCTCTTCTTTTTTCTCTCCTTCTCTTTGCCTCTCTCCTTCTCTCTCTCCTTATTTCTTTCTCTCTCTCTCCTTTTCTTTCTCTCTTTCTCTGTCCTTCTCTTTTCTTTTCTCTATCTTTCTATTTTCTCTTTCTTCCCTCTTTTCTCTCTCTTTCTCTGATCTCTTTTCTCTCTCTCTTTCTCTTGTTTTCTCTCTTTTTTTGTACTTCTCATTTCTCTTTCTGTCTCTCTTTTTCTCTGTCTTCTTTTTTCTCTTTCTCTCTTCTTTCTCTTTCTCTCTCCTTCTCTTTCTCGCTCTTTCTCTTTCCTTCTCTTTTCCCTCTCTTTCTGTCTCCTTTTCTCTCTTCTTTCTCTCTTCTTCTTTCTCTCCTTCTCTTTGCCTCTCTCCTTCTCTCTCTCTCTCTCTCTCTTCTTCTCCTTTCTCTCTCTTTCTCTCTCTCCTTTTTTTCTCTTTCTCTCTCTCTTTTTCTCTCTCTCTCTCACTCAAACACAGACTGCTTCCTATACTGGCCATAGATCATCCTGCCTTTTCTTCAGTGGGGGATGACTAGATGGCCTCACTTCACCCAGTTCTAGCTTACAGACAGGAGAGTTTTATTCCCATATAAGATGCCACTGGAAAAAGCCCAACCTGTATGAATTGGCCATTCAGGTTGTCAAGGTTGCAAATGAACAAGTGACGTGCCAGAATTTGGCAAAAGTGACGAATGACTTTGGGGAAAAAAATAGTTGCAACATTTCGAATGAATGTGATTCCACGGAAATCATTTATTCAGCTGAGTGGTGTACATGAATATATGAGGACAAGATAACGGAATTTTAAAAATGGGATTTGGAAACTCAGGAATGAAGGAGAACGGCGGCTCCAGCTGCTCTTTTTCTAGCTGTTTAGAAAAAGTGTCATTTCAAATGCATGCTTAAGCCATCCACGCCTGGCAAAAAAATAAATATAACTCCCAAAGCATAAACAATTTGATTTTTTTCGGGGAGCGTGGATAAATATGAGGGATAGAAGAATGATGCAAAAATCAGCGGGTGGAACCAATTCTCTTAGGAAAGAGTTTTTAAAAAGGAAATTTGAGTGCCAAATGAAAAGATAACAGTCATAGAGTCTGAGAGCCGGGAGGGACCTTGGAGGTCATCTAGACGAACCCCCTTCCCAAGGCAGAAGTTCTCAACTTATGACCACAATTGAGAGCAGAATATCCTGTTAAGCAAGGTGATTGTTAGTTGAGACGCGCCCAATTTTACAATCTGTTTTTTTTTTTGCCACGGTTGTTAAGCGAATCACACAGTCATTAAAGCAAATTCCCTTGGCAACTGGCATGTATTTATGACAGTTTCAGGGTCCCAATTATGTACAAACTTCCCAGTCCGCTTCCGACAAGCGAAGTCAATGGGGGAAGTCCGATTCACTTAACAACCATTTACAGATAGTCCTTGATTTACAACTGTTTGTTTAGTGACCGCTCAAAGTTACAACGGCACGGAAAAAAGTGACTTGTGACCATTTTTCACACTTATGACCGTTGCAGCATCCCCACAGTCACACGATCAAAATCGTTTAGCAACCGACTAATATTTATGATGGCCGCAGTGTCCCGAGGTCACATGATCCCATTTTGTGGCCTTCCGACAAAGAAAGTCCACGGGGAAAGCCCAATTCACTTAACAACCATGTTATTAATAGAATGACTGCAGTGGTTTACTTAAACCACCATGGCAAGAAAAGTCATAAAATGGGGCAAAAATTTCAGTTAACAAATGTCTCACTTAGCAACAGGCATTTTGGGCTCAAATTGTGGCCATAAGTTGAGGACTACCTGCAATTCACTTAATCACCGTGGCAGAAATGACTCAGTTAGTGACCTCACTGCTTAGCGACCAAAGCTCTGATTCCAATTTCGGTCATAAGTTGAGAACCATCTGTACCCACCATCTCCAGGTTAATGTTGATGGAATCTAGGTGTCTTGTGGGAGCAATGGTTTGAGACTTTGAAGAGTGGTGTGGTGGCCTAGAGGTGGAGCTCTCACCTCACATTCAGGAGGCTGTGAGTTCGATCCTAGGTAGAAGCAGATATTTCTCTCTCTGGGTGCAATGAGAATATATCTGCCGAACAAAACTCCTCATCGGAGACATGAAGGGCATCTGGCCATTAAAACACTCTGCTAGCTCCATTCAGTTGCCCAGACTCCACCCCACAAGGGATTATGGCATCGTTAAAAAGAGATGATTTTACTACCTGCTGTAAACTGGTAGTAAAGGTAAATAGAACCCACCCCTGATCTACTTGAACCCCCAAATTCTCATCCCGTGAATACCGTCAGCTTCCCAGTCATATTAGGGCATCTCCGAACAAGATTTTGTTGTCCCCAAGTTTTTCACTCAGCCAAGTCTTCAAACCAGAAGCAAATCACTTCCATTCCAACTGAGTCATTCAAACATTGTGAAAGCACTAATATTCTGTTTTTTTTCTCCTCCTCTTCTTTCTGTCATCCTCCGTCCCGTATGTTTAACATTAGGAATCGGAGGACATGAACTAACTATTGTTGATGAATCTGTAAAACTACTTGAAAGCCTCTTTTGGCCGGGGCCTAAAAGCTTGAAATGAAAATTAAATTCCTTCCTTCTCCGGCCTGCCTCCCTCCTTCCTCATTCCTGCTCGCAGCTGATTTGCCTGCAAGCCATTTGAACCCCAAATTGATTAATTAGCAAAGTAAATTCCAGAGGGCCAAAGGGAGCTGGGGGAGCTGTGATTTAATGGTGGCTCTTGGAAATTTCACTGTAAAGCAGGACTAGAACTCACAGATACCTGGTGGTTGGCTTAAAGTAAGTCACCCAGCCGGCTTTCATGCTTAAGGTAGGACTAGAACTCACCGTCTCCTGATGATTGTCCCAAAATCACCCAGCCGGCTTTCATGGCTAAGGCGGGACTAGAACTCACCGACTCCTGGTGATTGGCCAACCGTCAGACAGCAAACTTTCGTGCCTAAGGCGGAACTAGAACTCACATTGCCTGGTGATCAGCCAACAGTCAGCCAGCCGGCTTTCATGGCTAAGGCGGGACTAGAATTCACCATCTCCTGGTGATTGGCCAACCGTCAGACAGCAAGTTTTCATGGCTAAGGCGGAACTAGAACTCACTGTCTCCTGGTGATTGTCCCAAGATCACCCAGCCGGCTTTCATGGCTAAGGCGGAACTAGAACTCACTGACTCCTGGTAATCGGCCAACAGTCAGCCAGCCAGCTTTCGTGGCTAAGGCGGAACTAGAACTCACCGACTCCTGGTGATTGGCCAACCATCAGACAGCAAGCTTTCATGGCTAAGGCGGAACTAGAACTCACCGACTCCTGGTGATTGGCCAACCGCCAGACAGCAAGCTTTCGTGCCTAAGGCGGAACTAGAACTCACATTGCCTGGTGATCGGCCAACAGTCAGCCAGCCGGCTTTCATGGCTAAGGTGGGACTAGAATTCACCGTCTCCTGGTGATTGGCCCAAAGTCACCCAGCCGATTTTCATGCCTAAGACGAAACTAGAACTCACTTTCTCCTGGTGATTGTAACATAGTTGTTAAGGGAATCTGGCTTCCCCATTGACTTGGCTTGGTAGAAGGTCGCAAAAGGTGAACACATAACCGTCATACGACTTTTGATCACAGGGCCATGGGGATGCTGCAAGGGTCGTGGGATTTAGCCGGTTCGCACCAGTTTGGGAGAACCGGTTGTTAACTTTCTGAAGAGTTTGGCAAATTGGTTGTTGGAAGAAATCATTAGGGCAGAGAACCTGTTGTTAAATTACTTGAATCCCACCACTGGTCGTAAGTGTGAAAAACAGTCATTTTTTTTTCAGTACCGTTGGGACGTCAAACCCCATCACTAAATGAGTGGTTATAAGTCGAGGACTCCCCGAAGAGGGAAATCCATCTTGTGTGCCTCGTAGAGTCCGTTGGAAACTAGCTGAAGCAGGTTTGAGTCGGCCGGCTGTGAGCCAGGCTCCCAGACTTCACGTAGAGTTTTCTGTCCAGAGGTTCCAGATGTTTTACAGCTTGGGGGGGTGGGAAAGTTCTCATCCCTAAGAAATGTCAAGAATTCCGAAGTAGGATTTTTAAAAAGGGAGCCGTCTGTTACTCAGCGTGCAAAACGAGGGGAAGGTTGGCTAAGAGCGAGGCCGAGAAAGCTGATACTACGGGGAGGAAGAGGAGGAGGGGAGTTAAAGAAAGTTTAAGGATGTTTGGCTGGCGAGGGGATGATTGACAGCACTTGACAAGTCCCACATGGGGTTCACTCAGTGACATGCAAGTTGGGTCCTGTCCGATGCATCCAGCCTGCCCCCTATTGGTCAGAGATGGCGATGCCTTTCTCATTTAAATCGACTTTTATATAAATGGTATTGTTAAATAGACAGAATTTAGGGAAATAATTGTGAATTGTATTATGTTGTGTTATTTGAATTAAGCACTTTGTTTAAATGTTAAATTGGTATATTTTCAAGATTAGACTTAAATTTGATGAAGTAATAATTAAATAAAGACTGAATGAATATTATAGGAAGTGATAATAAAACGTAAGGAAGTTCTAGAAATGGAAATAAGATTTAGAAATGTAAACATGTTTGAACTGTATTTTTAATAGTGAGCATTTGGGGTAAGAATTGTGAAATATATTATGAGGTATTAATTGAATTAAGATTTAAGGTGGATTATTAGAAGGGTAATTGCTTTGATTAAGTTAATATGAGGTAGCTTTCTATAAGATGGTAATAGTTGAGATAGGTGATAAATGTTATGGAAAAAATAGAATATATGAAATTTTGTTAAAGATGAACAAAAAGTTGAACAAATTTATGACCGGATCAATGCTCTTTTCTGAAAAGATGTATTGTATATTTATTTGTGTGTTTTAAAAAAAAAATAAAAAAAAATTCTAAAAAAATAAAGAGGTGGCGATGCCTTAATTTGGAAAACAAAATTAATTGGGAACGAATCTCCCAATACAGATAGTCCTCGACTTATGACCACAATGGAGGCCAACATTTCTGTTGCTAAACAATTGTTAAGTGAATCTGGCCCCATTCAACCGCCTTGCTGGCCACCGTTGTTAAGTGAACCGCTGCAGGTGTTAAATTAGTGACATGGTTGTTAAGTGAATCTGGCTTCCCCATTGAATATGCTGGTCAGAAGGTTGTAAAAAGGGAACACACTGCAACTGTCATAAATATGAGTCAGTTGTCAAGCGTCTGAATTTGGACCCTTGGGGATGCTGCAATGGTCATAAAGGGGGGGGGAAACGATCATAAGTTACTGCATAAACACTGCAGTCGTTAAGTGAATAATGCCGGCAGATCTGGCTTCTTCCATTGACTTTGCTCGTCAGAAGCAGAGCTGGGAAGGTTACCAGTGGTGAAAAATTGGGTGCAAATCGCTTAACAGCCACTTTACTTAGCAAATAAATAAATTCTGGTCCCAATTGTGACTGTAAGTCGAGGACTAGATGGATCTGTCTTATCGATCTTCAGTCTTGTGTTAAAATTCTATTTCAAAAATGTATTCCGTTCCTCCCTCCTCTTCCTTTTCATTCTCTCCTCCCCTCCCTTTCCCACCCTTCTTTCTTTCTTTCTTTCTTTCCCACCCTCCTGACCAAGAGGGTTGGACTAGATGACCTCTAGGGTCCCTTCCAACTCTGTTATTCTGTTAAGTGGACCAATGGTTTAGGTCCACTCCCTCTTGCTTCCCTTCCCAGCTTCGCTCACAATCTCTCAATCCATAAAAGCCATGTACTGACCCCACTAGGACACAATTCAAGAATCCCATACAACACAGTCGAATGCTTTCTACAGATATTTCATATTTGCGGTCAAATGCTTTTAAGGCCGGTTTCTCAGAAAAGGAAGGAAGGGATTTGGAGGGTGGGCAAGTCTTCCTCCTCTCTGCACCCATTTTACAGCTCTCAGCTCTGCTGGCCCATGAACTTCTTCTTGGAGATCTTCATGGCAGCCTTAATTTCTCGGTTGATTATTTCTTGCCAGGGTTGGCTGTGAATAAGGAGGAACAATTGGGGGACAAAAGTCAGATTAGGAGGCCTGTGAGAATGTCACAGAATGGGAACATGGCAAGGAAAATGTCAGAAGAGCCTCTACTACAGCTAGTTCTTGACTTACAACACCTTCTGTCCAGTGGTGGGTTTCAATTTTTTTTACTACCGGTTCTGTGGGCGTGGCTTGGTGGGCGTGACATGGCTTGGTGGGCGTGGCAAGGGAAGGCTACTGTAAAATCTCCATTCCCACCCCACTCCAGGGGAAGGTTACTGCAAAATCCCCATTTCCTCCCAATCAGCTGGGACTTGGGAGGCAGAGAAAAGATGGGGGCGGGGCCAGTCAGAATTTTTACTACCAGTTCTCTGAACTACGCAAAATTTCCGCTACCGGTTCTTCAGAACTGGTCAGAACCTGCTGAAACCCACCTCTGCTTCTGTCTCTCCCTCCCTCCCTCCCTCTTTCCTTCCCTTCCCTTCTTTCCTATTCTCCTTCCTTCCTCTTTCTTTCTTTCTTTCTTTTTCTTTCTTTCTCTTTTCTTTCTTTCTTCTTTCTTCTTTCTTTCTTTCTTTCTTTCTTTCTTTTTCTTCCTCCCTCCCTCCCTTCCTCCCTCCTCTTCCTTTTCATTCTCTCCTCCCCTCCCTTTCCCACCCACCTTTCTTTCTTTCTTTCTTTCTTTCTTTCTTTCTTTCTTTCTTTCTTTCTTCTCTTCCTTCCTTGGTCTTCTGTTCCATTCTCCTCTCCCTTTCACTCTGTCCTTCCTTCCTTCCTTCCTTCCTCCCTCCCTCCCTCCCTCCCTCCCTCCCTCTTCCTTTCCCTTCCCTTCCCTTCTCTTCTCTCCTCCCTTTCACACTCTTCTTCCTTCCTTCCTCCCTTCCTCCCTCCTCTTCCTTTTCATTCTCTCCTCCCCTCCCTTTCCCACCCACCTTTCTTTCTTTCTTTCTTTCTTTCTTTCTTTCTTTCTTTCTTTCTTTCTTTCTTTCTTTCTTTCTTCTCTTCCTTCCTTGGTCTTCTGTTCCATTCTCCTCTCCCTTTCACTCTGTCCTTCCTTCCTTCCTTCCTTCCTTCCTTCCTTCCTTCCTCCCTCCCTCCCTCCCTCCCTCCCTCTTCCTTTCCCTTCCCTTCCCTTCCCTTCCCTTCTCTCCTCCCTTCTCTTCCTCTTTCCTTCTTCCCTCCTTCCCTCCCGCTTCCCTTCCCTTCCCTTTTTTTTCTCTTCTGTCATTCTCTTTCCTTCCTGCTTTTACTTGCAACGATACCTTTACAGACCTTTAAACCGCAACTGCCTGTCCCAGGTCCCAAATCCAGTCTGAACAATAATATTTACCCGGCTTTTATTTCTGGAGGTTCAGGGAGGGTTTTCGTGAATCCTCTTTTTCCTACTAACCAGTAGGTGTCTTCCAACCCTTTGCCCTATTTAAAAAAGGGACGTGTGAATCCAATAGAATATATATATATGTCTTTG
Source organism: Arizona elegans (assembly GCA_022577455.1). Taxonomy (NCBI): domain Eukaryota; kingdom Metazoa; phylum Chordata; class Lepidosauria; order Squamata; family Colubridae; genus Arizona; species Arizona elegans. Next base: position 4,244,818 of record JAKOOJ010000025.1, on the reverse strand, counting down.
GTTATTCGGGTTTTCTCCCACGTAAAATTGGAGGTGTCTTGGCAACGTTTCGACGAAGTCTCATTCGTTATCTTCAGGCTGGTGTCTTCGGCTTCGTGCTTCCAGGAGCAATGTGTGTGATCGCAGCTGTTTCTTCCTTTTAACTGCCAGTAGGGGTGTGAACTGATTGGGTGGGAACTTGGCTGTGTTCTGATTGGGTAGAGGTTTGGCTGTGCTCTGATTGGATGGGGGGGTTGGCTGTGCTCTGATTGGATGGGTGTGTGTTCTGTTTAGGTGGGGGCTTGGTTGTGTTCGAGTTAGTCTGAGTAGCAGGGGGATTTGAGCTGGTGAGCTGTGTTGCTGTTGTTTGGCTTCGTGTTCGTGGCCGTGCCACCTCTTCATGGTGGGTGTCAAACCTCCACCCAATCAGAACACACCTCCACCCAATCAGAACACAGCAAAGCTCCCACCCAATCAGTTCACACCCCCACTGGCAGTTAAAAGGAAGAAACAGCTGCGATCACACACATTGCTCCTAGAAGCACGAAACCGAGAACACCAGCCTGAAGATGACGAATGAGACTTCGTCGAAACATTGCCAAGACACCTCCAATTTTACGCGGGAGAAAACCCGAATAACCAAGGGACCTACATATATATATGCAAAGATGTCATTCATATATATATATATAGTATAGCTCATTATTTCGTTTCAATGGCTGTGCTCCCTCCAATGAACAGAATCACAGGCAAGTCAAGAGGACTAGTCCCTTGAAACAATTAGACAACACCATTCCAGCACGATGGCTCAACAGTTAAAGATGCTGAGCAGCTTGGGTCCGAGACCCAGGCATCATACAACGGGGTAAATTCCCGTTACTGCCACCAGCTCCTGCCCACCTAGCAGTCCTTGACTTACAACTGCAATTGAGTCCACAATTTCCACCGCTAAGGGAGAGAGAGTTGTTGTGAGTTTTGCTCCGTTTTACGACGTTTCTTGCCAGAGCTGTTAAGCGAACCACTGCAGTTGTTATGTTGTTAGCACAGCTATCAAGCACATCTGCCTTCCCCACTGACTTTTCTTATCAGAAGGTCGCAAAAGGGGAATCACATGACTCCGGGAACACTGCAACCGTCATAACTATGAGACAAGCGTCTGAATTTTGATCACGTGACCACAGGGAATGCTGCAATGGTCGTAAGTGGGGGAAAACAGTCGTAAGCAGTGGTGGGACTTGAATAACTTAACAACCCATTCTCTGGCTGGGTAGGCCGGTTGGTCATGTGACTGGGTGGGCGACATCACTCATCACACCCAGCCCCGCCTCCTTGCCACTTCCCTCAAAGGCAGAGGTAGGATTCAGCCGGTTTGGGCTAATCACACCACTGGCTGGCCAGTGTCCCCTCCCCTTTTTTCGGCTGTTTTGAGGGCCTTTTTCAAGCTGTTTTTGGGCCATTTTCAGGCTGTTTTTAGGACTGTTTTTGGCCCAGAAAACAGCCCAAAACGGCCCGGAAAACAGGCCGAAAAACGAGTAGTGGTGGGGCCAGACAATGGTGGGATTTGCAGGTTCGTCGAATTGCGCAGAATCTTAACTACCTGTTCGACTAAACCGGTGCGAACCGGAAGCAACCCACCTCTGGTCGTAAGTCACTTTTTTCAGTGCCATCGTAACTTTTTTTTGGGTAACCTTTAGAGTAACGAGCGCTAAACGAACGGTTGAAAATCAAGGACACGACTGGACAGGGGGAACTTTATCCGTACCTTCATTCCAGGGCATCGCACTGAACCTTCTTACCTTCAGTTCGGTCTTCCCTCTGAAGTTCATTTTGTAACCTTCTTTAAGATTGTGAAGGATCCTCATGGTATTTTGGCTGATGTGAATCCTGTAGGCTGAATTTTTTTTTAAAAAAAATTTAACGAGAAAGAAAAAGCATACATGAATCCTGGCGCATCTCTCGTACATATGTTTGAAAGCAAGAGAGAAATAAAAAAAAGGAGGAAAGCAGAATGAACACATCTAGGCATGTTTCCTATTTGGTGGTCTCTCCGGTAAGGCTGGCAAATGCTTTCTTGTCATTTTGAGCTCAAACCTGGTTACTTTGGTAACAAAACTGGTCTGTTTCCATCAAGGTCATCTTGCTTGCTCTCTAAGATAATGCTTGCAAGAATGCAAAATAACAGAGCTGGAAGGGACCTTGGAGGTCTTCTAGTCCAGCCCCTATTTCAGACAAATGGCTGCCCAGTCTCTTGTTAAAAACTTCCAGTGTTGAAGCACTCACAACTTCTGGAGGCAAGTTGTCCCATTGATTAATTGTTCTACTAACTGTCAGGAAATTTCTCCTTAAAATTGGGGTTGCCTGGACACCATAGTGGAAAATATTAAACTGAAAATGAATACAGCAATAGAGAGAGATGAAAGAGGAGTAGAGAGTAGAGAGATGGAAGAGAAGGGGAGAAGAGAGAGGAATGGAAGAGAGGGGAGGAAGGAAGAGAGGGGAAATGGAAGAGAGATGGAAGAGAAGGGGAGAAGAGAGAGGGATGGAAGAGAGGGGAGGAAGGAAGAGAGGGGAAATGGAAGAGAGATGGAAGAGAAGGGGAGAAGAGAGAGGGATGGAAGAGAGGGGAGGAAGGAAGAGAGGGGAAATGGAAGAGAGATGGAAGAGAAGGGGAGAAGAGAGAGGGATGGAAGAGAGGGGAGGAAGGAAGAGGGGGAAATGGAAGAGAGATGGAAGAGAAGGGGAGAAGAAAGAGGGGTGGAAGAGAGGGGAGGAAGGAAGAGAGGGGAAATGGAAGAGAGATGGAAGAGAAGGGGAGAAGAGAGAGGGATGGAAGAGAGGGGAGGAAGGAAGAGGGGGAAATGGAAGAGAGATGGAAGAGAAGGGGAGAAGAAAGAGGGGTGGAAGAGAGGGGAGGAAGGAAGAGAGGGGAAATGGAAGAGAGATGGAAGAGAAGGGGAGAAGAGAGAGGGATGGAAGAGAGGGGAGGAAGGAAGAGGGGGAAATGGAAGAGAGATGGAAGAGAAGGGGAGAAGAGAGAGGGATGGAAGAGAGGGGAGGAAGGAAGAGAGGGGAAATGGAAGAGAGATGGAAGAGAAGGGGAGAAGAGAGAGGGATGGAAGAGAGGGGAGGAAGGAAGAGGGGGAAATGGAAGAGAGATGGAAGAGAAGGGGAGAAGAAAGAGGGGAGGAAGAGAGGGGAGGAAGGAAGAGAGGGGAAATGGAAGAGAGATGGAAGAGAAGGGGAGAAGAAAGAGGGGTGGAAGAGAGGGGAGGAAGGAAGAGAGGGGAAATGGAAGAGAGATGGAAGAGAAGGGGAGAAGAGAGAGGGATGGAAGAGAGGGGAGGAAGGAAGAGAGGGGAAATGGAAGAGAGATGGAAGAGAAGGGGAGAAGAAAGAGGGGTGGAAGAGAGGGGAGGAAGGAAGAGAGGGGAAATGGAAGAGAGATGGAAGAGAAGGGGAGAAGAGAGAGGGATGGAAGAGAGGGGAGGAAGGAAGAGGGGGAAATGGAAGAGAGATGGAAGAGAAGGGGAGAAGAAAGAGGGGTGGAAGAGAGGGGAGGAAGGAAGAGAGGGGAAATGGAAGAGAGATGGAAGAGAAGGGGAGAAGAGAGAGGGATGGAAGAGAGGGGAGGAAGGAAGAGAGGGGAAATGGAAGAGAGATGGAAGAGAAGGGGAGAAGAGAGAGGGATGGAAGAGAGGGGAGGAAGGAAGAGAGGGGAAATGGAAGAGAGATGGAAGAGAAGGGGAGAAGAGAGAGGGATGGAAGAGAGGGGAGGAAGGAAGAGGGGGAAATGGAAGAGAGATGGAAGAGAAGGGGAGAAGAGAGAGGGATGGAAGAGAGGGGAGGAAGGAAGAGAGGGGAAATGGAAGAGAGATGGAAGAGAAGGGGAGAAGAGAGAGGGATGGAAGAGAGGGGAGGAAGGAAGAGAGGGGAAATGGAAGAGAGATGGAAGAGAAGGGGAGAAGAGAGAGGGATGGAAGAGAGGGGAGGAAGGAAGAGAGGGGAAATGGAAGAGAGATGGAAGAGAAGGGGAGAAGAGAATAGGAGAGAGGGTCAGACAGGGAGGAAGAAAGGAGGAGAAGGAGAAAGGAAGAGGAAGTAGAGAGGAGGGGAAGAGGAGGGGAAGAGAAAGTAAGAAGGAAAGAAGAGAGGGAGATGGCAGGATTGAGAAGAAAGATTGCTGTGCAACAAAAAAAGATGAAATGGAAGAAAGGCAACCCCGAACATATATAAATATACTAAGATAAAGAATGAATGGTTAAAAAAATAAAAGAGAATAAATATGAATAAGCAGGAAAATTAGAATTTGAGGGCGAATGAAGATCTTGTTTATATAAATAAGCAAAGAAATATTGAGATATGATTAAAAAGTGGGGGTGGGAAAGAAAATTGTGGCAAAAATTGTAATTTGAGTAAAATGTATTTGAATTTGATAAATTGTATAAGATAAGATATGGCCAATACTCCGTTCAAAAAAAATGTGGGGGAATGTGGGGGGGGGGGGAACCAATAAAACTTGATTATTTTTTTTTTAAAAAAAGGAAATTTCTCCTTAATTCTCCTTAATGCTTCTCTCCTTGATTGGTTTCCATCCATTGCTTCTTGTCCTGCCTTATTCAGGGGCTTTGGAGAATAACTTGGCCCCCACCACCCCCAGACAAATTTCAGATTAAAGGCCTTGCCGGCAACTCCATGCCAACATTTCCTTGACACAACTGTTGTGGCTCCGTTGCCTGAGCCTGGGCTATCGACAGATGCAGACTCTGAGAGTGAGGGAGAGGAGTTGGCAAAGCCTCCCTCTCCAGGACCCTCCTCTCTGGCAATGCCTCCGGAGGACACCGAAGGCCAAGAGATAGGCCCAGAGCCAAGCACATCCCCGCAGCCACAGGTGGACAACGATGAAGGAGATAAGTGCTGGCTGGACCCTCGGCAGAGGCGCAGGGAGGGGAAGGCGTGCCAGAGATTAGCTGAGTCACTGGACCACACCCCACAGGGTATAAATGTGGGTGTGGTGGCCGGTTCAGTTTGTGACGAGCAAAAACTGGAAATAATCCATGATCTCTGCGTTACTGGACTTTGCCTGCTTTATCGGACTGCATTTGGATTAATCCTTGTATTGTTGACACTCTGCCTGTTTTATCGGAATGCTTGCAGTCTAATCTTTGTTTTGTGTGAGTAAAGTCTGAATTGGCAGCCACTGGGTTGCTGCCAGCTTTATCTTCAAAGAGTTTTGTCGTGTGGCTTATTAACTCCGGGCCGTCTGTGGGGGTGCGTGTGGGGTACGGGGACAAAACAACAACACTCAATCCTTACGCAATCCTGTAGACTCTATTCGGGAAGCCGTATTCACTGTGTCTCCAAACAGGCAATACCTGGGCATGACGAGGCCTACCACTCCTGCAGCACAAGGACCTAGGAAAAGTAAAAAGATGATTTTTTTAAAAAAAAAATTACCTCAGATGGATCTAGGTTTTGCGACCAGATCATAGAAAATGGCAAAAAACAACAACAACAGTGCAAGATTAGAAGATGTGGAGAGACCTGGCCTGTAGACTCAGTTGATTGAATAGAATAGAATGATAAAGTTGGAAGGGACCTTGTAGGTCATCTAGTCCAACCCCCACCCCACCCCAAGCAGGAGACCCAGTGGTGAAATCTAAATTTTTTTACTACTGGTTATGTGGGTGTGGCTTGGTGGGCGTGACAGGGGAAGGATACTGCAAAATCTCCATTCCCACCCCACTCCAGGGGAAGGATACTGCAAAATCTCCATTCCCTCCCCACTCCAGGGGAAGGATACTGCAAAATCTCCATTCCCAACCCACTCCAGGGGAAGGATACTGCAAAATCTCCATTCCCACCCCACTCCAGGGAAGGATATTGCAAAATCTCCATTCCCTCCCCACTCCAAGGAAACATACTGCAAAATCTCCATTCCCACCCCACTCCAGGGGAAGGATACTGCAAAATCTCCATTCCCACCCCACTCCAGGGGAAGGATACTGCAAAATCTCCTTTCCCTCCCCGCTCCAAGGAAAGATACTGCAAAATCTCCATTCTCACCCCACTCCAGGGGAAGGATACTGCAAAATCTCCATTCCTACCCCACTCCAGGGGAAGGATACTGCAAAATCTCCATTCCCTTCCCACTCCAGGGGAAGGATACTGCAAATCTCCATTCCCACCCCACTCCAGGGGGAAGGACATTGCAAAATCTCCATTCCCACCCCATTTCTGGAGCCACCCAGAGGTGGGATTTGCCAGTTCTTCGAACTGCTCAAAATTTCCGCTACCGGTTCGCCAGAACCTGTCATAACCTGCTGGATTTCACCCCTGAGGAGACCCTACGCCATTTCTGACAGATGGCAGTCCAATCTCCTCCTGAAAGCTCCTTATTTCCAGGTTGAATCTCTCCTTGACCAGTTTCCATCCATTTGGAATGGATAACATCATCAGGTTATGATAAGCCAAGGCAAAGATTTCCCCAAGAATCAGGTACTGGACTACAGTTTTAAGGAAATAAATTCAAATTTATTGCAATCTTGTTTTATTCATTGTTGGTTTTAACATGTGCTGATATTGGAACTGATATTGGAGCATAGAAACAAGTCGGGCAGGTACATAAATCCTAAAAAATAAATGAACTGCGGTGATTTCACACTGGAGCAGGAATACGGGCAGTCCCCAACTTACAACGGTTCATTTAGTGACCGTCCGAAGTTACAACGGCACTGAAAAAAGTGACTTATGACCGTTTCTCACACTTAGACAGTTGGCAACTGACTCATAGTTATGACAGTTGCAGCATCTTAGACCCCTGTGATAACCTTTCGTGACCTTCTGACAAACCAAATCAACAGCAAAGCCAGATTCACTTAACAACCCAACTTAATGGCAATGATTCATTTAACAACAGGGGCAAGAAAGATCCTAAAATGGGACAAAGCTCCCTTAACAAATGTTTTGTTTAGCAACAGAAATTGGGGAGGGGGGGGGGGTTTGTCAATTGTGGTCGTAAGTTGCGGCCAGCGGTGGGTTTCAAATTTTTTTATTACCGGTTTTGTGGTTGGTGGATTTGTGGGCGTGGCTTGGTGGGCGTGGCAGGGGAAGGATACTGCAAAATCTCCATTCCTTCCCCAATCCAGGGGAAGGTTACTGCAAAATCCCCATTTCCTCCCGATCAGCTGGGACTCAGGAGGCGGAGAATAGATGTGGGGGACGGGGCCAGTCAGAATTTTTACTACCGGTTCTCCAAACTACTCAAAATTTCCACTACCGGTTCTCCAGAACTGGTCAGAACCTGCTGAAACCCATCTCTGGTTGAGGCCCAATCTGTATAGTCTGTCATCTGTCCATTGCACTTTCCATTATTCCTTATCCACGGCTTTAAAATGGGTGGTCAAGTTAGGATTTGAACTTGAAGCAGAAAATTGTGTCAAGGGTGTGTCCACCAACCTCCATTTTCATGGAACAAGCAGGCACGACAAAGAAGCCATCAGTAAAAATTCAAGGCCTCAATAAATTTAACACCAGAATGAAAACTCCTCGGGCACTAGATCACATGAAGTAGGAAGAAAACAACCTTGATACCTGAATGCAGCCCCATCCGTATCTTAACCGGCAAATCTGGGATATGTTTCACTTTGAAAGCTCCCACTGAGCTGAGGATATCGAGAGACATGTTGGCGATCTCAGCGGCGTGTCTGTGGCCATTGCGTGTCGGGAGCCCCGATGCCACCATATAAGCATCGCCGATGGTCTCCACCTGGAAATCAAAATATTATTTGTATTTCTTTCTTTTTTTTCCTTTTTTTAAAATTTGTAATTTTATTATAAATATATGACATTCACATAACATAACAACATATACATATCTTATCTCTTTTAAACATTGTTTCTTCGTGGTCTTCTTTCTGTTATTTTATCTTTCTTCCCCTATGTCTTCATTTCTTTCTTCTTCTTCTTCTTTTTTCTTCCCCCATTGTCCTTTTATTTCCACCCTCAAAAAATATGTTTTTTAGCTTTAACAAGCTTAACTTTATACATTTTTCTACAATTATTATATACATATTTTAATTATATCTTTAATATAATTGTAATATAATTATAATATTGCTGAGCACATTGTAAGCCGCCCTGAGTCTTCGGAGAAGGGCGGCATATAAATCAAATTAAAAAAAAATAAATGATACATTTCTATATTCTTGTTATATAACAAATTTTCTTTTTTTTTATTTATACTACTTGTTTTTGTCCGTTTCGATATTTTTATTCCACTCCATGCATTTGTTATTGTATATATTTTATACTTCTAATTTTCTCCCCTGATAGTTATTATTTTTTATTTCTCACCTTAAGCCATTTATACCATTTATTCCATATTCTATAATAATCTGTCTCTTCTTTTTCTTTCATTTCTTTTGTTAATCTGTCCATCTCAGCACATTCTAAGATTCTCTATTCTATTATTATCACATTCTATTATTTGTATTTCTAAGGGGAAAATAAGAGCTGGAAGTGACAGAAGGCAGCGAGATGGATACTGGGTTAAATTTCCTGTGTTTGAGCATAAAGCTGTGTATATTCCTGCTCCAACACTGGAGATTTTGAAGAAGAGATTGGATAACAGTTTGTCAGGAATGATATAGGACTGTGATGGTAAACCTATGGCACGCATGCTACAGGTGGCACGTGGAAGCATCTCTGCGGGCAGGTGAGCTGACGCCCATGTAAGCTCCACCCTGCGTTCCCACACACCTCCCGCCAGCTAGCTGATTTTCAGGTCTCTGCCGGGAGATGCGCACGGTTGCGCAGGGGGTGGGGGTGTGTGGTGCGTCCCCCCCTCATTTAAGGTTCCAGGATAAGGATAAGGATAAGGATAATTTTATTTCTATACCGCCCCTCTCCCGAAGGACTCGGGGCGGTGTACAGCCAGGTAAAAACACAATACAAATATCACAATTTAAATTTAAAAAATTATTAAAAGTATTACATTTAAGGCCAATTAACTAAAAAACCCAAACATTTAAGAATTCCAAATTTAAAACTCGATTTATGAAGCTAGCCCTGCCTATTTATTTCTATTTATTTTCTATTTATTTGATTTGTATACCGCCCTACTCCCGAAGGACTCATGGCGGTGAACAGCCAAACAATAAAATACATAAATACAAAAAATTTAAAAACCAGATAAAATCGAATTAAACAATTTTGGCCCAGACAAATTAAAACACCCCAATTATTTAAAAACAGATTAACATTTAAAATTTACATATTAAAAAGAGGGAAAAGATTAGGCCAAGCCCGTCGGAAGAGCAGGGTTTTAAGAGCACAGCGAAATACCCGGAGGTCGGAGATCTTACGTATTTCCGGGGGCAGTTCATTCCACAGGGCTGGGGCTCCTACAGAGAAGGCCCTCCTCCTGGGTGTCACCAGCCGACATAACTTGGCTGATGGCACCCTGAGGAGTCCCTCTCTGTGGGAGCGGACTGGTCGGTGGGAGGCTACTGGTGGCAGAAGACGGTCTCGAAGGTACTCGGGTCCTACGCCATGGAGCGCTTTAAAGGTGGTAACCAACACCTTGAATCGCACCCGGAAGACCACTGGGAGCCAGTGCAGCTCGCGTAGGAGAGGTGTTACATGGGCGCAACGGGTTGCACCCATAATTACCCGCATGGCCGCATTCTGGACCAGTTGGAGCCTCCGAGTGCTCTTCAAGGGGAGCCCCATGTAGAGAGCATTACAGTAGTCCAGCTTCAGAGAGGCCTGCTAGCATAAAAACAGGGGTCACGTCAGTGGTAGGTTGCTCCCAGTTTGCACCGGTTCACAAGAACCGGTAGTAAAAATTTGTAGTAGTTCAGAGAACCAGTAATATCATTGGCTGGCCACGTCCCCAAACCAGTCCCTGGCCCGGTCGCCGCTCGCTTACCCCGCCCACCTCATCAGAGGGTTTTTTTTTTTTTAACTTTTAAAAGCATTTTTTCTACAACCTCTTCGGCCGAAAAAATGCTTTTAAAAGTAAAAAAAAAAAGCCTCTGATGATCGCACGGCTCAGCTGGGATCGGCAGAAGCTTTTCAAAGCATTTTTTCGGCCGAAGAGGGGAAAAAAATGCCTTTAAAAGCCTCTGGCGATCCCAGCTGAGTTGCCTGATCGTCAGAGGCTTTTCAAAGCATTTTTTTTTCCTGCAATCTCTTAAGGTTATAGAAAAAATGCTTTTAAAAGTAAAAAAAAAAAAAAGTTGGCCACGCCCACCCAGTCACATTACCCGCACCACCAAGCCACGCCCACAAAATAAGCCACGCCCACAGAACCAGTAGTAAAAAAATTTAGAACCCACCCCCTGGGTCGCGTGGGCATCCGTCACAAAAAGAGTTGGAAATTGGAAGAAGAAGAAAGGAGTCGGGGGGGGGGGTGAGTTGTCTGAAAAATATATGCTGAGAACCACAAACTAATTTTTTTGCCCCTCTGATGTAAAGAGGATCTTCATCCTACGGGATTGCAGTCTTCCAATATTTGAGGGGCTGTCCCAGAGAAGAGGGAGAATAGGTTTATTCTCCAAAACACCCGAAGGCAGGAGAAGAAGCAATGGATGGAAACTAATCAAGGAGAGAAGGAACCTGGAATTACGGATGAATTTCCTGACTGTGTAAACAATTAACCAGCGGAACTGCTTGCCACCAGAAGTTGTGGGTGCTCCATCATTGGAAGTTTCTAAGGAGAGTTTGGATAATTGGATAACGCCTGACTAGGTGGCTCAGTGGCTAAAGACATTGAGCTTGTCGATCCGAAAGGTCGGCAGTTCGGCGGTTCGAATCCCTAGTACAGGTCTCCTGCGTGAGCAGGGGGTTGGACTAGATGACCTCCAAGGTCCCTTCCAAACTTTGTTATTCTGTTCTGTTTCTATCTTTTGATACGGTCTGGTGGTCCACATCTGCAGCATTTAAGCAGGATTCAACCTGGGCTCTGAGGGGAGATACCAGCAAATAATATCAAGGCCGTTTGGTAGATGGGAAGAAAAAAAAAAAATCAAAACACATCCCAGAAAAAGGGCATCACGAGCCTTTTTTGGTCTTGAGAAAAAATGGAAGACAAGGACCTACCTTGTAAACGTCATGATGGCCGATGACGGCGTCAAAGAGAGTGTAGAGGTCATTTAGAAGGTCCACAATTTCAATGGGCTCACAGAGGGCAGACATGGTGGTGAAGCCGATAATGTCGCTGAAGTAGATGGTGACCTCGTCAAAGTATTCCGGCTCCACGGATGCCCCCCTGATCAGCGTTTCGGCCACTGGCCTGAAATGGCATTAGGAAAAGGGTGGGGACAACGATGGCCCTTCTATGACTTGTGGACTTCAACTCCCAGAATTCCTTCTGTTCTACAGGATAAATCGGTAGAATAGAACAGAAGAGAAAGAGAAAGAGAAAGAGAAAGAGAAGAGAAGAGAATTAGAAGAGAAGATAGAAGATAAAAGAGAAGAGAAGAGAATGTGGAATAGAATTAGAATAGAATAGAATAGAATAGAATAGAATAGAATAGAATAAGAATAAGAATAAGAATAAGAATAAAACAGTGGAATGGAATAGAATATAGAATAGAATAGAATAGAATAGAATAGAATAGAATAGAAAATAGAATAGAATATGAATTAGGAATAGAATAGAATAGAATAGAATAGAATAGGAATAAGAATAAGAATAAAACAGTGGAATGGAATGGAATAGAATAGAGAAGAGAAGAGAAGAGAAGAGAATAAGAATAAGAATACGAATACGAATACGAATACGAATACGAATACGAATACGAATAAGAATACGAATACGAATAAGAATAAGAATAAGAATAAGAATAAGAATAAAACAGTGGAATGGAATAGAATATAGAATAGAATAGAATAGAATAGAATAGAATAGAATAGAATAGAATAGAATAGAATAGAAAATAGAATAGAATATGAATTAGGAATAGAATAGAATAGAATAGAATAGGAATAAGAATAAGAATAAAACAGTGGAATGGAATGGAATAGAATATAGAATAGAATAGAATAGAATAGAATAGAATAGGAATAGGAATAGGAATAAGAATAAGAATAAGAATAAGAATAAGAATAAGAATAAGAATAAGAATAAGAATAAGAATAAGAATAAGAATAAAACAGTGGAATGGAATGGAATGGAATATAGAATAGAATAGGAATAAGAATAAGAATAAAACAGTGGAATGGAATGGAATGGAATATAGAATAGAATAGGAATAAGAATAAGAATAAAACAGTGGAATGGAATGGAATAGAATATAGAAGAGAAGAGAATAAGAATAAGAATACAAATAAGAATACGAATGCGAATGCGAATGCGAATGCGAATGCGAATGCGAATAAGAATAAGAATAAGAATAAGAATAAGAATAAGAATAAGAATAAGAATAAGAATAAGAATAAGAATAAGAATAAGAATAAAACAGTGGAATGGAATGGAATAGAAAATAGAATAGAATAGAATAGAATAGGATAGAATAGGATAGGATAGGATAGGATAGGATAGGATAGGATAGGAGAGGAGAGGAGAGGAGAGGAGAGGAGAGGAGAGGAGAGGAGAGGAGAGAAGAGAAGAGAAGAGAAGAGAAGAGAAGAGAAGAGAAGAGAAGAGAAGAGAAGAGAAGAGTATCTGGAGGGCATAACACAATACAGGTAGTCCTTCACTTACAATAATTTGTTTGGTGAAGTTACAACAAAAATAAAAGTGACTTACAACCAATCACAGAATCATAGGGCTGGAAGGGACTGTGGAGATCGCCAGTCCAGTCCAGTCCTCGCACTTACAACCTTGCAGTATCCCCATGGTCACCTAATCGAAATTGGGTTGCCTGCCAATCCTTATCCATGGGTTGAAGCTGAATTCGCTTAACAACTGCCTTAATTGCTTCACCACCATGGCAATACAAGTCGTAAAAATCAGGCAAGACTCACTTAAGATGCTCGACAAAGGAAATTCTGGTCCCGTTGGTGGTCGTAAGTCAAGAACCACCTGTATCTCGCGGAGAAGCTGGTTTGCTTTGCACTTACAACGGAAGCATTTGAGACAACAGTTTGTCCGTCTTCTGTTTTTCCACCTCCAATTCTTCCGTTCTCTCTCTGATTAATTCTTCCAGGTTGCTGGAATAGTTTTCTAGCATCCGCAGCATGGAGTCCACGATGTTCGTCCGTTTTCCTTTGTTGATGGTTTTGAACTTGGGGAGAAAAAAAAAAAGAAAGGAATTGGGGATGGATTTGGCGGGGCGCAACGTTGGTCATTCCACAAGGCAAAATGTAGCTTTTGTAGGCTAAATTGTGCGTTGGCTAGAAACAAGCCTTCCGGTCTCAGAGCAGAATCCATTAGATCAGGGGGACTCCAACCTTGGCAACTTTAAGACCTGTGGACTTTAATTCCCAGAATTCCACAGCCAGCCATGAATGATAGAGTTGGAAGAGACCAGAAGGGTCATCTAAGTCAGGGGGACTCCAACCCTGGCAACTTTAAGACCTGTGGATTTCAATTCCCAGAATTCCACAGCCAGCCATGAATGATAGAGTTGGAAGAGACCAGAAGGGTCATCTAAGTCAGGGGACTCCAACCTTGGCAACTTTAAGACCTGTGGACTTCAATTCCCAGAATTCCACAGCCAGCCATGAATGATAGAGTTGGAAGAGACCAGAAGGGTCATCTAAGTCAGGGGTCTCCAACCTTGGCAACTTTAAGACCTGTGGACTTCAATTCCCAGAATTCCACAGCCAGCCATGAATGATAGAGTTGGAAGAGACCAGAAGGGTCATCTAAGTCAGGGGTCTCCAACCTTGGCAACTTTAAGACCTGTGAACTTCAATTCCCAGAATTCCCCAGCCAGCCACGCTGGCTGGGGAATTCTGGGAGTTGAAGTCCACACTTTTTAAAAAAAAATTATTTTATTTATGGTTTTCTCTTTAACATATATGAGTACTTAGTGAAGAGTACATTGTCTGGGTGAGTTGCCCTGGCTCTATGCTGTCCTATTTATGCACATTTTTTGAGACGGTGTGCATGCGTAGAAGTGGCACATGTTTGCGAAATTGTAGGAGAAAGTAAGTTAGCCCTAACCCTAAACCTGACAATAATAATAATCATAATACTGTTTTGGTATACATGATAGTGATCTTTCAACTTCTAAGCTTTGCATATAAACTTGGATTCATAATGTATTTATGTTTTGTAGCAGTGTACATAATCAAGCTTTCCCGATTTCTACTTTCTACCTCTTTTTTCTAACCCCTAATGCAACAATTCCCATATTAAGAAGTATTATGCAGTATATCTATCCATCATCTCTTACCCGTTACTATTTAAGCAGACGTAGCAGTAGTCTTTCAACTTCTAATATTTACATATACATAATAGTGATAGTAACTTATATCGTGTGGCAGTATGCATAATAACACTTTCCCAATTTCTAATTTCTAGCTCTATTTTCTAATCTTTAGTAAGACAAATCCCATATTAAGAGGTGTTCTGTATCTATCCATCATCTCTTGCCCTTTTTAATATTTCAACTCTTATTGACTTTTTGACCAATCTCCCATGCTCCTCCCTTGGGATCTTATATCTGTCAACTCCTCTGTTGCTCCTCTGTTCTGGTCCTATTAGACCTCTCAGCGGCTTTTGATACCATCGACCATGGTATCATGCTGCGCCGGTTGGAGGGGTTGGGAGTGGGAGGCACTGTTTTACGGTGGTTCTCCTCCTATCTCTCCAACCGGTCGCAGTCTGTGTTGGCTGGAGGGCAGAGGTCGACCTCAAGGCACTTGGTTTGTGGGGTGCCACAAGGGTCGGTCCTCTCACCTCTCCTGTTCAACATTTATGTGAAGCCGCTGGGTGAGATCATCCGTGGTTTTGGGGTGCAGTGCCATCTGTATGCTGATGACACCCAGCTGTACATCTCCACCCCGGACCACCCCAACGATGCCCTTGACGTGATGTCCCGGTGCCTGGAGGCCGTGCGGGTCTGGATGGGGAGGAACAGGCTCCGACTCAATCCCTCCAAGACTGAGTGGCTGTGGCTGCCGGCATCCCGATATAGTCAGCTGGTGCCATCGCTGACTATCGGGGGCGAGACATTGGCCCCCACGGAGAGGGCGCGTAACTTGGGTGTCCTCCTGGACGCACGGCTGTCTTTAGAAGAGCATATGACGGCCGTAGCCAGGGGGGCTTTCTATCAGGTTCGCCTGATACGCCAGTTGCGCCCCTTTCTGGATCGGGACTCCCTATGCACGGTCACTCATGCCCTCGTTACTTCCCGCCTCGACTACTGCAATGCTCTCTACATGGGGCTCCCCTTGAGGAGCACTCGGAGGCTCCAACTGATGCAGAATGCGGCCACGCGGGTACTTATGGGGGCGACATGGCGCTCCCACGTGACATCTCTCCTGCGCGAGCTGCATTGGCTTCCGGTGGTCTTCCGAGTGCGCTTCAAGGTGTTGGTTCTCATCTTCAAAGCGCTCCATGGCTTAGGACCCAGTTATTTACGAGACCACCTTCTGCCTCCGATAACCTCCCACCGGCCAACACGCTCCCACAGAGAGGGTCTCCTCAGGGTGCCGTCTGTCAGGCAATGTCGGCTGGCGACCCCCCGGGGGAGAGCCTTCTCTGTGGGGGCACCCGCCCTCTGGAATGAGCTACCCCCAGGGATACGACTAATCCCGGACCTCCGGACCTTCCGCCGGGCCCTGAAGACTTTTTTATTTCAGCAAGCCGGGCTGGGTTAAAAATTTTTAATTGGGTGAATTTTATGGGTAACGGGGTTTTAAATTGGAGAAGCCTAGGATAATTTAATTTTGTTTTAATGTATTTTAATATTTGTATTGTGTGTTTTTAATTCTGGCTGTTCACCGCCCCGAGTCCTTCGGGAGAGGGGGCGGTATAAAAATTTAATAAATAATAATAATAATAATAATAATAATAATAATAATAATAATAATAATAATAACTCGCAAAGCATCCCTGGTCTGCTCTTGAGTTGCCATAGGCATTTATCCTAGTGCTGACACAAGTGGGATGGGAAACCGACGAAGCAGTACGGCAGCCAAAGACAGGAGCACATTCCAGACATATCTGTCTCAAGGCTGTCTCCCAGGGTTATACACAGTGGCCGGAGGGGAGTGATCTTCAACCCGCAAAATTACTCCATTGGCAAATGTGATTGATGACACACTCTGGGGGAAGGGGGGAAACAGGATCATGATTGGGGCTGTAAATTACGTGGCGTCAGAGTTGGTTTCATTTGGGAACCTGCCAACATGAAGCTCCTAATAAATAACTGGATTTCTTTTGAAGCTTGACTCGAGGCTTATGATTTAATTAAGGCATCCATCGGAACCCGACAATATTCCTCTATATCACTCATGTTTAGTCTAAGTATTTTCCTCTGCCTCCACATCTGCCTCTCGCTGTCTACTCTCCACACATTCTCTGACACATGACCCTCCAACTTCTCTGAAGATCTCCAGCGAAGGAGAGAATATTTAACTTCATGTGTCAATCTGTTCCACTGGCTAACATTTCTTGCCACCGATACAGTGGTGGGATTCAACCACTTCGCACCACTTCGGGAGAACCGGTTGTTAATTTTCTGAGCAATTTGGTGAACTGGTTGTTGGAAGAAATCATTAGGTCAGAGAACTGGTTGTTAAATTATATGAATCCCACCACTGCACCGATACCTTCCTCCTAGCATCTCACTTGCATCTATAGAGAGTCCTCAAATTACAACGAGTCACTAATGACCATTCAAAGTTATGATAGAACAGAATAACGGAAGGGACCTTGGAGGTCTTCTAGTCCAACCCCCTTCTCAAGCAGGATGCACCCCCCCCAAAAAAAAGCTATTTACGACCCTGTTTTGAAGTTATGGCCACTACAGTGGTTCTGCGGTCATTCACCCTTATGACTGACCATAGAGATGCTGCTATTCCCTCTTCCCCACCTATCTCCCCCCTTGATTCCAACCTATCAGGGCCCCCCAGGAGTGGGGTCTGCTTTTACCATGTGGTGATTGGCCCAAAGTCACCCAGCTGGCTTTCATGCCTAAGGCGGGACTAGAACTCACCGTCTCCTGGTGATTGGCCCAAAGTCACCCAGCTGGCTTTCATGCCTAAGGCGGGACTAGAACTCACCGTCTTCTGGTGATTGGCCCAAAGTCACCCAGCTGGCTTTCATGCCTAAGGCGGGATTAGAACTCACCGTCTCCTGGTGATTGGCCCAAAGTCACCCAGCTGGCTTTCAGACCTAAGGCGGGATTAGAACTCACCGTCTCCTGCTTTCCATCCTGGTGCCTTTACCACTGGACCAAATTGACTCTTAATATAATAAATAACTTTATTTATAATAAATAAATAAACCTGTTCAAAGATCTTGTTAAACGTCGGCCTTCGATTGGGCCCTTCACTCCAGCACTGCTTCATCAACTGGATATATTCCAAAGGAGTATTTTCCAGGGGGACACTCGGACGAAACAACGTCAGGGGGTGCTTCAGTTTGCTTATAATCTCTGGGCCAAAGGAAAAAAAAATCACAAAGAAGGTTCTTTTCATCAGAGGTTCACGCACTAATAATTCTTCTCTTCCCAAGTGGACAGAAGGTATAGCTTCGTGCAATTACTCAGACACAGAAAATGGGTTAATTCAACGTACGACTTGTGCAAACCCAGTTATCGGAGAGATGAATTCTGGGACTTGAAGTCCACAAGTCTTAAAATTGCCATAGTTGGAGACCCCTGTTCTCAGGAAGCCTCAGGGCCAGGCCTACCATGAGGCCCTCAACATGGCTGGCTGAAGAATTCTGGGAATTGAAGTCCATAAGTCTTATAGTGGCCAAGATTGGAGACCCCTGTTCTAAGGAAGCCTCAGGGCCAGGCCTACCATGAGGCCCTCAACATGGCTGGCTGAAGAATTCTGGGAATTGAAGTCCATAAGTCTTAAAGCGGCCATAGTTGGAGAGTCCTGTTCTAAGGAAGCCTCAGGGCCAGGCCTACCATTAGGCTCTCAACATGGCTGGCTGAGGAATTCTGGGACTTGAAGTCCACAAGTCTTAAAATTGCCATAGTTGGAGACCCCTGTTCTCAGGAAGCCTCAGGGCCAGGCCTACCATGAGGCCCTCAACATGGCTGGCTGAGGAATTCTGGGACTTGAAGTCCACAAGTCTTAAAGCGGCCATAGTTGAGAGACCTGTTCTAAGGAAGCCTCAGGGCCAGGCCTGCCATGAGGCCCTCCACATGGCTGGCTGAGGAATTCTGGGAATTGAAGTCCATAAGTCTTAAAGCGGCCATAGTTGGAGAGTCCTGTTCTAAGGAAGCCTCAGGGCCAGGACTACCATGAGGCCCTCAACATGGCTGGCTGAGGAATTCTGGGAATTGAAGTCCATAAGTCTTAAAGTGGCCATTGTTGGAGAGACTTGTTCTAAGGAAGCCTCAGGGCCAGGCCTACCATGAGGCCCTCTACATGGCTGGCTGAGGAATTCTGGGACTTGAAGTCCACCTGTCTAAATATTGCCAAGGTTGGAGACACCTGTTCTAAGGAAGCCTCAGGGCCAGGCCTACCATTAGGCCCTCCACATGGCTGGCTGAAGAATTCTGGGAATTGAAGTCCATGAGTCTTAAAGCGGCCATAGTTGGAGAGCCCTGCCTTAGAAGACACAAAGCTTCAAGGGACAGCTATGCTGTCCTTGGTCCTGAAGCTCTAAATTACAGACAGCTCCACAGTACAAGTAGTCCTTGACTTATAACCATTTGTTTACTGGCTGTTGAATGTCACAACGGCACTGAAAAAAGTAACTTCTTATAACCATTGCAGCATCCCCATGGTCATGTGATCAAAATGCAGACATGTGTTTACAATAGTTGCGGTGTCCTGGGATCATGTGATCCCCATTTTTCAACCTTCCGACAAGCAAAGTCAATGGGGGGAAAGCAGATTCACTTAATGACCGCATGATTTGCTTAACAACTGCAGGGGTTCGCTTGACAGCTGTGGCAAGAAAGGTTATAAAATGAGGCAAAACAACTGTCTCAACAACTGTCTTGCTTAGCAATGGAAATGGGGGGGGCGCTCGACTGTGGTCGTAAGTTGAGGACTTACAGTGGAGTTAAGAGAGGACTTTAGGAGCTTCAAAAACTTTTGAACAGCAAGATAGCTGTCAGGTCTGCCATCTTCAGCTTCTTCACTTCGCTGGCATCCTGCCATAAATTGCAAGGGATGGGAAAGGAATTTGGGGTAGTAATATGTGAGCCTGGGAATCAAAAGACAAATGGTGGGACGGGTGACATGTTGGTACCTTGCTCAATAGTAGTAACTGTGAGAGGGATCTTGGAGTCCTAGTGGACAACTGTTTAAATAGGAGCCAGCCGTGTGCAGCAGCTGCCAAAAAAGCCAACACAGTTCTAGGCTGCATCAACAGAGGGATAGAATCAAGATCACGTGAAGTGTTACTATCACTTTATAATGCCTTGGTAAGGCCATACTTGGAATACTTCATCCAGTTTTGGTCGCCAAAAGATGTGGAGACTCTGGAAAGAGTGCAGAGAAGAGCAACAAAGATGATTAGGTGATTGGAGGCTAAAACACGAAGAACGGTTGCAGGAACTGGGTATGTCTAGTTTAATGAAGAGAAGGACTAGGGGAGACATGATAGCAGTCTTCCAATATCTCAGGGGCTGCCCCAAAGAAGAGGGAGTCAAGCTATTCTCCAAAGCACCTGAAGGCAGGACAAGAAGCAACAGGTGGAAACTAATCAAGGAGAAAAGCAACTTAGAACTAAGGAGAAATTTCCTGACAGTGAGAACAATTAATCCATGGAACAATTTGCCTGCAGAAGTTGTGAATGCTCCAACACTGGAAATTTTTAAGAAGATGTTGGATAACCTTTGTCTGTCTTTGTTGTGGCTCCATTATCTGAGCCTGTGTCATCGGCAGGAGAGGACTCCGAGAGTGAAGGAGAGGAGTTGGCAAGGCCTCCCTCTCCAGGACCCTCCTCTCTGGCAATGCCTTCGGTGTCCGCCGAAGGGCAAGAGATAGGGCTGGGGCCAAGCACGTCCACGCAGCCACAGATGGACAGTGATGAGGGTAATGAGTCTTGGCTGGATCCACGCCAGCGTCGCAGAGATAAGCGCGCGCAACAGAAGAAAAGGCGTGCCCGAGACCAGGCTGAGTCACTGGACCACACCCCACAGGGTATAAAAGGGAGCGTGGTGGCCAGTCAAACCTTGTGACGAACAAAGCTGAAAGCTTCCACACCATTCTGCATTGCCGGACTTTTTGCTATAGACTTTGCTGGATTATCTCTGGACTTGATTGACTCCGTAATTATTGAGCTGTTTCTTTTGATGTACCAGGAGTGGGGAGAAGTTATCTCTCCTCTTCGTAAATAATAAACTCTTGGCAGGCAGCCACTAGGTTGTTTCCAAGTTCCGTTATCATAAGGAAAAGGATTTTGCCAGCTGGTTTGGTCTTTAACTCTTGAACGTCTGTTGATGTGTGTGCGTGTGGTTGGGGACAGAACAGTCTTTGATGAGAACCAGAGGTGCCAAACTGGAATGAACCTGCCTCCAAGGACATCTGGCTTGGTAACCGAATGCGAAACTGCGGTGCCAAACATTTTAGCCACTCCCAAAACATCCAAAAGGCATCCTATTGGACACTGGTGGACTGGCCATGGGGGGATGGCCAGGGAAAGGGGGGAAAGTGTAACCTTTGTGCAGGGATATTCAGATCTTGCTTTACTTTCACTGCAACCACTTAACTTTAGTAAAAGAACCTATCCCTTCAATCAAATGGAGTCGAGAGTCTTTCTTTTCTAAACATCTAAACTGAGGCAGGACTGACAGTAGCTCACCTTCAGCGGTCAGTTCCATCATACAATACGGAGGCCCTCGGAGAATTACTTCTTGCAGAATAATGGCAAAACTAAACACGTCGCCTTGCGAGGTGCCTTTGGGGTTAACTTCGGGCTCTCTCAGTAATTCAGGAGCGGTCCAGAGCAATTCTTTAAAAAAAAAATCAAAATATGGACTCCCTGTTAATCAGCAATTGGTTGCAGGGAGATTCTGTAAAAATTGCTCTAGCTCTTACAATACTGATTAAAACATTGGATAGCTGCTTATAACTATAGGTTAAACTTTAGGTTCAAATTGCAAACTTGAAACCGTTTCATCATTCTTTAAGAACCCTTACTTCCCTGCAAAGCATTCTGGGATTGAAAGTTGTTCGTGCATTCACTCATTTGAACTTTTATGGTTTTTGTTGTCTTTTTTTTTCTGGTTTCTTTTCTAGGTGAATTTAAGGCCATTGAAAACATGAGGACAATTAAGATCCTTTCCTTTCTCTCTTGGTCCTTCCTCACTCCCTCTTTCTCTTGTCTCCTCCCCTTCTTTCCTTCCTTCCTTCTTCCTCTCTCCCTCCATCTTCCAATCCCTTCTCTCCTCCCTTCCCTTCCCTTCCCCTTCCTTCTTTCCTTCCTTCTTTCCTTTGTTCCTTTCTTCTTCCCTCCCTTTTTCCCTTCTCTTTTCTTCCCTCTCTCCCTCTTCCGTTGCCTTCTCTCCTCCTTTTCCCTCCCTTTCCCTCCCTTTCTTTCTTCCCTTTTTTCCTTGCTTGCTTCCTCCCTCCCTTTTCCCTTCTCTCTTTCCTTCCTTCCCTCCTTCCTTTCCTTCTTTCCTCTCCCTTCCCCTTCCCCTTTTCCCTCTCCTCCTTCAATGTTTTTTAAGCAGGAAATTAATCTGAATAGTCATCTATCAGAGAAGTACTGGCAGCTTCTGCACCAAGAATGGGGTTAGACTAGAAGACCTCTATCGTCTCTTCTAACTCTACAATCTATCTCTTCATTGCCTCTTTCTCTAGTCCACAGAATCCTAAAAATGATATAAGCATAATATCCAGAATTCCATTTATAGAAATTCACCCAAGTGCTCAATTTCTTCCTTAAGAAAAAAAACAACTGCTGAGATGGATGGCAAATAAATTAGACGCAGGCAGTCCTCAACTTACAACAGTCATTTAGTGATGAATGTTTCAAAGTTACAAAGGCACTGAAAAATGTGAGCTATGACCGTGAGCTATGACCGTTTTTCATAGTTACCAACTTTGCAGTGTCCCCCGTAATCACGTGACCAAAATTCAGATGCTTGGCAACCGGTTCATACTTATGACCGTTGCTGTGTCCCAAGCTCACGTGATCCCGTTTTACGACCTTCTGGCAAGCAATGGGGAAGCCAGATTCACTTAGCAACTGGTTTACTAACTTAGCAACTGCAGTGACTCAGTTGTTTTGTGATTCAAAGGTCATAAAACGGGGCAAAACTCACTTAACAAATTTCTCACTTAAAAACAGAGCTTTGAAGCTCAGTTGTGGTCATAAGTCAAGGACTACCTGTAAACAGACCGAAAGAGAGATACCTTCTGCAGAGGCCTGACTCTGGGAGATGCCCTGGGCTGCCATTAGCTCACCGTAACCACAATCAGTGATTTTCAACACAAACCGTCCATCCACCACACAGTTGCGAGATTTCAGGCGCCCATGGCTAATGTCCTGGTTATGTAAATATTTCATTCCCTGGAAAAGGGAGAAAAAAAAAACATTGGCATTTTCCTTTTTGGCCAATATAAGAAACACGGAAGAAAAAATAAACTACAGTAGTGGCCAAAATCGTGCAAACCTTTTGGGAAATGTGTATTTTCTAAAACTAGCTAATAACACCACTTATTTTTGGAGTCGTACCCTAAAATTATATATCAATGGAAAGATAATTTAATCAAGAATGTAATGCAAGGACTTTCATGAAGGATTTGCTATTGGAATAGCAGTGATAGTGTAAAGAAGAAAAGGGAAACATGTAGAAAAAATGAGATATACCAAAATTATCACCATAGATAAAATGAGATATGCAAAAATGATCCCCATGTCAGTTGATCCTTAGTTGGGTAACCTTTAGCATGAATGACGGCCTTACAATGTCTTCCCATGGAGCGAACCAAACCTTTGAGTTCTGCAGCTGTTCTAATGTCAAACCAAGATTGAATGATGGCTTCTATTAACTGGGTTTCATTGTTGGGTCACTTCTGACTAACCAGTTTCTTTAGTCGGCTCCATAGATTTTCCATTGGGTGAAGGTCTGGGCTATTCCCAGGCCTTTCCAGCAGTGGAATAGGATTATCTTGAAACTCCAAAAAAAAAAGTGGTGTTATTAGCCATCAAACCTCAAAAATACACTTTTCCCAACAGGTTTCCACAATTTTGGCCACTACTGTAACCTTCGGAAATCAGCCCTCAAGATGGTGGTGAGATTTTTACCTCAGCTGGAAAAGGACAAACTGGTTTTTATGAGGGCAACGGTCATTCTTTCTTATATCATGGCGACCAAAATTGGATGCAGGATTCCAAGTGTGGCCCTACCAAGGCTTTATAAAGTGGTATTAACACTTCTCATAATCTTGATTCTATTCCTCTTTTAACACAGCCTAGGATTGTGTTGAAGTGATTGTCTGCTAGGATTCCAAGATCCCTCTCGTAGTTACTACTATTGAGCCTGGTGCCACCTATTCTACACCTGTGCATTTGGTTTTTCTTGCCTAAATGTAGAATCTTACGGCGACAGCAAATCAAGAAATTAGAGGGAGGCTTACTTTAATTAAATCCAACAAAAGGGATGATTTAAACATCCAGTCCAGCTTTATGTCCATGTTTTGGAGCAAGTCCTGGAGACTTCCCCTGGAGCAGAAGTCCATCACAACAGCAGAAAGTCCCGTGTCGGATAAAAGACCTAGAAACGGATTCACGTTTTCATGGCGTAACTCCCTCATCTGCAGACAAATCGGAAAGGAAGAGAACGAGGAGAAACACCGGGTTAAGGTGTGTAGGTGGGGCACCGTTTGCACACTCCCTAGCTACGTACCTTGGTAAGCACATGGGTTGCACGTGGCTTCCAATCCGTGGTCACTGCAGTCTCGAGTTTTTTCAGCCATACCCAGTCACCCTGTCCAAGCAGAGGAAGACTTTTTTAAACGGGGGTGGGGGGGATTCAGCCGGTTCGGATCTGTTCAGGCGAACCGGATACTAATTTTATAACTGGGCAGGGCAGGGGGGGCTAGCCCCTCCCACCCTGCCCTGCCCCTCCCAGGAGTCTCCACCCAACCATTTTGGATGCCAGGTAAGTGCAGTGCCCACACGGAGGCTCTGGGAGGGCGAAAAACGGGCCTCCCGGAAATTCTGGAAGTCCGGAAACGACTCGTTTCTGGTCTCTGGAGGGCCTCCGGAGCCTGGGGGAGGCTGTTTTCACCCTCCCGGAGACTCGAGGAAAGCCTCCAGAGCCTGGGGAGGGCAAAAAACTGGCCTCCCAGATGTTCCGGGAGTCCGGAAATGGGCCCGTTTCTGGCCTCCAGAGGGTCTCTGGAGCCCGGGGGAGGCTATTTTCGCCCTCCCACAGGCTTGAGGAAAGCCTCCAAAGTTTGGAGAGAGTGAAAACAGGCCCCCCGCCATGGTGCAGGAGGCCGAGTAGGCCATGCCCACCATGGCCACATCCACCCAGCAACCGGGCAAAGAACAAGTTGCTAAAAAAATTGAATCCCACCCCTGTTTTTAAACCAAAGTTCACATAACTATGGGTAGTCCTCGACTTACGACCACAGATGGGACCAGAACGTCCTTCACTAAGCAAACATTCATCATGAAATCACTAAGGGAGCTGTGCCTGATTTTACAACCATTTTCACTGTGGCGATGACGTGTGTCGTACGCTTGTTAAACAAATCTGCTTCTGCCAATCGACTTTTGGTCATCAGAAGATCCCTGGGAAGTCACCAATGGTGATCGCATGATCCCGGGACATTGCAACCATTGTAAATACATGTGGTTGCCAATAACTTGAATTGTGATCTCTGGACGGTGGGGACACTATGACAGATGTAAGTACAAGGATCAGTTGTAAGGCACATTCATAACTTCAGTCGCTTGGATGTTACCAAGATAAACAGGGATTGAGCCCAGACAAATAAAATAACTTGAGAAAATACTCAAGACTGGCCCCTCCCTAGTTCACATGAAAACAAAAATGGGGGGAGTACATTCAGACTTGCAAGGTTTTGTTACTATAGCTTTACTATAAAAGATCTAGTGGTTAAGGCACCAGGCTAGACGCCAGGAAACAGTGAGTTCTAGTTTCTCCTTAGGCATGAAAGTCAACTGGATGATTTTGAGCCAATCACTGGGACACAGTGAGTTCTAGTCACAACTTAAGCATGAAAACCAGTTGGGAGACTTTGGCCAATCACCAAGAGATGGTGAGTTCTAGTTTCACTTTACAGATGAAAGCCAGCTGGGTGATTGTAGGCCAATTACCAGGAATGGTGAGTTCTAGTCCCACTTTAAATATGAAAACCAGTTGGGTGACTTTGGGCCAATCACCAGGAGACAGTGAGTTCTAGTTCCACCTTAGAGATGAAAGCCAACTGGGTGACTTTCGGCCACTCCCTCTCTCTCAGCCCAGCCCAGTCCACCTCACAGGGTTGTTGTTAGGGGGAAAAGAGGAAGAGGAAGGTGTGTCGGATATGTTCAGATGAGTTATTTGTAAAATTAATAAAGGAGAGATCCAAATAAATCAATCAAATAAAAATACACATTTATGTGGCCAAAATAGGAAGCGTAGTAGGCATTTTCGGAGTTATCTATGAAAATAATGAATGTGGAAAATAAATTTTAAAAAGTAAAATAAAGAAATAAAATGATGTACTATACATGATTTCTTGGTCTGCTCTTCCTTATAGAGCTAATATTCTCTGTTGTTTATAGCCTTAATTTGGCCTTCATCAATATTGATGGAGAAAGCATCTCAAAAAATGCTCATTACTCATATTTCATCAAGGTCCCTGTTACCTCATAAAGGTAAAGGTAAAGGCTCCCCTCGCACATATGTGTTAGTGGTTCCTGCTCATCTCCATTTCAAAGCCGAAGATCCAGCGCTGTTCGAAGACGTCTCCGTGGTCCTGTGGCCGACATGACTCAACGCCAAAAGCTCATGGAACGCTGTTCCCTTCCCACCAAAGGTGGTCCCTATTTTTCTACCTGCATTTTTTACCTGCTTTCGAACTGCTAGGTTGGCAGAAGCTGGGACAAATCACGGGAGCTCACCCCGTTACGCGGCACTAGGGGATTCGAACCGCTGAACTGCCGACCTTTCGATCGACAAGCTCAGCGTCTTAGCCACTGAGCCACTGCATCCCTTATACACGTTATATGTTACCTCATACACAGCCACATTCGAGGTTTCATAGGTTAGAGTTGTGCTTTTCACCGACAACGAGTGAGTCACGGATCTCAAGCTGTGGACTTCGGAGCAGCTCCTTGATTCACTGAGGTTGTCCAGAGTTAATCTCTGTGAAAGGCAAGCAATCACAGGCCAGAAATTAAGCAAAGATGGAAACCAGTGAGGGAAAGAACATATACGGGCAGTCCTTGACTTACAACCATTCATTTAGTGACCGAAGTTACAATGGCAGTGAAAAAAAGGGATTTATGTCTGATGCAACCGACCAGCATTTTGACTTTTTGGACACCTGGGCACACACCCCTTTAGTGTGTCAGCGAGCGATGGTCCCATATCACTTACTATTCTAGTGTCCCAAAGGTGCTTTTTCAAGAGGCAACTGGACTTCCTGGTTTTTCTCTGAAGACGTTTCGCTTCTCATCCGAGAAGCTTCTTCGGCTCTGAGTAGATGGTGGGGAATGGAAGGATTGATGCTCCTTGCAGACAGAGCTGGTCATTTGCCTTCTTTTAGAGCAGGGGTGTCAAACTCGATTTCATTGACGGCTGCATCGGACTTGTGTTTGACCTCGAGGGGGGAACATGACCAGGATGGGTGTGGCCAGCATGATGTCACTTGTGTTTGGGGGCACCTGTGGTGGCCCGAACCAGAGGTGGTATTCAGCCGGTTCGGACCGGTTCAAGCGAATCGATTGTAGCGACTGTTGTGGTCCGCCAGCAGCCTGTGGAGCTGGCAGTGGTGTCGGACAGCGATGAGGCTGAGGAAGAACATGGGCCAGTCCTGAAGGCTGAGGGAGGCCCGGACGAGGGCTCTACATCAGAGGCAGAGATGGGGCCAGGGCCATCGGGAGTGATGGGCGGATTCCGGAGCCTCTAGAGGCTGACAGTACAGAGGCAGAGGAACAGGAGGAGCCTGTTCCTAGTGCATGCATGAGAAGAGCTGCTAGAAGGCAAGAGCAGCTAAAGCAGAGAGGACGACTCAGGAGTAAGGCCAGGAGATGATTGGCCCCTCCCATAAGGCTTAAAAGACCAGCAACAGCTCTTGGGCTCTTGGTCGGAAAACAACGTTGATAGACTTGTTTCTTGTCTTGCTGCACTTATCTCTTGTCAGCATCTTCTGCTTCTGTACTTTTGCCAAGAGAAGCCTTTGGCAGTTTGCCTAATTACACCAAGGTTGGTGATTAGACTGAAGAATTTGTGTTATGAAGAATTTGTTTTAATTTAGTTTGGACTACGCTGAGAATGAGTTAATTCTCAGCTGTTTTAATAAAGTCTGTTTGTTTTGGAACTGTTTACGTCTAATACTACCTACTTGGGCCTGGGTCACAACAGCGACCTGCGGGTGGGGTGGACCCGTCCACCCGCCCCGGAGCTATGCTATCCCATTTATCCACATTTTCAAGCCACATGCATGCATGCAAGCATGTGCGAGAAAATCACATGCACGGAAGGCCGTGTGCATGCATTCTCTCACATTTTCAGTGCTGGGCGAACCGGTAGGTAAATTATATGAATCCTACCTCTGGCCTGAAGTCTCTGCCAGCAAAAACTGGCTCCCAAATTCCGTTTTCGGCTGGGACAGCCTCCTGCAATCTTCTGTCGGTGAAAATGGAGCTCGGGGGGGGGGCAGCCCTCACGAGCTCCATTTTGATTGGCAGAGGCTTTCCGGGCCGGTGGTTCACTGTTTCTAGGGCAGCCCCGTGGGCCAGATTTAAGCACCCCACGGGCCTTGACATCCCTGTTTTAGAGAGTCCTTGAGGCTACCTGGAGATTTATCTGTGTCCTCAGAGTCACCTGAGTGGTGCAAATGGGTGTGGAGCAGTGGTGGTATTCAGACGTTTCTGTCTGGCTCGGGCGAATTGGTAGCGGTGGCTGCGGGAGGCTCCGTCCACCCGTGACCTCATCACTTCCCATTTTTGATGATCTGTGCATGTGTAAAAGTCCCTCACATTTGTGAACCGGGAGCGAAGGTAACTGAATAGCACCCCTGGTGTGGAGCCTTCTTGGAGCTATTGAAAGAACTGTGTTGTTGATTTGAGATAGATCAGGGATGAAATCCAGCAGGTTCTGGCGAACCGGTAGCGGAAATTTTGAGTAATTCGGAGAACCGGTAGCGGAAATTTTGAGTAGTTCGGAGAACCGGTAGCGGAAATTTTGAGTAGTTCGGAGAACCGGTAGCGGAAATTTTGAGTAGTTCGGAGAACTGGTAGCGGAAATTTTGAGTAGTTCGGAGAACCGGTAGCGGAAATTTTGAGTAGTTCGGAGAACCGGTAGCGGAAATTTTGAGTAGTTTGGAGAACCGGTAGCGGAAATTTTGAGTAGTTCAGAGAACCGGCAAATACCACCTCTGGCTGGCCCCAGAGTGGGGTGGGAATGGGGATTTCGCAGTATCCCTCCCCTGCCATGCCCACCAAGCCACGCCCACCAAGCCACACCACGCCCACCAAGCCACGCCCACAGAACCGGTAGTAAGAAAATTTGGATTTCACCACTGAGAAAGATGATATCGTATCCCACCCCCCTCTGTTGAGAGAGGGCTGTTCAATTTTGATCTACATGGCCTCTTCGACCCCTCTTTCAAACCAGCAGTCCTCTCCATCCAAAATGTGGATTTTGCTGCCTTCGAAAGAGTGGCCTTTGTCTTTCAAGAGCTGAAGAAGCTTCTTGGATGAGAAGCGAAAGGTCTTCAGAGAAAAATCAGGAAGTCCAGTCGCCTGTTGAAAAAAAGCAGTTTGGGACAAAAACAGTTTGGCACAACCACAACTTGGACGACGGAGAATCTCCACAGACATTTACCATTCTACTGATTTTGGTGTTCACGAAAGTTAGATCGTCTAAAGTCAGAAACAGCCTCTGCGACCCTTTCACGAACCGGCGGTTGGGATTACTGTTTCTGAAAAAGAGATCAAAAACATGCCTAAGTCTTTGGCCATATAAATGTGCATTTTTATTTTATTTATTTATTTGGATCCCGCCTTTATTATTTTTACAAAT
This sequence comes from Arizona elegans, assembly GCA_022577455.1. Taxonomy (NCBI): domain Eukaryota; kingdom Metazoa; phylum Chordata; class Lepidosauria; order Squamata; family Colubridae; genus Arizona; species Arizona elegans. Next base: position 4,215,536 of record JAKOOJ010000025.1, on the reverse strand, counting down.
AACTCCAGACGGTGAACATATCCGCGACATATATCCATCTTCTGGTGATTGGCCAAGGTCTCCCAACAGGTCTCTGGAACCCCAAAAACTCTTTTGAGTAAACAATTACAGATAGTCCTCGACTTACAACAGTTCATTTAGTGACCATTCAAAGTTACGACACTGGAAAAAAGCAGCTTTTGACCGTTTTTTACACTTACAACCGTTGCGGCATCCGCAATGGTCACGTGATCAAAATTTGAACACATGGCAACTGGTTCGTATTTATGACCGTTGTTGTGTCCCAAAGTGAAGCGATCCCATTTTGTGGCCCTCTGACCAGCAAAGTCAACGTGGAAGCCAGATTCACTTAACAACCGAGTTGCTAAATTATCAACTGCAGGGGAGTCACTTAAGCACCGAGGCAGGAAAGGTCGTAAAATGCGGCAAAACTCACTTAACAAATGTCTCACTTAACAACTGAAATTTTTGGGACTCAATTGTGGTCGTAAGTCGAGGACTTCCTGTAAGGTAGGAGCTGTATAGATTGGCCAATTGACATCCCTTCTAACTCTAAGGCAGGGTTGCAACTCATCTTCGATTTAGTTGCTAAGTTTGCACAATGCAGGGGTATCAAACTCAAGGCCTGTGGGCCACATCTGGCCCACGGGTCTTTAAATCCGTCCCACAGGGCCGGCCTGGAAATAGCAAAGGACCTACCCGTGGTGCCTCTGGCAGCCAAAATGGGGCACGGGCAGTGGTGGGATTTAGCCGGTTTGGGCCGGTTCAGGTGAATCAGTAGTTAAATTGCTGGCTGGCCCCACCCCTTCCAGGAGTCCCCATGTGCCCCATTTTGGCTCCCAGGTAAGTGCAGAGAGGCCTACTAGGCCCAAAACGGGGTGCGGGTGCTGCGGTGTGCCCCCCCCCGTGGCCCATTTTTGCGGCAGGAGGCTTCAGGGAGGCCTCCTAGGCCCAAAACGGGGTGCGGGTGTTGTGGCGTGCCCCCCCCGTGGCCCGTTTTTGCCGCAGGAGGCTTCAGGGAGGCCTCCTAGGCCCAAAACGGGGTGCGGGTGTTGTGGCGTGCCCCCCCCCGTGGCCCGTTTTTGCGGCAGGAGGCTTCAGGGAGGCCTCCTAGGCCCAAAACGGGGTGCGGGTGTTGTGGCGTGCCCCCCCCGTGGCCCGTTTTTGCCGCAGGAGGCTTCAGGGAGGCCTCCTAGGCCCAAAACGGGGTGCGGGTGTTGTGGCGTGCCCCCCCGTGGCCCGTTTTTGCCGCAGGAGGCTTCAGGGAGGCCTCCTAGGCCCAAAACGGGGTGCGGGTGTTGTGGCGTGCCCCCCCCGTGGCCCGTTTTTGCCGCAGGAGGCTTCAGGGAGGCCTCCTAGGCCCAAAACGGGGTGCGGGTGTTGTGGCGTGCCCCCCCCCGTGGCCCGTTTTTGCCGCAGGAGGCTTCAGGGAGGCCTCCTAGACCCAAAAGAGGGTGTGGGGGGGCAGCACATCCCCCCTGCGGCCCATTTTTGCTCCCAGGGTGTGCAGGAGGCCGAGTGTTGTCTGTCACACCCCACCATGGCCACACCCACCCAGCCAGTCATTAGGGCAGAGAACCGGTTGTTAAATTATTTGAATCCTACCACTGGGCACGTGGGGCCACACAAAGCCCTCCCATGCCCCATTTTGGCCAGCAGAGTGCTGTAGGAGGCCATCCAGGCCAAAAATGGGGCACACGGGGGTTGCACATGGCCGCCCCATGCGCCATTTTGGCTGGCAGAGTGCTTTGGCAGGCATCCGTCCCATCTCCCCACTCCCCCACGCCGGCCCGCAAAGGAGAACTACAATTTTGATCCGGCCCTTGAAGAAATCCAGTTTGACACCCCTGCCTTAGAGTTATTCCAACAAAAACTAGGAGATACAATCTCTGGTATCAGATATAGAAAGAATCCAGCTGCACTGAGTTTTCTTTGGCTCCGTTAATAACTTTGCATTAATATTATTTTTCAGAGGTGAGGCAGGGAGCCAGTTATTTCTCTCTCCCGGCTTGAATTGTCAGAGGAATCCAAGCATCTGGCTTTGCAATAATTGCCCTTTAAAATTTCTTTACTTAGCACAATTTATTTCCTGAACTCATTAGCTAATTGGGCCACCCAGAAAAAAGCTCCTGAGAGAGATAAAGGATGCTCCGGTCCAGCTGTGAGCAAAATCTGGAATGGATTCCTGGTTGAGGATGGGTCGAGACTGATTGTGCCATTGTGAAGATGGGTCTGTCTGCAGGGTGAGGTCAAAAGAGTCAAGATGGCAGCTCCAGTAACTCGGCCGAAGCTCTGCCTGCTTTTTAGGTGCCATGCAAACAGGCGAAGTTTCAACCACACCGCTGTGTCTCCCATCTTAACTTTTGAATCGCTTGATGGCATTATTATAAAATATACCGTATTTTTCGGAGTATAAGACGCACTTTTTTCCCTTCCTAAAAGAGGCTGAAAATTTGGGTGTGTCTTATACTCTGAATGTAACCCCACCCGCCCGCCGGCCCCCACCCTTCGGCCTCCGCGCATCCTCTTCCTGGCTGCAGAGATTGCCACGGAAAATGGCTTGTGTTTTTCGGCTCCGTGCGTCCCCGTTTTCAGCCTCCAAATGCTCCATTTGAGAGCCCTTCAAGGCTGCGGGGATCGCCAAAGCACATTGCCACTGATTGCCACATGTAAACGCGACACGTTTGGAGGCTGAAAACGGGACACGCGGTGCCCAAAATGGCTGCTGCCTTCTCTTACCCCTTCCGTGCTTTGCCTGCTTTTCTAATTGCTGCTCCCTCCGATGATCAGCTGTGTTTTAGAAGCTGTTTTTTAGGCCCAACCAGCCCCAACTTCAAAACCAGCGAGCGAACTAATGTGCTGAAGCTGACCAGGCTAAGGACTAGCCAGAAGAATACTTGGTAGGCAGATTTCCCCCCCGCCCCACATTTTCCTCCCCAAAAACTAAGGTGCATCTTTATTTATTTATTTATTTATTTATTTATTTATTTATTTATTTTGTATACCGCCCTTCTCCCAGAAGGGACTCAGGGCGGTGAACAGCCAAAATTAAAAAACATACAAATACAAAAGTTAAGATAATTAAAAAAGAATTAAATCATTAGCTTCCCAATTTAAAACCCCCAAATCCATAAAATTTAAAATCCCAATTAAAAACCATTTAGGCTAGGCCGGCTTGGTGGAATAAAAATGTCTTCAGGGCTTTACGGAAGATCCGGAGGTCCGGGAACAGCCGTATTCCGGGAGGTAGCTCATTCCAGAGGGCGGGTGCCCCCACAGAGAAAGCTCGCCCCCTGGGGGCCGCCAGTCGACATTGCCTGACTGACGGCACCCTGAGGAGGCCCTCTCTGTGAGAGCGAATTGGTCGGTGGGAGGTTACCGGTAGCAGCAGGCGGTCTCACAAATACCCTGGCCCTAAGCCATGGAGCGCTTTAAAGGTGAGAACCAACACCTTGAAGCGCACCCGGAAGACCACCGGGAGCCAATGCAGCTCGCGCAGGAGAGGTGTTACATGGGAGCGCCACGTTGCTCCCTTAATCACCCGCGCGGCCGCATTCTGCACCAGCTGGAGCCTCCGGGTGCTCCTCAGGGGGAGCCCCATGTAGCCCCATGTCTTATACTCCGATGCGTCGTATATTCCGAAAAATACGGTAACTAGCATATACAGATAGTTTTCGACTTGCAATCATTCATTTAGTGACCATTCAAAGTTACAATCATCATCATCATCATCATCTTTTAATGACCCCATAATCCCTTGCAGGGGAAGTCTGGGCAACTGAATGGAGCTAGCAGAGTGTTTTACTGGCCAGATGCCCTTCCTGTCGCCGATGAGTTTTGTTCAGCAGATCTATTCTCATTGTGCCCAGAGAGAGAAATATCTGCTTCTACCTAGGATCGAACTCACAGCCTCCTGATTGTGAGGCGAGAGCTCCACCTCTAGGCCACCGCACCACTCCTACCATTTAAAGTGACAATGGCATTGACAAATTGCTGACCTGATGAGGCACGTCAGGTACAGGCCGAAGAGAAGCAGAAAGACAGGCGGTGACAGTAGTAGAATCACAATCCGCAGTCCTGGATCTGGCCAAACAAACAGAGATCAAACAACGATGATTTAGAATTGACCGATTTGCGTGCGAGGACAGATAGTCGTCGACTTACAACCATTCATAAAGGAGAATATTTGTAACGCGGGGATTGAAATGTGGGGTCCTTGGTGCTTTCTGAGCTTGCTTGTTTTCTAGGGAACATCATCAGTCTAGAAGGGAGTGGGGTTTATGAGGAGGAGGAAGAGGAAGAGTGTGCTCTCACTTTATATTCTCCCACTGCCTTCTAACACTGATGATGTTACCCAGTTTGGGTCATGAGACATCTGCAAGAAAACATCCAAGCTCAGACAGCACCAAGGACCCCATAGTCCTTCTCTCCCTCTTCTTCTTCCTTCTCCTCGTCCTCCTCCTCTCCGCAAACTCCACTCTCTTCTATTACTATGTTACCTAGTTGTGTAATGAAATGTCTGCAAGAAAACAAAAACGCTTAGCGAGCACCAACCATCCCACATTATTCCTCCTCCTCCACCTCCTCCTCCACCACCACCTCTTCCACCTCCTCACAACCCTCCTCCTTTCTATCACAGATGACATCACCTACTTGGGTCATGAAACATCTGCAAACAAAAAACCAAAAAAAAACCAACAACCAAGGACCTCTCCAGTAAGTGCATTCATAGTTGGTTGGTTGGTTGATAACCCCCTTTCAAGATGTTATAAACTCGTGATGGTGAACCTATGGCCGCGATGGCGAACCTATGGCACGACAACCTATGTCGCCTGGCACCCCAGCTCAGCTCTCTTTAGGAGTCTCTGGAGGCTGGGGACAGCAAAAAAATGTTACTTCCTGTCCAACCGAAAGTTGGAAAACGGGCCATTTCGGGCCTCTGGAGGGCCTTCAAAGGGGTAGGGAAGGCTGTTTTCGCCCTCCCCAGATGCATAGAGAGGATCTGGAGCCAGGTGAGAAAGAAAAACGGGCCTACTGGGCCATCGCATGCCAGGAGTGGGGGGGAAGGGGGGTCGTGCGAGTATGCGCAGGGCGGGCCGCATAGAATTATGGGTGTGGGCACGTGCACGAACCTCCCCCGCCCCCCCCTCTTTCTAACATGCGATGGCAAAAAGGTTAGCCATCACGGACCTATGGCATGAGTGCCAGAGGTGGCACACAGAGTCCTCTCTGTGGGCACATGCACCGTCTCCAGCTGCTCTAATGGTTTCCAGATGTGATACTAACAGGCGTCATCTTTTTCGCAGAGGACGTCGGGTTCAAACCAGCAGGCCGAGTCAACTGGGGGCGATCTCCCCCCAGGGAAATGGATTGCCCTCCCCAAGGGCTGCATCATGCCCGAAGATGCCTCCAGCAGGTAAGTGGGATACAGGTGACTTTCTTTGCCATCCGTGTCCAGAATCACGTATCTGGCCAGCGGCCTTCCTTTGCTGTCGACTTGAATCCTGTGGCTGAAGCCGGCAAAGTCCAAATTTCTGACATGATGAATCAAAGTTGTTCCCAAGAGTTCAGAAGTTTGGGGCCGGGCAACCTTGGCTAGGACTTTGGTGAGCAGGTAAATGGCATCGTAGATTGTCCCAAAAAGTGGAGTGACCTTCAGAAGAACACAAGCCAGGAAAAAAAATAGGTTTTTAGGTGTTTATTTCATTTGTCTATATCCCGCCTTTATTATTTGTACAAATGACTCAAGGTGGAAAATACCAGCCCACCTTCCTCCTCCTGTTTTCCTCGCAGCAACAACCCTGTGAGGTGGGTCAGGCTGAGAGAGAGAGCCACTGGCCAAAGAACCCCAGCTGGCTTTCATGGCCAAAGTGGGACTAGAACTCACCATCTCCTGGTGATTGGCTCAAAGTCACCCAGCCAGCTTTCCTGCCTAAGGTGAGAGTAGAACTCACAGTTTCCTGGTGATTCACCCAAAGTCACCCAGCCGGTTTTCATGCCAAAGCAGAACTAGAACTCACTGTCTCCTGGTGATTGGGCCAAATTCATCCAACTAACTTTCCTGCCTAAGGTGGGACTAGAACTCACAACTTCCTGGTGATTGGGCCAAAGTCACCCAGTTGGCTTTCATGCCAAAGCAGAACTAGAACTCACTGTCTCCTGGTGATTGGGCCAAAGTCACCCAATCAATTTCCATGCCCTAAGGCAGGCCTAGAAGGTACAATCTCCTGCTTTCTAACATGAAGCCTTAACCACTTCACCAAACTGGCTTTCACAATGATAGTTACTATGTTCCAACAACAAGAAGAACAATAATAATAATAATAAATGTGAACCAAAGTACAGAAAAATTGCTGCAGGCTGTGAAAATGGAGAACATTATAAAAACAACAGAAACAAAGGCAGAATATAAGGAAAAACAGCTGGATGACAGATTAAACAGATGGAAAACCAAAGTTTTGCATGGACAGCACTTGAAAAACAGTGAAGAAAATTGTGATGACAACTTGACATGGGCATGGCTTAAGATGGGAACCATCAAGAAAGAAATGGAAGGTTTAATACTCGCTGCTCGAGAACAAGCACCACAAACTAATGCCATGAAAGCGAAGATACAAAAATCCACCGACAATCCAAACTGCCGATTTGGCAACGACAAAGTCGAAACTGCTTCACACTTAATATGTGAGTGCAGCAAAATCGCACAAACTGATTACAAAGCTAGACACGACCGAGTTGCTAAATTAATCCACTGGTCATTGTGTAAAAAATACGACTTACCTGTATCCAAAAAGTCATGGGAACATAAAAGTGGGAAAAGTTATAGAAAATGAGAAGGTGAAGATCTCGTGGGACTTTTGAATACAGACGGATCGTCACTTGGAACACAACACGCCAGATATCACAGTTGTCGAAAACTGAAATGTACAATTTATTGAATCGCGGTACCAGGAGATGCCAGAGTCGAAGAAAAAAAAACTGGAAAAAAATCACAAAATATCATGACCTGGCCATCAAAACTACGCGATTATGGATGAAATATGTAACAGTGATACTCATTGTCATCAGGGCACTTGGTACCATGTCCAAGATATATCAACAAATTGCAGCTTCCTGCACTAACACCAGCAGAACTGCAAAAAACTGTGCTACTCGGAACATCATATTGTCAGCACCTCAGCGCTGACATAGGAAGGGAGATAAGCCCTGAACTTTTGCCTGCTAAATCCCTTTGAAGCCCGGTCTCCGTGGAAATGAAGAAGGGGGGGAACATTCCTGTGAAATGACGAGACAAGAAGTCAGGAGAGTGACTTGAAAGATAGCCAATGAGAAGCAGATAATTGGGGATCGGAAAGGGAGGGATTGGCGGGGGGGGGGCAAAAGGTCAGTCTTGTCCGCATCGAGTCATGATCCGGTTGCTGTGCTCGAATAAAGAGAAGATTTCCTTAAAGATTGGCAGTTTGGAAATTCATTTATTTTGAGATAGCATCGAAGTCTGACACATATATTTTAAGCAGGTACTTGGTTGATACCTAGGATGTTGGCAGCAACCTGTATCAACCATTAGCACCAGTCAATGGTATTTTTGATGCATTTTTAAATTTTCAGTTGACTGAATTTCATGTTTAATGAATAAAAGAGATGATGATGATGATGATGATGATGATGATGATGATGATGATGATGATAATATTAGCCTTTATTGTCATTGTAGATCATGTATACAATGAAATTGGTTGTATATCAATTGTATATCTATCAATTGGCCTAATGAAAAAAATCATGGTAGAAACCAACAGATTAATTTTACCCTTGCTTAATTTCAGTGGGTGGGCATGAAGGAATATTGCTTGGACCACGGTACCGATCCATCGAGATTGGTTAGATTTTGCCTGGAGCAATCGTGCGAATCCAGAAAAGGCATAATTTCTATAATCAGGTTAATTGTATTGTGTGAAGGCAGCCAGGTTGAAAATTCAGTCAGACTATGGCATCCTCGCGAATATATTATGGCTGCACACAGAATGAAGGACTTCAAGGAACAGGTAGTCCTTGACTTACAGGCGTTCATTTAGAGACCGTTTCAACTTCTGACGGCACTGAAAAAAAGGATTTATGACCATTTTTCACATTTATGACCATAGCAGCGTTCCCGTGTTCACGTGATCAAAATTCAGACACTTGCCAACTGACTCATATTTATGACGGTTGCAGTGTCCTGAGCTCATGTGTTCTCCTTTTGCGACCTTCTGACAAGCAAAATCAATGGGGAAGGTAGATTCACTTAACAACCGTGTGACAAACTTAACCACTGCAGGGATTCACTTAACAACTGTGGCAAGAAGGTTTGTAAAATGGGTCTGAACTCACTTAACAAATGTCTCACTTAGCACCAGAAATTTTGGGGCTCAGCTGTGGTCATAAGTCGGGGACTACCTGTAGATGAGACTGACCTGTTCCGGTTCCAAAGCCGCTTTTATTTCGCCTTTTTCTTTGGCCGCTTGGAAAGTTTGGTAGAAAGTCCGTTCTCCAGACTGCAAGGTAATTGTCAGCACCGCGTCATAAGCCTTCCGGAAGGCTCCATCGTTTTCCAGAAGGAAATAGGAATGGTTTCGGTAGGGAAGGCTATAGAAGAGAGTATCGTAGGGCACAAAGACGTATCTGCCGTCAGCCAGTCCGAGTTCCTGGGCTTTGCTTAGAAAAGTCGCTTGGTCTTCGCCTCCAATGAGAGCAGACGCCATGCAGAGGAGAAGGACTGAGGGGAGAAAAGGAAGGGGTTAAAGCTTTCTGTTTACACAGGAAAGGAAGGGAAAGAAAAACAGAATTAATAGCAAGAGTTGGAAGGGACCTTGGAGGTCTTCTAGTCCAACTCCCTGCAATAGGATGAACATCCATCCAATGCAGTGGTGGGTTTCAAATTTTTTTACTACTGGTTCTATGTGTGGAGGTTGGTGGGCGTGGCATGGCTTGGTGGGTGTGGCTTGGTGGCAGGGTGGATAAAAATCAATGATTTTTTTAAAAAAATCAGAAAAATCAGATTTTTTAATTTAAATTGGTTTTTTTTTATTTAAATCGGATTTTTTTGATTTTTATCAAATTTATTTTAATAAAAAACTTTGGGGGTAAAAATCTATCTTAAGATAGTTTTCTATTTGAGATAAATAATTTAGTTTATTCAGCATGAAATGGAGCTTAGTTATGTAGCAGGAGGCTGTATATTCTGCAACACTGGGACTATCGGTGAGTCAACAGCGGGTCAAAGGAGTAGCGGAGATGACAGTTGCTCTTTAAAAATTATGATTTAAATCGAGTTGATTTAAATCAAGCCTTTTTACTAGTGATTTAAATCAACTCGATTTAAATCAAATCCACCCTGCTTGGTGGGCATGGCACGGGAAGGATACTATAAAATCTCCATTCCCACCCCACTCGAGGGGAAGGATACTGTAAAATCTCCATTCCCTCCCCAATCCAGGGGAAGGTTACTGCAAGATCCCCATTTCGTCCCGATCAGATGGAACTTGGGAGGCAGAGAATAGATGGGGGCGGGGCCAGTCAGAGTTTTTACAACCGGTTCTCTGAACTACTCAAAATTTCCGCTACCGGTTCTCCAGAACTGGTCAGAACCTGCTGAAACCCACCTCTTATTTGAATCCCAGTGGTGGGATTCAAATAATTTAACAATGGGTTCTCTGCCCTAATGACCGGCTGGGTGGGTGTGGCCATAGTGGGTGTGGCCAGGGGGTGAGACAGGCAGCACTCGGCCTCCTGCACCCCCCTGGGAGCAAAAATGCACCGCCGCCCCCCCTGTGTCCCATTTTGGGCCTAGTAGGCCTCCCTGCAGCCTCCTGGGAGCAAAAATGGGCCACAGGGGGCCACGTTTCACCCCCTCGTGTCCTGTTTTGGGCATAGTAGGCCTCTCTGTGCCTCCTGGGAGCGAAAACGGACTGCGGGGAGGGCGCATAGGGACTCCTGGAAGGGGCAGGGTGGGGAGGGGAGTGGCCAGCCAGCATTTTAACTACCAGTTTGCCCAAACTGCCACGGCTGAATCCCACCACTGCATCCAACCCACAATTAAAGTTGAAAGCTCAGTTGGAGACTTGAACTTGTTACATGCAGTCCTCGACGTACGATCACAATTGGGCCCCAAATTTCTGTTGCTAAGTGAGACAGTTGTTAAGTAGGTTTAAGGGAGGAAAGAAAGAAAGAAAGAAAGAAAGAAAGAAAGAAAGAAAGGAGGGAGGGAGGGAGGGAGGGAAGTTGGAAATAGGAGGGGAAGGACGGAAACAAGAGGGGGAGGAAGGAAACAGAAATGGAAAGGAAGGAGGAAGGGAGGAAGGACAATATTAGACCAACAATCAAGGAGTAGACATTTCCTCAATCAAGGAACCGCCAACTCAGACAAGCAACCCAACAGTAAACCACAGCCTAATCAAGGGACCACCAAGGGACTGGGCAAGCCATCAGTATATAAGCAGAGAGCAAACCCCCATTCCCTTCTAGCACTGATGATGTTGCCTAGTTGGGTAATTAAACGTCTGCAAGCAAACAACCCAGCTCAGAGACCACCAAGGACCCTGAGCTCCAAATAGATGCTTCCATGGAATCTTGAAAGGTTTTCCAAGACGTTGCGATGTAGGTTGGGATCTGATCAATCTCCATTTTGCTAGCTTTCCATCCGAATCACTTCCCCGCTTATCTGTTCTGACCTAGGCTTCCTTAGAAAGCCTGAAGCAAAGTCTTAATTCCACCCAAACCTCTTTTATTTAAACGACTGTGAATTACGGTCATTGACAGTCAACGAGGCTTTGGCAAACAGTCTTTCAAAGGAACGTTGATCAACACCCAACGTATCTCTTGGAACGCTGCCAGAGAACCAATTTCCAAATTCAGGGCAAGGCCAAACTTGGCACAGATTCTATTAGAGTTTGCGAACAGAACTTTCCAATCTTGAATTGACCAAATGAACTAATTGCTTCCTGCAAAAGCCCACGTCCTGTTCGCTCCTCTTATATGTCCTATGGGAGGGGCCAATTATCTCCAAGGCGTGGCCTTACTCCCGAGTCGACCCTGATTTCTTAATTGTTCTTGTCGGCTGGCAGCTCTGTGCATGTCTACACGGGGAACGGGCTCCAGCTGTTCCTCTGCCTTGCTGCTGTCTATCTCCCTCTCTGCCTCTGACACAGAGCCCTCGTCCGAGCTTTCTCCAGCCCCCAGGACTGGCCCAAGTTCCTCTCCAACCTCCTCACTGTCCGACTCTGCTGCCAGTTGTGACTCCAACCCCCGAGCCCGTCTTATCGGAGGGAGAAGACTCCGAAGGTGAAGGAGAGGAGTTGGCCAGGCCTCCCTCTCCAGGACCCTCCTCTCTGGCAATGCCTCAGGTGTCTCCCGAAGGAGAAGAGATTGGCCAGGAGCCAGGTATCTCCGAACAGTCGCAGTTGGACAGTGACGGAGATAAGTCTTGGCTGGATCCACGCCAGTGTCGGAGAGACAAGCGCACGCAGCAGAAAAGGAGGCGTGCCAGAGATTAAGCTGAATCACTGAACCACACCCCACAGGGGATAAAAGGGGGTGTGGTGGCCATTCAGGCTCTGTGACGGACAAAAGTAAACAACTAGTGAGTCGCATTGTATCTCTGAAACTACGTTATCTGCCTGCCTTGGATTTAATACGGACTGGACTTGTCAATTCTGTGGCTTTGTGTATTTGTTTTGGTTTATCTGACGGAGGAGGAACACCTCCCTCTGTGAGTAAAGTTCTTGGCAAGCAGCTACTGGGTTGCTGCCAATCCTGTTATCGAAGGAATTTATTGTCTGCAAATTTTATTTAACTCCTGGCTGACAGTTTGTGTGCGTGTGTGAGACGGGGACAGAACACTGCCAGCTCCACCAGCCACATTACCTTTGATGTTTCCAGCAGCTTCTATCTTGGTCCAAGCCTCCTCTACTTTTTCTGTTTCCATCCCCGTGGATGTAACAAGAACCACAGGTAGCCCGTGGCTTCTGAGAACGCTAGCCAGCTTCTGGGCTGTGTCCATCCAAAGGTCCCCCTTGGAAGAGATGATGCCGACATGAGCCCAGTTGAAATATCTCAACACAGTGAGGAGGACAGAAGCCGCAGAAGGCAAAGTTCTGATAAACCTCCGTTGGTTAATTGGCTTATCCAGGTCGTCATTTAGACAGGCCCAAGATAACATGGGTTTGTTCCAAACTTGGACTAGCAATGAGGCAGCCTCACAATAGCTAGGATTCAGCGGTCCTATGAATGCTGACCGATTCTTGGAGGAGTCAAGGAATCTAGCCATTGCTTTCCAAGTCTGGAGATCTTCCTCAAACAATACATAATCCAGTGGATGGACCGCGGCGAGGGAAGGATCCTTCTTGATCCTCTCCACAGCTAGTTGAGCGGCAACTTCAGGCAGGGCGTTGGAGAAGTAGGAGTCAAAGGACCAAGGTCCCACCAGACCGATCTTAAGGGCTGGGCAACAGGCTGGAGAAAGTGTCAGGACCATCCCTAAGATGTGAAGATGTGAACCTCTGTGAAGGTTCAAGAAGATCCAAGAAGGCCATCTGACATACGAGGAGAAGACAAGCTTATCGGCCATTGCATCCCCAGCTCGGGAGGCCAAGACAACCATTGGTAAGGATGGCCAACCTGTTGAAGGAGAGAAGAGGTTAAAAGACGGGACTGAGAGATTCGCGTCAGATGAGTCAGTTGTAAGTACAAGAGCCGTGATGGCACAGTGGTTAGAATGCAGTACTGCAGGCTACTTCTGCCGATTGCCAGCAGTTTGGCAGTTCGAATCTCACCAGGCTCAGAGTTGACTCAGCCTTCTATCCTTTCCAAGGTGGGTCAAATGAGGACCCAGGTTGTTGGGGGCAAGAGGCTGACTCTGTAAACCGCTTAGAGGGGGCTGGAAAGCACTGTGAAGTGGTATATAAGTCTAAGGGCTATTGCTATGGCTAGTCCTAGACTTATAACAGTTCCTTTAGTGTTACAAAGTTACAATGGCATGGAAAAGAGCCTTGGTGGCGCAGCAGACTAAAGTGCTGTTAAGTAGCACCAGCTGCCTGCAATTACTGCAAATTCAAATCTCACCAGGCTCAAGGTTGACTCAGCCTTCCATACTTCCGAGGTAGGTAAAATGAGGACCCGGATTGTGGGAGCAATAAGCTGACTTTGTATAAAAAAGAACACCACTTCGGGGGCCCCCGAAAGCCCTACTAATTAAGCAGGTATATACAAAAGTATGAAGGCTATTGCTTAAAAGCATTGTAAGCCGCCCTGAGTCTCCAGAGAAAGGCGGCATATATATATATCGAACCAATAAATAAATAAATAAATAAATAAATAAATAAATAAAGTGAGTTATGACCATTTTTCACAGTTACGACCTTTGCAGTATCCCCATGAGTATGTGATCTATCTATCTATCTACCAATCTACCAACCTATCTACCTACATCTAAGAAAGAAAGAAAGAAAGAAAGAAAGAAAGAAAGAAAGAAAGAAAGAAAGAAAGAAAGAAAGAAAGAAAGAAAGAAAGAAAGTAAATTGGGGCACGGTTGTGGTCGTACGTTGAGGACTACCTAGAGAGATTACCTCACAAACACACACACATACACACATTCTCTCTCTCTCTCTCATTCTCTCTCTCTCTTTCTCTCTCTCTCATCTTTTCCTCTCATCTTTCTCTCTCATCTCTCTCTCTCTCTCTTATTATCTCTCTCTCATACTCTCTCATCTCTCTCATTCTCTCTCTCTCATCTCTCTCTCATTATCTCTCTCTCATCTTTCCCTCTCATCTTTCTCTTTCATCTCTCTCTCTCTCTCTTATTATCTCTCTCTCATACTCTCTCATCTCTCTCATTCTCATTCTCTCTCTCTCATCTCTCTCTCTCATCTCTCTCTCTCATTCTCTCTCTCATCTCTCTCATCTCTCTCTCTCATTCTCTCCCACTCATCTTTCCCTCTCATCTTTCTCTCTCATCTCTCTCTCTCTCTTATTATCTCTCTCTCATACTCTCTCATACTCTCTCATTCTCTCTCTCTCATCTCTCTCTCATTATCTCTCATCTCTCTCTCTCTCTCATTCTCTCTCTCATTCTCTCTCTCATTCTCTCCCACTCATCTTTCCCTCTCATCTTTCTCTCTCATCTCTCTCTCTCTCTTATTATCTCTCTCTCATTATCTCTCTCATCTCTCTCTCTCTCTCTCATTCTCTCTCTCATTATCTCATTCTCTCTCTCATCTCTCTCTCTCTCTCATTCTCTCGCTATAAAACATTGGGAGTGACCCATTGCTGTTCTACAAGACTTCCAAATATTGCTTGAAATCAAGCAGCTTTCTCAAGTCAAGTGAGGCGTTTACAACTATTTGGATTTTTTAATAATAATAATAATAATAATAATAATAATAATAATAATAATAAACCAACAAGGTACTTGGTTGATACCTAGGATGCTGGCAGCAACCCATATCAACCATTAGCACCAGTCCATGGTATTTGTGATGCATTTTTGAATATTCAGTTGACTTGAGTTTCATATTTAATGAATAAAGATAATAATAATAATGAAATAGTTGATTCTCTCTTTCCAAAGCCAAACTCGGAAAAGCTATTCAGGTGGGGGCAGAAATCCACTTACCAAATTCTTGAGTGGAATTGTCCAAAGTTAGGGATACCACGATGCAGAAAAACCCACAACATTCAGGGTGCGTCTGTTTGATGGGCGTCCTCGTTTTTGTTTTTTAAAAAAAATAACTGAAAGAAAATAATTCTGGAAAAAATGACTTTACAAGTCACCTCACTCTCTCTCTCTCTCTCTCTCTCTCTCTGAAAAGCTGGCACTTTCCCCCCCAACGGTGATTGGAGATATGAAATAGATGGAGGATTCGGCACCAAGGAGATTTTCCCCTTGAGATTTACGATTCATGCTTCATTGGAAGAACATGTATTATCCATGGTTTCCAGCGTCCAGGTATAGCCAGCTGGCTCCATCGCTGACTATTGGGGGTGAGATCTTGGCTCCCTCAGAGAGGGCTTGCAACTTGGGCGTCCTGGACTCACGGCTGTCTTTAGAAGATCATGTGACGGCTGTGGCCAGGGAGGCTTTTTATCAGGTTCGCCTGATTCACCAGTTGCGTCCCTTTCTGGACCGGGACGCCTTGCGCACGGTCACTCATGCCCTCGTCACATCAAGTCTGGACTACTGTAATGCTCTCTACATGGGGCTCCCCTTGAAGAGCACTCGGAGGCTCCAACTGGTCCAGAATGAGGCCACGTGGGTGATTATGGGAGCGACATGGTGCACCCATGTTACACCTCTCCTGCGCGAGCTGCACTGGCTCCCAGTGGTCTTCTGGGTGCGATTTAAGGTGCTGTTTACCATCTTTAAAGCGCTCCATGGCTTAGGACCCGGGTACTTACAAGATCGCCTTCTGCCACGGACAGCCTCCCACCGGCCAATATGCTCCCACAGAGAGGGACTCCTCAGGGTGCCGTCGGTCAAACAATGTCGACTGGCGACCCCCAGGGGGAGAGCCTTCTCTGTGGGGGCACCTACCCTCTGGAATGAATTGCCCCCGGAGATTCATATGATCCCTGACCTACGTACCTTTCGCCGTGCCCTTAAGACTTTACTGTTTCAACAGGCTGGGCTGGCTTAAGAACGAACTTTAATGGGTGTTTTAGTTTTTAATATAGGGTCAAATTATTTAATATGTTTTAAACTGTTTTTTAAATGATGGATATACGTGTTTTATTGTGGCTGTGCACTGCCCTGAGTCTCTCGAGAGAAGGGCAGTATAAAACTTTAAATAATAAATAAATAATAAATAAATAAACAGTAATATTATGGGATGCAGGAGTTTTGTATAGTCCCCCTCGTTTTTTCAGTTTTTATCCCACTTCTAAAAAAAAAGGACACAGGAGGCTAGACAGCTTGATCCAGTTTATTTATTGATTTGCATCCTCACTTTTTATTATTTTTACAAACAACCCATGGTGATGAACCTATTCAACATAGCTTCCTCCTCAGAAGTGGGCTTCACATACGTGGGCCAGATCCGACCACATTGCGGGGCAGATCCGGCCCACGGGCCTTGAGTTTGATACTCCTGGTCTACCTTAAAACATCTGCATGGGCTTCGTATACCATCTCCGCCTGGAAAACATTAAAATAAAACCATAACTTCTAGGCAGGGTTTAGAAAAGATGTGAAAGTACTATTCAGATACTTTTTAAAAGTTTTGCTTTTTAATTTTGCCGTCTGTTGGACAGTGGGTCTTTGCAAATGACAAAGGGACGAACTCGACTAAGGCATTAATTTGCGAGCGAAAGAACAAGCCGAGGCTTGTTCCTGATTTGATCAACCACCGTGATCAAACTCCGGAAGAAATTGCTGAGCAGTGGAGAAACCGGCAAAATCAGAGCCAAGGGGAATATTTATAAAAGTTTGCATTTTCTTACGTGTTTGGTATCTGCTGTAGAGGGACTCATTAGCAGAAATGCTAACCAGCTGGACAGTTAGCAAATTGGTTTTTGGGACCCACTAAAGCAGGGGAGTCAAACTAGATTTCTTTGAAGGGCTGGATCAGCATTGTAGTTGCCGCCGTGGGCCAGCTGGTGATGGGGGAGACAGTACGGGGGGGGGGGAAGATGGGACATTATTGCAACGTGTTCTACATGGGGCTACCCTTGAAAACTGAGGAGGCCAGCTTTTTAGAAATGCAGATTTGGTAATCCATTCAGAATGACTGGGCCAGACAGATACTCCAGATAAGCGATACAATTAGGCAAGCCAAAGATTGACAAGATTAGCTCAGGCAAACACCTAGGATTTGCATTTCCCCTTTTGCCTATAGAGCCACCCATGACCCCTACATGACCCCATAGGAATTAAGATGGTATACCCACTCTCAACTCCATTTGGTCAGCTGCCCCAGAACCACATGCTGTTGGTGGTCCTGCTCATCATTAAATGGATCTTTCTTTCTTAAGCAGCCTCCATTTTATTCCCGGCTTGTAACTGGACCTGGATTTTTCTTCCAACACTAGGATAAGTAGTGGGATTCAACCGGTTCAGGCCGGTTTGGGAGAACCGCTGGTTAAATTGCTGGTTGGCCCCTTCCCGCCCCTCCCCTTCCCGCCCCTCTCCTTCCAGGAGTCCCCACACGGCCCATTTTGGCTCCCAGGTAAGTGCAGTGAGGCTTACTAGGCCCAAAGCGAGGCAGGGGTGAGTGGGTGGGTGGCGCATCCCCCCTGTGGCCCGTTTTTGCTCCCAGAGGGGTACAGGAGACTGAGTGCTGCCTGTCACACACCCTTGACCACTCCCACCCTGGCCACGCCCACCCAGTCATTAGGGCAGAGAACCGGTTGTTAAATTATTTGAATCCCACCGCTGCCTATGACAGTGATAGTGAACCTTTTAGAGACCGAGTGCCCAAACTGTTAAGGATATTCTTGGCTCATAACCGATGTTGTGGGTTATTGAGCAGAGTACCTTTTGAGTAAACGCATGAAAACTGGGAGTGGTTGTGAACAATCACAGTCAACACACAAACACACTGAGTTGTTGTAGTCTTTTACTTTTAGAAATAAGTAAAGCAAAGTCCAAAAACAATCCAAGTCATACACAGATAAGACGAGAGTTAAAAGATCAATCCAGGGATATTTCAAGTACAAAGTCTTCTTACCAGTTGTAGTCATACACAATAAAACAGTTCTTCTTGAGTTTCAAAACAGGAACAAGCTCAGTATCAAAACATTCAATAAATAGTAGAAAGCAACATGTAGCTATGATCAAACAGTGATTATGCAGAGAGATCAGGTACAGAGTTACAGCAAATAAGTAGATAAAATGGTGTAGTATCCACACAAGCCATGATCCTGACTTCCCTTAAGTACATTGGCTACAGAGCTTAGCCAATCAGGATACAGGATGATGCAATACAGTCTTAAAGCAATATAATACCTTTCTGACTGCAAACATACATTGTTGGTTTATATATTGCTTGACCAACTAGTTAGACAAATAACCATTTCCTAACACAAACTACAACCCAAAACCCACTTATTTATCGCAAAGTGCCAACACGGCAATTTAACCTGAATAATGAGGTTGTCAGCATTCTGATGCTTCCATAAAAAGGAGGAGACGAGCCTTGACTTTTCACCTACTTATTTTCTCTGTAGATAATATCCCCTAGGAGATGGGATGGGAGGGGGGGCATTCCTATGGGCTGAGGTCAGAAGCCGGGAGACTGACTTGGAAGATGGCCAATGAGAAGCTGAGAATTGGGGAACGGAAAGGGAAGGGTTTGGGGGGTCAGAGGGTTAGTATCGGCTACGATGAAGTCGGGGCCAGATCTGTCGTACTCAATAAATGGAATATTTCAGCAAAGATTAATTGTTTGGGAGTGCAATTTATTTGAGATGACACCGAAACCTGACAGAGGTTTTACTACCTAAAATAATGATAAACAAGGCAGAGTTCAGCTAATTGTTCTAAGAAAAACGTGTTAAATGCACCACTGGCCTAGGATCATGGGATCCCCTTCTGCAACCTTCTAACAAGGAATATCAATGCTTTGACAGTAGGGTACAGTATTACCCAGCTGTAAGGAAAAGACAGGAGACCACCAGGAAATCATGAAGTTCGACGTTTGAGATGTTTAACTTCAGGGCATGTTCAAAATCCCGAATAGAGTCTGAAAATCATGTATACAACTTCAATTTTCAACCTCTCGCAACCGACGCCTGTACGCAAAAAAAGGATTGAACAGACAGCCCTTGGTTCATTCCTTAAATGCTTCCATGCTAATTCATAGTTCTTTGCCCTGAGAATTAATATCATGGGTCCATTCATAAATTCTTTTTTTTTAATATATTCTTCGTTAAGTATTTTATCTTTACAGACATAGAGTTGTTTTTTTTTTAAAAAATAAATCTTTATAGGTAGTCTTCGACCACGATTGAGCCTAAAATTCCATTGCTAAGCGACTCAGTTACTAAGTGAGTCGTGCTCCATTTTATGACCTTTTTGCCATGTGGTCATTAAGCCAATCCGGCTTTCCCCATTGACTTGCTTGTCAGAAATCGGCTGGGAAGGTCGCAAATGGTGAACATGTGGCCGCGGGCACGCAACCAAGGGTCACAAGTGTGATGAAACACCCATGAGTCTCTTTTTTCCCAGTGCCGTCGTAATTTCAAATGGTCAGTAAACGAATAGTTGGTCCATCTGTACTGTGAATCCTTTCTCTGCCCTATTTTACTTCCGATTGAGGCCACCAGAGGGCGCTCCGTCCCTAGAATAATGTTTTGGCTTAATTTTTCTTTTTTTTTACAAAGAAGATAATGGAATTCTTATCAACAGACAAGCCCAGCGGGAAAGTACTTTAATTTTAGTGGGAATTATTTCATGGATTGTTTGCACTTTAGAGTTGTGAAACAGAGGAGAGAGGAGGGGGAAGCAGGCGATCTCATATTTACTTAATGGACGGGGCATGTTTCTCTTATCTTCTCTTTTTCTCATCCGCTGCTTGCAGCCTCCTCAGGGTCCTACGATCCCCATTTGTGTCCTTTCCAAAAAGCAAAAGAAGCCCGTTTCGCTTAACGACGGTCCAATTGGGGTCTGCAAAAATACAGGGAAAGGAAAACATGAGCCTTTTCGTGAAAATGTCTATCTACTACGTTCCTTAATTCTTGTGCCGCGGCAAGAGAAGTCGAATCAAAGAGAGAAGGGAGCGGGAGGCTAAAACGTATGAAGAACGGTCGCAGAAATTGGGTATATGTCTAGTCCAGGGGTCTATTGTACAGGGGACATGGTGGCTCAGTGGCTAAGACGCTGAGCTTGTCGATCGAAAGGTGGGCAGTTCAGTGGTTCGAATCCCTGGTGCCGCGTAACGGGGTGAGCTCCCGTGACTTGTCCCAGCTTCTGCCAACCTAGCAGTTCGAAAGCAGGTAAAAAAACGCAAGTAGAAAAACAGGGACCACCTTTGGTGGGAAGGGAACAGCGTTCCGTGAGCCTTTGGCGTTGAATCATGCCAGCCACATGACCACGGAGACGTCTTCAGACAACGCTGGCTCTTCGGCTTTGAAACGGAGATGAGCACCGTCCCCTAGAGTCAGGAACGGCTAGCACCTATGTGCGAGGGGAACCTTTACCTTTACCTTAGTCCAGGGGTGTCAAACTGGATTTCGTCAAGGGCATCGTAGTTCTCCTCCACGGGCTAGCCGAGGAGGGGAGACAGACGCCTCCTGCAGCACTCTGTCGGCCAAAATGGGGCACGGGGGAGCACTGGGGGGGGGCGCGTGTCCCCATTTTCGGCCTGGATGGCCTCTTGCAATACCCTGCTGGCCAAAATGGGGTGCATATGCCCCCCCCATGCCATCTCCTGCCCCAAGCATCCCATGGGCCAAATACAGCCTTGAGTTTGACACGCCTGGTGTAGTCAACAAAGAGGATTAGGAGCCTGGAGGCTAAAACATATGAAGAATGGTTGCAGGAACTGGGTATGTCTAATGAAAAGAAGGACTAGGGGGGACATGATAGCAGTCTTCCAATATTTGAGCGGTTGCTACAAAGAAGAGAGGCTCAACTTATTTTCCAAAAGGCAGGAGAAGAAGCAAAGGATGGAAACTAAGTAAGGAGAGAAGCAACCTAGGAAAGAGCCTGTAGTACAGTGGACTAAAGCACTGTTATTAACATCTGCTGCCTGCAATTACTGTAAGTTCGAATCTCCCCAGGCTCAAGGTTGACTCAGCCTTCCATCCTTTCAAAGGTAGGTAAAATGAGGACCCGGATTGTGGGGGCAATAAGCTGACTTTGTATAAATATACAAAAATATGAAGGTTACTGCTTAATGCCTTGTAAGCTGCCCTGAGTCTTTGGAGAAGGGCGGCATATAAATTAAAGCAAAAAAAAAAAAAAATGAAGGAAATTCCTGCTAATGAGAACAATTAATCAGTGGAACTGTTTTCCTCCAGAAGTTTTGGGTGCTCCAACACTGGAGGCTTTTAAGAAGAAATTGGACGAGCGTTTGTCCGGAATGGTATGAGAATTCCTGCTTAAGCAGGGGGTTGGAATAGAAGACCTCCAAGGTCCCTTCCAACTCTTGTTATTCTGTTAATTAATCACTGATGATGTTAATCAGCACTGCTGATGTTACCTATTTTAGGTTATCTGCAAGGAAACTGGCACGAGCCTGGTGGCGCAGCAGACTAATAGCCTGTTATTAACATTCAGCTGCCTGCAATTACTTCAAGTTCGAATCTCACCAGGCTCAAGGTTGACTCAGCCTTCCATCCTTTCTAAGGTAGGTAAATTGAGGACCCAGTTTGTGGGGGGGGGGCCATTAAGCTGACTTTGTATAAATATACAAAGGTTGGAAGGCTATTGCTTAACGCATTGTAAGCCGCCCTGAGGCTCCGGAGAAGGGCGGCATATAAATCAAATTTTTTTTTTAAAAAAAAAAGGAAGGAAGGAAGGAAAGAGGGAGGGAGGGAAGGAAGGAAGGGAAAGAGAATACAAGGAAGGAAGGAAGACGTATTGTAAGGGCGGCTTAACGCATTGTAAGCCGCCCTGAGGCTCCGGAGAAGGGCGGCAGATAAATCAAATTTATAAAAAAAGAAACAACAAGCAAGTTCAGAGAGCAGCAAGCAGTCCTCATGTCAACCCTGAGCTACAAATATTCTCTTTTATTAGTTCATTAACCAGTGGAACAGCTTGCCACCAGAAGTTGTGGGGGCTCCATCCCTGGAAGCTTTTAAAAAGAGACTGGATAATCTTTTGTTAGGTTTGTTATAGGGCAGTGATGGCTAACCTTTTTGCTGTCACGTGCCAAAAGGGGTGGGGAAGCATGGGGGGAGGTCAAGCGCGCACGTGTCCACATCCATAATTCAATGCGTCCTGCCCTGTACGACCCCTCTTTTGGCACACGATGGCACAGTGGGTCCGGTAGGCCCATTTTTTGCCCTCCCCAGGCTCCAGAGGCTTTCCCAGCCTTCCCCACTCCCCCGGAGGCCCCTGGAGGCCAGAAATGGCCCGTTTCCAAACTTCCAGTGGGCCCAAAACACCCAAAAATCAGCTGGCCAGTGCACACATGCGGGCTGGAGCTGAGCTAGGGCAATGCTTGCGGGCCCCCAGATATGGCTCCGTGAGTCACCTGTGGCACGCGTGCCATCGGTTCTCCATCACAGGTATAGGGTGTCCTGCTTAAACAGGGGGTTGGACTAGATGACCTCCAAGTTCCCTTTCCAACTTTTGGGATTCTGTTAAGGGGAGGTTACAGACTTGGAAGGCAGAAGCCGTAACTTCTTTCGGGGGGGGGGGGAAGGCACATTCACAAATATTTGTTTTTTTTTTCCCCCAGGAAGAACATTCCAGATTTCCCTCCCTGACTTCAAAGAGAATTCCAGCCTTAAATAGCCAAGCTGATTCCTCTGTTGACATCCTGGGTGCCTTTTTACAAGCCTCTTTGATGGATGGATGGTGACCTTTGTCGACCTTTGAGATCTTCCCAAAGCCTGGTTCCTATTGACCAGCTGATAACCCTGGTCAAGAGTCAAGACATCTAAAAGAAGAACCCTTGAAACCCAACTGCTAAATTATAGTCCAGCGGCTGCAACGTTGGCTATTTATTTCCCTCCCGTCACGTCTTGTTCGAAGACAAGGCAACTGGGTTTTATCAGGATTCCTTCGCCCATTCTTCCCACCATAAATGCCAAGAAATGAAATTATTCTATGCCATCAAAGCAGGGAGTTTGACGTCCATGTGCAAATATGGGTAAAAAGACACGTCGCCTAGAAAAAAAAACAGGATATTTTTCATGCCCGCCATCCAGGGGTGAAATCCAGCAGGTTCTGACAGGTTCTGGAGAACCGGTAAGCGGAAATTTTGAGTAGTTCGGAGAACCGGCAAATTGCCACCTCTGGCTGTTCCCAGAGTGGGGTGGGAATGGGGATTTTGCAATATCCTTCCCCCAGGAGTGAGGTGGGAATGAGGATTTTGCAGTATCCTACCCCCAGGAGTGGGGAGGGAATGGGGATTTTGCAGTATCCTTCACCTGGAGTGGGGAGGGAATGGGGATTTTGCAGTATCCTTCACCTGGAGTGGGGTGGGAATGGAGATTTTGCAGTAACCTTACCCTGGAGTGGGGAGGGAATGGAGATTTTGCAGTAACCTTACCCTGCCACGCCCACCAAGCCACACCCACAGAACCAGTAGTAAAAAAATTTGGATTTCGCCACTGCCTGTGAGGTGGGTTGCATTGAGAGAGACTGCCTGGTCACAGCCAGTTTTCATGCCTAGGCTAGACTAGAACTCACCATCACCTGGTGATTGGACCAAACCCACAAAGCCAGCTTTCATGCCTAAGGCGGGACTAGAACTCACTGTCACCTGATGATTGGCCCAAACTCACCCTGTCAACTTTCATGCCTAAGGCAGGACTAGAACTCACTGTCACCTGGTGATTGGCCCAAACTCACCCTGTCAGCTTTCATGCCTAAGGTGGGACTGGAACTCACTGTCACCTGGTGATTGGCCCAAACTTACCCTGTCAGCTTTCATGCCTAAGGTGGGACTAGAACTCACTGTCACCTGGTGAGTGGACCAAACCCACCCAGCCAGCTTTCATGCCTAAGGCGGGACTAGAACTCTCCATCTCCTGGTTTCTAACGGTGCTTTAGCCACTATATGTCTTTGCTGGACATTTTTTGACAATTTTTCAACTCTTGACAAAGAAGGAAAGAATGCAAGTCCAGCTTTTGTCTTCTCTTTTGGCTCAGAATCCATTTTTGCTTCTCACTTAACAGCCGCTCTATCCCACCCATCCCTTTTTCGTGGGTTGCAAAACAAACAAACAAAGAAAGAATCTGTGGCTTATCCAAGCCAGCATCTCACGGGTTTCCTTTACTGCCAAACTAAATGAATCCTCTTAAAGCAGGGGTCTCCAACCTTGGCAACTTTAAGCCTGGAGGACTTCAACTCCCAGAATTCCCCAGCCAGCCATGAATGATAGAGTTGGAAGAGACCAGAAGGGTCATCTAAGTCAGAGGTCTCCAACCTTGGCAACTTTAAGCCTGGAGGACTTCAACTCCCAGAATTCCCCAGCCAGCCATGAATGATAGAGTTGGAAGAGACCAGAAGGGTCATCTAAGTCAGAGGTCTCCAACCTTGGCAACTTTAAGCCTGGAGGACTTCAACTCCCAGAATTCCCCAGCCAGCCATGAATGATAGAGTTGGAAGAGACCAGAAGGGTCATCTAAGTCAGAGGTCTCCAACCTTGGCAACTTTAAGCCTGGAGGACTTCAACTCCCAGAATTCCCCAGCCAGCCATGAATGATAGAGTTGGAAGAGACCAGAAGGGTCATCTAAGTCAGAGGTCTCCAACCTTGGCAACTTTAAGCCTGGAGGACTTCAACTCCCAGAATTCCCCAGCCAGCCATGAATGATAGAGTTGGAAGAGACCAGAAGGGTCATCTAAGTCAGAGGTCTCCAACCTTGGCAACTTTAAGCCTGGAGGACTTCAACTCCCAGAATTCCCCAGCCAGCCATGAATGATAGAGTTGGAAGAGACCAGAAGGGTCATCTAAGTCAGGGGTCTCCAACCTTGGAGACCTGTGGCATGATAAGACTCTATCATTCATGGCTGGCTGGGGAATTCTGGGAGTTGAAGTCCACGGGTCTTAAAGTTGCCAAGGTTGGAGACCCCTGTTTTAAAGGACTCCCAGGGATTACAGGCTGAACCCCCCACTAAGCAGAAAGGAGGAAATCCAAGGGGAAACTTTAGCCTCTCGGCTGCAGTTAAGTTTCCATCATGCTAGTTTTCCTTTCTTTTCACACGTGGCAGAGAGAAAGTGGGAAGGTGCTGAATTAGTCAATCTGCTCAGGGACCAAGCAGATCCGTCTGATAACCTGAAAGACAGAGTGCAGAGAAGCAGTAAATAATGTCCCTTTGAGCAGGATTTGTGCAGGCTGTGCCCTAGGAAGCCATGTGTGTATCTGACTCTAACTTTTGTGAGACCTCCCACAACATGGAGAGAGAGAGAAAGAGAGAGGAGAGGGGAAGGAGAGGGGAGGGAGGAAGGAAGGAGGGAGGAAGGGAGAAGAAAGGAAATAAATTAAGGGAGGGAGGGAGGAAGGAGGGAGGGAGAAGAAAGGAAATAAATTAAGGGAGGGAGGGAGGGAGGGAGGGAGGGAGGGAGGAAGGAAGGAAGGAAGGAAGGAAGGAAGGAAGGAAGGAAGGAAGGAAAGAAAAGTGTTAGGGAAAAAAAAGAAGGTAAGAGAGAGAGAGAGCAAGGAAAAGACAGAGATAGAGAAAAAGAGAAATAAAAAGAAGAGAGAGAGAATGGAAGGAAGGACAGATGGAAAGAAGAAAGGAAAGAAAAACAGAAAAAAGAAAGGGAAAGGAAGAAAAAAGTGTTAGGGAAAGAGAGAAACAAAGTCAGAGAGAGAAAGAGCAAGGGAAAGAGACAGAGCTAGAGAAAAAGAGAAAGAGAAAAAGACGAGAGAGGGAATGGAAGGATGGAAAGAAGAAAGGAAAGAAAAACAGAAAGAAAAAAGAGAGAGAAAAGAAGGAAAGAAAGAAAAGAAAGAAAAATGTTTTCGGGAAAGAGTGAAAGAAAGTAAGGGAGAGAAACAGCAAGGGAAAGAGAGAGAAAAAGAGAGAGAGAATGGAAGGATGGAAAGAAGAAAAGAAAGAAAAACAGAGAGAAAAAAGAGAGAGAAAGAGAAAGAAAGGAAAGAAAGGAAGGAAAGAAAGAAAAGAAAGAAAAAAGTTTTAGGGAAAGAGTGAAAGAAAGTAAGGGAGGGAAAGAGCAAGGGAAAGAGACAGAGAAAAAGAAGAGAGAGAGAGAATGGAAGGATGGAAAGAAGAAAGGAAAGAAAAACAGAGAGAAAAAAGAGAGAAAGAAAGGAAAGGAAGGAAGGAAAGAAAGAAAAGAAAGAAAAAAGTTTTAGGGAAAGAGTGAAAGAAAGTAAGGGAGGGAAAGAGCAAGGGAAAGAGACAGAGAAAAAGAAGAGAGAGAGAATGGAAGGATTGAAAGAAGAAAGGAAAGAAAAACAGAGAGAAAAAAGAGAGAGAAAGAGAAAGAAAGGAAAGGAAGGAAAGAAAGAAAAGAAAGAAAAAAGTTTTAGGGAAAGAGTGAAAGAAAGTAAGGGAGGGAAAGAGCAAGGGAAAGAGACAGAGATAGAAAAAAAGAGAAAGAGAAAAAGAAGAGAGAAAGAGAGAAAGGAAGGATGGAAGGAAGGAAGGAAAGAAGGAAAAGAAAAACAGAAGGAAGAAAAGAAAAAAGAAAGAGAAAGAGAAAAATCAACCCACAGGGTTTTATTCAAAATACAGGAATTTCAGGCATGCCACTTGGAGGAGCCCTCTAGTCCAGCTGAACCCCAGGCCAAAAATGGCTGGAGGTTCAGGAACTTTTCCAGAAAGGCCCAGGATGTCTCGTAGGATTGCCAGGTCTGCTTCCAAAAAATAGCGGACAAGCAGGGGTGGGGTGGTAGTGGGTGGTTAAGTAGTAAAAAAAAAAAAAAAAAAATTACAATTAAATTATATATTTTCTTACAAACAATTTACAGTTGGCCGTCGTATTTGTTCTGTCGGTTTCGTTGTTGGTAACCCATGCAAAAGTAGCTTCCCAGTCTTCGGTCTATTTGCACACTCCTCTCTTTCGTTTTAAAGAATTCGAAATCTCGCCGCTGTCGCTCTCATCACTCGGCGCCATTTTAGGCCAGTCGACCCAAGCTACGAGACATTTTAAAAATGTGAACTGTACCTCATTTTATAATATATTTTTATTTTAATCTCCTCCTTAATTTTTTCGGAGAATCGAGTTCAATGGGATCTTGGTCTCATTCTAACTTATGAAAAAAAAAGACAAAACGCGATTCTCCTATCCTTATTCTCTTACACTGTACAGCTTTAGATTACGTACCATTTCATCACAAAGCTTCTGAATAAAAAACAAATGTCCACTATTTTGTGAAAAAAAAAAATAGTGAACATAATGTGAAAAAAAGCGCTCAAATTGTGGACGCCTGGCAACTCTAGCTGGGGGTTTTAAGGCGGTTTCCGCATTACCAAACCTCCTCGTGAGTCAAGGGACCGGTTCCTGGAAACTCCAGCTGCAAACCTCTTAAAAACAGGGCCCTTGGGACGGAGGGAGAGAGAGAGAGAGAGAGAAAGAGAGCGGAGAGGGAAGGAAAAGGAGCCAAGGTTTAAGGGTAACGTTACTCCATCCATCCCCACCCGTCTTACGTAACTCCTGTCTTTGTGGTGGTGGTGGTGGCAGCAGCAGCAGAGATCCAGTTGCAGCTGGAAAGATTTAACAACATGCCGGAAGGGAAGGATTGTCTCAACTGCAACTAAGCTGACCAGCTTTAGGAGAATAACTTTCCGCTCGCCACTTTTATTCCCCGTCCCTTCCACCTCCTTTGAAAAGCTCTCCCTGTTACTTGAGCTGATAATCCAAGACTTTATTTTTGCAAATAAAGAAAAAAGGAAATATACGTGTCCCAGAATAGAATAGAATGGAGTGGAGTGGAGTGGAGTGGAGTGGAGTGGAGTGGAATGGAATGGAATGGAATGGAATAGAATAGAATAGAATAGAATAGAATAGAATAGAATAGAATAGAATAGAATAGAATAGAATAGAATAGAATAGAATAGAAGAATGGAGTGGAGTGGAGTGGAGTGGAGTGGAGTGGAGTGGAGTGGAGTGGAATGGAATAGAATAGAATAGAATAGAATAGAATAGAATAGAATAGAATAGAATAGAATAGAATAGAATAGAATAGAATAGAATAGAATAGAATAGAAGAATGGAGTGGAGTGGAGTGCAGTGGGATGGAATGGAATGGAATAGAATGGAATAGAATAGAATAGAATAGAATAGAATAGAATAGAATGGAATGGAATGGAATGGAATGGAATGGAATGGAATGGAATGGAATAGAATAGAATAGAATAGAATAGAATAGAATAGAATAGAATAGAATAGAATAGAATAGAATAGAATAGAGGAGTGGAGTGGAGTGCAGTGGGATGGAATGGAATGGAATGGAATGGAATGGAATGGAATGGAATGGAATGAAATGGAATAGAATAGAATAGAATAGAAGAATAGAATGGAGTGGAGTGGAGTGGAGTGGAGTGGAATGGAATGGAATAGAATAGAATAGAATAGAATAGAATAGAATAGAATAGAATAGAATAGAATAGAATAGAATAGAATAGAATAACAAGAATTGGAAGGGACCTTGGAGGTCTTCTAGTCCAACCTCCTGCTTAGGCAGGAAACCCTACATCACTTCAGACAAAAGGTTATCCAACATCTTTTTTAAAAACTTCCAGTGTTGGAGCATTCACAACTTCTGGAGGGAAGTTGTTCCACTGATGAATTGTTCTGTCTGGAAATTTCTCCTTAGTTCTAGGTTGTTTCTCTCCTTGGTTAGTTTCCATCCGTTGCTTCTTGTCCTGCTTTCAGGGGCTTTGGAGAATAGCTTGACTCCCTCTTCTTTGGGGCAGCCCCTGAGATATTGGAAGGCTGCTATCATGTCACCTCTAGTCCTTCTTGTCATTAAACTAGACATACCCAGTTCCAGCAACCGTTCTTCGTATGTTTTATCCTCCAGTGCCCTAATCCTCTTTGTTGCTCTTCTCTGCACTCTTTCCAGAGTCTCCACATCTTTTTTTTACATCATGGTGACCATAACTGGATGCAGGATAATGTTGCAGGATCCAATCTGAGCTGGTCCCTGAGACCAAAGCTTTATTCTTCCGAGCTTTCAGGCTTGTGTTGGAACTCATCTTCAGAAAACATCACTCCCTCCAGAATGTGTGAACTGGGTTGTTCTACTACGTGTTGTATTTATATGGTGCCTGGTTGTGTGCAGCTTTTAACTGATATGATAACAGTCTTCCAATATTTGAGGGGTTGCTACAAAGAAGAATGGGTCAAGCTCTCCTCCAAAGCCCCTGAAGGCAGTCAAGAAATAATAAATAATAAATAAATAATAATAAATAAATAAATAAATAAGAAGCAATGGGTGGAAACTAATCAAGGAGAGAAGCAACTGAGAACTAAGGAGAAATTTTTGATTTTTATGTTAAAAGATGTAAGGGAGTTAGAATTAAGCTAGACAGAATTTTGATTGATAATTGGATATAAAAAATGAGTAGAGTTTATTTGGAAATTAAGGTTTTGGTGATACAATAGACTGGTTTAGAATAAGATGTTAGAATTTGTGTTAAAAATTTGAGTTTTGATTTTTAATTTTAAAAGATGTAACGGGGAAATTGGGAATAGAGCTTGTTAAAGGAACGTAAGCGATTGTACCTCCTGGATCTATGACCGGATCAAGACTTCGTTCTTAAAAGATTTATTTTATGTTTATGTTTGGAAAAAACAATAAAAATTATTTTTCAAAAAAAAAAAAAAAGAACTAAGGAGAAATTTCCTGATAGTGAGAACAATTAATCATTGGAACTGCTTGCCACCAGAAGTCGTGGGTGCTCCAACACTGGAAGTTTTTAAGAAGAGATTGGACAACCATTTGTCTGAAATTGTACAGGTAGTCCTCGACTTACAACAATTCATTTAGTGACCATTCAAATTAACAACAGCACTGAAACACATGATTTATGACCCTTTTTCATACTTACGACCGACCGTTGCAGCATGCCCATGGTCACGGGATCCAAATTCAGACTCTTGACAATTGACACATATTTACGACCATTGCAATGTCCTGGGGTCATGCGATTCCCTTTTGCAACCTTCTCACAAGCAAAGTCAACAACGAAGAAGCCAGATTCACTTAACAAACCGCGTTACTAATTTAAGAACGGCAGCGATTCGCTTAACAAATGTGGCGAGAAAAGTCGGAAAATGGGGCAAAACAAATGTCTCACTTAACAACATAAATTGTGGGGCTCCATTGCGGTCATAGGTTGAGGACTACCTATATAGGGACTCCTGCTTGAACAGGGGGTTGGACTAGAAGACCTCCAAAGTCCCTTCCAATTCTGTTATTCTGTGAATTAGTGGACATACTTACTTAGTGACAGACATAGTACCTACTGCACGTACTCTGGAGAGAGAAAGAGAGAAATTTCTTGAAGATGGGCTCCAGCAATGGTGAAATCCAATTTTTTTTACTACCGGTTCTGTGGGTGTGGCTTAGTGGGCGTGGCGTGGCTTGATGGGCGTGGTGTGGCTTGGTGGGCGTGGCAGGAGAAGGATACTGCAAATCCCCATTCCCTCCCCACTCCTGGGGGAAGGATATTGCAAAATCTCCATTCTCACCCCACTCTGGGGCCAGCCAGAGGTGGTATTTGCCAGTTCTCCGAACTGCTCAAAATTTCCGCTACCGGTTCGTCAGAACCTGCTGGATTTCACTCCTGGGCTCCAGCCCCAAAACCTGAAAGAATAAACCTTTGGTCCCAGTGAGCAAGCCAGATTGGATCCTGCAAGATTTGTTTTTTCTCTGGCTTTCTTTTTTTTTTAATGATTTTTTTTAAAAAATGTTTATTATTTCTTGCAATGATGTTATCTGTTTTGGAGGCCCAAGGAATTGGGCAGTTCAGCATCACAAAGACATGTGAACAGAATGTCCTGCTGCCACTCCTTATTCCAGATGTTGTTTAGCCTTCTTCTGCTTTCTCTCCAAATCCTTCACCCATCTTCTGTATGGAGATACTCAATCATCCAGGTCACGGTGGACTCCAGGGTGCACCGAAGAAGCTTCTTGGATGAGAAACGAAACATTTTCAAAATAGCAAATAGCATTTAGACTTATATACCGCTTCGCCGTGCTTTCCAGCCCTCTCTCAGCGGTTTACAGAGTCAGCCTGTTGCCCCCAACAGTATGGGTCCTCATTTTGCCGACCTTGGAAGGATGGAAGGTTTGAGCTGGTCAGGATCGAACTCCTGGCTGTGGGAAGAGTTTGTCTGCAATTCTGTATTCTAACCACTATGCCACCACGGTTCCCTCCTTTCCTCCCTTCCTTCTCAATAGCACTTATATACCACTTCAATAGCTCAATATACCGCTTCACGGTGTTTTCCAGCCTTCTCTAAGAAGTTTACAGAGTCAGCCTCTTGCCCCCAACAATATGGGTCCTCATTTTACTGATTCTAACCACTGTGCCACCACAGTTCTTTCCTTCCTTCCTTCCTTCCTTCCTTCCTTCCTTCCTTCCTTCCTTCCTTCCTTCTTTCCTTTCTTTCTTTCTTTTCTTTCTTTCTTTCTTTCTTTCTTTCATAAGGAAATAGATATACTGAAATACTAGAATTAGTAGAAACTTGTTAATTATTTCCTGCAACATATATGTATTACTTTTTCTTTCTTTCTTTCTTTCTTTCTTTCTTTCTTTCTTTCTTTCTTTCTTTCATAAGGAAATAGATATACTGAAATACTAGAATTAGTAGAAACTTGTTGTTTCCTGCAACATATATGTATTACTCTTTCTTTCTTTCTTTCTTTCTTTCTTTCTTTCTTTCTTTCGTAAGGAAATAGATATACTGAAATACTAGAATTAGTAGAAACTTGTTAATTGTTTCCTGCAACATATATGTATTACTTTTTCTTTCTTTCTTTCTTTCTTTCTTTCTTTCTTTCTTTCTTTCTTTCTTTCTTTCTTTCTTTCTTTCTTTCTTTCTTTCTTTCTAAGTAATAGCCAACACCTTGAATTGGACCCCAAATCAAACTGGCAACCCATGCAGACGGCATACAAAACCGCTTTTCACGTGCCACCGAAAGGGGCCTCCAGAACACTCTTCAAGGGCAGCCCCATGCAGAGCGCATTGCAGTAATCTCAGTCAATGATTTTGGAGGGCTTACAATTCAAAAAATATATACATTACAGTTAAAACACTGAAAGCATTTGAAAATAATAAAAACATCCGAAATAAATACACATAACAGCTGAGATCATTGGACACTGGAGGGGGTGAGGTACTAAACCTGTTGTTTATCTCACGCAGGCCCCACTGGGAGAGTGAAGGGAGAGGGGCCGGATGTCAGTGCTGCAACGCTGGCATAGAGAGCAGAGGAGAGAGAGAGATAAGCTCTGAACTTTTGCCTGCTAAATCCCTTTGAAGCCGGGTTGTCGTGGGAATGAGGGGGGGAGACATTCCTGGGAAATGACGAGAAAAGAAGTCTGAAGAATGACTTGGAAGATAGCCAATGAGAAGCAGAGATTTGGGGATCGGAAAGGGAGGGATTGGGGGGGCAAAAGGTCAGTTTTGTCCACATCGAGTCATGATCCGGTGGCTGTGCTCAATTAAAGAAAAGATTTCCTTAAAGATTGGCAGTTTGGAAATTCATTTATTTTTGAGATAGCATCGAAGTCTGACAGAGCCATTGGCCAGTTACCCGACTTACAACCGTTGATTTAGTGACCATTCAAATGGCACTGAAAAAAGGGACTTATGACCAACTTATCAACGGCAGGGATTGACTTAACAACTATGGGAAGAAAGTTTGTAAAGAGGAACAAGACCCACTTAATGCCGGTCTTGCTTAACAGCGTAAATTTTGGGCCTCAACTGTGGTCGTAAGTGGAGGACTACCCCTGTTTACTAATGAAAGTTACCCATGGGCTCTATTTGGATGGGCGATGGCAGAGATCCTGAATGAGGAAGATCAAATAGCAGCGATGGACTGTAATCAAACAGGAAGAAGAATCGATGTCCCTTTTGCTGTGGGAATTTGAAGCCGAAGAAAAATGTGGCACATGCCAGGAACATGTATTGTTGCGTGATTATGCAAGGTGGAAAAAGACCTTTTTTTTTTCAGTTTTGGAAATTCAACCTGGGGTTCCTTTTACTGCCTGCTTAATTTTCTCAGCTAAGAGAAGGAAGTATCCACTGAGGAAAAGGTGAGAACGGGGCACTCAAATTTCCAGGGCAAAAAAAAAAAAAAAAACCATTTCCGTAGCACATTTTGGTGGTATTGAGTTACTTTCCTCTTTCATGGGTTTTGGAATGGATGGTCAAAGATGGTAAGGAAGGGATTGGAGTTGGATGCTCTTTGGTTTCGGTCTGACAGGCAGAAATTCAACAGATGCAGCTAGGCACTGTCAGGTTGCTGTTCTGCCCAGATGGATTCTGCCAGAGAGCAAAGGTGCAGTATATTATCATATATCATATCATATCCACAACATAATAGAATGGAATGGAATGGAATGGAGTAGAATAGGAATAAGAATTAGAATAGAATAAAATAGGAATAAGAACTAGAATAGAATAGTATGGAATGGAATGGAATGGAATGGAATAGAATAGAATAGAATAGAATAGAATAGAATAGAATAGAATAGAATAGAATAGAATAGAAAATATGGAATGGAATAGAATAAAATGGAATGGAATGGAATGGAATGGAATGGAATGGAATGGAATGGAATGGAATGGAATGGAATAGAATAGGAATAAGAATTAGAATAGAATAAAATAGGAATAAGAATTAGAATAGAATAGTATGGAATGGAATGGAATGGAATGGAATGGAATAGAATAGAATAGAATAGAATAGAATAGAATAGAATAGAATAGAATAGAATAAGGGAAGGGAAGAGAAGAGAATACAGGAAGAGAATACAGAAACCAGTAGCAGCAGTGGTGGAAGGCTCCGCCCACCCGCTCAGACGCTTCTGTGCACGCGAGCGAACCTGTAGCGACGAGATTTGAAACCAGCCCCTGGATTACATATATCATAAAATAATTAAAATAAAGTAATGTAATGTAGTATTATATATAATATAGTAATATTACGATTTATATTGTTTTATCTAGTTTCCTAGTACGATTTATGTTGATGCTGTCACTAAGTGTTGTATCTGATGATTTATGATGAATGTATTTTTATGATGACTATGATCATGATTTATCACTTATATCTTTTATGTACACTGAGAGCTTATGCACTGAAGACAAATTCCTTGTGTGTCCAGTCACACTTGGCCAATAAAGAATTCTATTCTATTCTATTCTATTCTATTCTATTCTATTCTATTCTATTCTATTCTATTCTATTCTATTCCATTCCATTCCATTCCATTCCATTTTATTCTATTCCATTCCATATTTTCTATTCTATTCTATTCTATTCTATTCTATTCTATTCTATTCTATTCCATTCCATTCCATTCCATTCCATTCCATTTTATTCTATTCCATTCCATATTTTCTATTCTATTCTATTCTATTCTATTCTATTCTATTCTATTCTTCCATTCCATTCCATTCCATTTTATTCTATTCCATTCCATATTTTCTATTCTATTCTATTCTATTCTATTCTATTCTATTCTATTCTATTCCATTCCATTCCATTCCATTCCATTCCATTTTATTCTATTCTATTCTATTCTATTCTATTCTATTCTATTCTATTCTATTCTATTCCATTCCATTCCATTCCATTCCATTTTATTCTATTCCATTCCATATTTTCTATTCTATTCTATTCTATTCTATTCTATTCTATTCTATTCTATTCCATTCCATATTTTCTATTCTATTCTATTCTATTCTATTCTATTCTATTCTATTCTATTCTATTCTATTCTATTCTATTCCATTCCATTCCATTCCATTCCATTTTATTCTATTCCATTCCATATTTTCTATTCTATTCTATTCTATTCTATTCTATTCTATTCTATTCTAGTCCTATTTCTATCCTATCCTAGCCTAGCCTAGCCTAGCCTAGCCTATTCCTATTCCTATTCCTATTCCTATTCCTATTCCTATTCCTATTCCTATTTCTATTTCTATTTCTATTTCTATTTCTATTTCTATCCTATCCAATTTATTCTATTCTATTCTATTCTATTCTATTCCATTCCATTCCATTCCATTCCATTCCATTTTATTCTATTCCATTCCATATTTTCTATTCTATTCTATTCTATTCCTATTTCTATCCTATCCTATCCTATCCTATTTCTATTTCTATTTCTATTTCTATCCTATCCAATTTATTCTATTCTATTCTTTTCTATTCTATTCTATTCTTTTCTATTCTATTCTATTCTATTCTATTCTATTCTATTCTATTCTATTCTATTCTATTCTATTCTTTGCCCTGAGTCTCCGGAGAGGGGCGGCATATAAATTTAATAAATAATAGTCTATTTTATCCTATCCCATCCCATCCCATCTCATTCCAGTCTACAGTATATTCTACAATTAGATTACATTACATTACATTATTGTGACTATTCTATTTTATTATTCTGTTTTGTTTTACTTATTGTATGTTATTTTACATTTCTATTTTATTTTACTATTTTATTGTATTTTTCTATTTCTTTTGTTGTTGTAGGCTCCCAGACTCATTTGCTCTGCTTTAAAGTTTCTTCCTTGCTCCCATAAAGAGAGAAAAGAAGAGCAATGAGATAAGTGAGGAGAGGTTTGGAGAGGGCATCTGAACCAACCCTGGCTTTCATTGGAGTAGGCATGGGGGAGTGAATCGGTTCCCATTTCAGCAATTTGGTTTGGAACCAATTAAATTAAATTTGATTTGAAATGATTGTATTTGATTGGAACTGATTCAGTCTGGGAATGCAAATCACATGCTCCCATGTCTAATTTCATTAGGAGCATGGATGGCTCTGTGTGTTTACAGACCATCTGACAGATAAGTGTTCTTCAAACTTCTTTTCTTTCTTTCTTTTCTTTCTCTCTTTTCTCTCTTTCTTTTCTTTCTTTCTCTTTTTTTCATCTCTATCTATCATCCATCATCTATCTATCTCTTATCTATGTTGCTAGCTAGCTATA
Source organism: Arizona elegans (assembly GCA_022577455.1). Taxonomy (NCBI): domain Eukaryota; kingdom Metazoa; phylum Chordata; class Lepidosauria; order Squamata; family Colubridae; genus Arizona; species Arizona elegans. The sequence continues at coordinate 4,179,745 of JAKOOJ010000025.1, read as the reverse complement.
TCATCTATCTATGTCTATCATCTTTATCTTCTATCATCTCTCTTTCTCCCTCCCTCTCTCCCTCCCTCCCTCTCTCTCTTGCTTGCTATCTAGTTATCTATCATCTATCTATCTATCTATCATCTATCTATCTATCTATCTATCTATCTATCTATCTATCTATCTATCTGCAACCCAACAAGACAGACACAGACTTCAGAGGATAATTAGAACTGCAGAAAAAACCATGGCTACCAACCTGCCTTCCATGGAGGACCTGTATACTGCACGAGTCACAAAGAGGGCTGGGAAAATATCTACAGACCCCTCGCATCCTGGACATGAACTGTTTCAACTCCTACCCTCAAAACGACACTATAGAGCACTGCACACCAGAACAACTAGACACAAGGACAGTTTTTTCCCCAACACCATCACTCTGCTAAACAAATAATTCCCTCAACACTGTCAAACTATTCACTAAGTCTGCACTACTATTCATCTTCTCATCGTTCCCACCACCCATCTCCTCCCACTTATGACTGTATGACTCTAACTTTGTTGCTGGTATCCTTACGATTTATATTGATACTGTTTCCGGATTGCTTATTTGTAACCTATGACTGTCATTAAGTGTTGTACCTTATGATTCTTGACGAATGTATCTTTTCTTTTATGTACACTGAGAGCGTATGCACCAAAGACAAATTCCTTGTGTGTCCAATCACACGGCCAAAAAAAATGCTATTCTATTCTATTCTATTCTATTCTATTCTATTCTATTCCATTCCATTCCATTCTCTATCTCTATTCTATTCTATTCTATTCCATTCCATTCCATTCCATTCCATATTTTCTATTCTATTCTATTCTATTCTATTCTATTCTATTCTATTCTATTCCATTCTTTCTATTCTATTCCTACTCTTATTCTATTCTATTCTATTCTATTCTATTCTTTCTATTCTATTCCTACTCTTATTCTATTCTATTCTATTCTATTCATTCTGTATTCTATTCTATTCTATTCATTCTGTATTCTGTACTATTCATTCTGTATTCTATTCATTCTGTATTCTATTATATTCTATTCATTCTGTATTCTATTCTATTCTATTCTATTCTATTCTATTCTATTCTATTCTATTCTATTCTGTTCATTCTGTATTCCAATCCAATCCAATCCAATCCAATCCAATCCATCTCTCTCTATCTATCTATCTATCATCTATCTTATCTATGTATCTACCTAGCTAGCCAGCTATATCATCTATGTCTCTATCATCTTTATCCTCTATCATCTCTCTCTCTCTCTCTCTCTCATATTATCTAACTATCTAGCTATTTGATTTCTGCAGCCACCTATCTCAGCCAACGACTCTGAGCAGTTTACAATTCAAAAAATATGTTGCAATTAAAACACTAAAAACATTTCCAAACAACAGTTCATATCTCTAATCCTTCGTCCCATGTTTTTTGTTTTTTTTTTAAAAAAAAAATCTGGGCAGGCTCAGAATGTGAGTCGCCATTTTCCTCCCAAAGTATTCAGCTGACTGCCCAGCCTTATCCTTCTCCCCTTCGCAAATGTGACACCTTGGAATGTCCTGCCTTGGACAGCTACAAAAATTTATCGATGTCCGGTTTCCCTCCCTTGTGAAAAAAGGCAGCTCAGGAACAACTCGCTGACTTAATTCGGTTCTCCAGTGGGTGCAGAGGGCACACAATGCTTGTTTATTCCCTGTAGTTTGTGGCTTTGTGGTTTTGTGTTTGTGTGTGTGTATGTGTGTGTGCGGGGTGGAGGGGGGGCTAATTCAACCTGGATGGTTAGCACGTGATTTCAGGTAAACCGCAGATCTGCAAAACAGGTAAATTCGGTTGCCAAGTTCATAAATTAATTAATTAATTAATTAATTAATTAATTAATTAATTAATTATTGGTTTGATTTATATGCCGCCCTTCTCTGGAGACTCATTCATTGTATGAATGTGGCTTGAAATCATAGGCATGTCCTCAGGCAGAGTCAAGAGGGGGGCTGCCCCCTGCGATCGGAGCCCCTCCCCTAAGACTGCATGTTTAAAAGGGGGTGGGGCTTCAGCTGCCATCTTGACTTTTTTGACACATACCCACCCCCACACAAAAATATTCCCAGTAGTGGGATTCAAATAATTTAAAAAACGGTTCTCTATCCTAATGACCGGCTGGGTGGGCGTCGCCATGGTGAGCGTGGCCCTAGGAGCAAAAACGGGCCACGAGCAAGCACCGCCTCCCCCGTGCCCCATTTTGGGCCTAGTAGGCCTCCTGGCAGCCTCCTAGGAGCAAAAACGGGCCACAAGGGGATTCCTGGAAGGGGTGGGCGGGGCCAGCCAGCAATTTAATAATCAATTCACCCGAACCGGTTGAATCCCATCACTGGATGGTCCTAACAAAAGCATAATTCTGTGCTGACTCTAGTTGAGGGTTTCTCCGTCTCAGAACCTTTAAGATGTATAGACTTCAACTCCCAGAATTCCTCAGCCAACCATGGGGGATGGGGATTATGTGTGTGGGTGGGTGGGTGGGGCTTTATTCAATTTTATTTATTTATATCCCACCTTTATTGTTTTTTCAAATAACTCAAGGCAGTGAACATATCCAACACACACTTTCCTCCTCCTCTTTTAGTCTCCTGTGTCACCCAGCTGGCTTTCATGGCTAAGGTGGGACTAGAACTCACTGTCTCCTAGTGATTGGCCCAAAGTCACCCAGCTGGATTTCATATCTAAGGTGGGACTAGAACTCACAGACTCCTGGTGATTGGCCCAAAGTCACCCAGCTGGCTTTCATATCTAAGGTGGGACTAGAACTCACAGTCTCCTGGTGATTGGCCCAAAGTCACCCAGCTGGATTTCATATCTAAGGTGGGACTAGAACTCACAGACTCCTGGTGATTTGCCCAAAGTCACCCAGCTGGCTTTCATGCCTAAGGTGGAACTAGAACTCACAGTCTCCTGGTGATTGGCCCAAAGTCACCCAGCTGGCTTTCACGGCTAAGGTGGGACTAGAACTCACAGTCTCCTAATGATTGGCCGAAAGTCACCCAGCTGGATTTCATATCTAAGGTGGGACTAGAACTCACTGTCTCCTAGTGATTGGCCCAAAGTCACCCAGCTGGCTTTCATGCCTAAGGTGGGACTAGAACTCACAATCTCCTAATGATTGGCCCAAAGTCACCCAGCTGGATTTCATATCTAAGGTGGGACTAGAATTCAGAGTCTCCTGGTGATTGGCCCAAAGTCACCCAGCCGGCTTTCATGCCTAAGGCGGGACTAGAACTCACAGTCTCCTAGTGATTGGCCCAAAGTCACCCAGCTGGCTTTCATGCCTAAGGCGGGACTAGAACTCACAGTCTCCTGGTGATTGGCCCAAAGTCACCCAGCTGGTTTTCATGTCTAAGGCAGCACTAGAACTCACAGTCTCCTGGTGATTGGCCCAAAGTCACCCAGCTGGCTTTCATGCCTAAGGTGAGACTAGAACTCACCGTCTCCTGCTTTCTATCCAGGTGCCCTAACAACTAGGCGAGGCAAGGGTAGTTTGTTTTCATCTTGTCAGCCACCCAAAGTCCAAAGATCTGGTGGGTTGTGTAAATATAACTGAATTAAATGAATAAGTGACGTGTGATGCGAAGCCAGACAACTGGGGTTTAGTTAAGCAATCAGAGGTCATGTTTCTCCTTGACAAAACACAAGGCACCCCAAGAGCGAACGGGTGTGTGATGTTGCAGCATGGATGGGGAGATGGACACACAATTCACACAACCACAGAGGTCTCTAACGGCCCCGCCGATGCCGGACGAGAGGCATCAAAGTGTAACGTTGCAGACAGTCCCACCAGCTTTCAGAAAGAGGTTTCCTGCAACGGAAGAATGGATGGTGAAATTGACAAGCGTTCGCAGCGATGGCAAAATGGACCATTTTAATTAAAGAGAAGAATTTATCTAGCTTTGTTTCCATTTGGAAATCACTTCTGGACTTCGTTCTTATCACTGAACAAAAAAAAACCCCAAAACTTTGGTTTTAGGTTTCGGCAATTAGAATGATTAAAATGTGTTCTTGCAAACGTTTCATTACCCAACTAGGTAACATCATCAATGCTAGACAGGAGTGGGGTTTTTTGCTCTGTTTATATACGAGTGGCTTGCTTGCAGAGAGCAACACCCCATTCTCTTCTAAGCACTGATGATGTTATCTAGTTGGGTAATGAAATGTCTGTAAGAAAACTACCAGGCCCGGACAATCATATTTAGAAACGTAAAAGCAAAACTTTCTTGTATTCTACTGCACTGAAAACATCCGAAATCATTATTTTTATTTCCTTTCCTTCTTATGCTTTCTTGCATCCTTCCTTCCTCCCTCATTCCCCATCTCCCTTTCTTTCTGTTGTTTTTCCTTCCTTCCTCTCCTTCTATATACCTTCCTTCTCCCTTCTCCTCCCTCCCTCCCTCCCTCTCTCTCTCCTTCCTTCCTTCTTTCTTTCTTTCTTTCTTTCTTTCTTTCTTTCTTTCTTTCTTTCTTCTTCCCTTTCCCTCTTTCCTTCCTCCTCCTCTACTCTCTCCTTTACTTTCCTCTCCTCTCCTCCCCTTCCCTTGCCTGCAGAAATTGTGAATGCTCCAACACTGGAAAATTTTAAGAAGATGTTGGATAACCCTTTGTCTGAAGTGGTGCAGAGTTTCCTGCCTGGGCAGGGGGTTGGACTAGAAGACCTCCGAGGTCCCTTCCAATTCTGCTATTCTATTCTATTCTATTCTATTCTGTTCTATTCTATTCTATTCTATTCTATTCTATTCTATTCTATTCTTCTTCTATTCTATTCTATTATTTTCTTCTCCTATCCTATCCTATCCTATCCTATTCTATTCTTTTCTTCTTCTATTCTATTCTATTCTATTCTATTCTATTCTATTCTATTCTATTCTATTCTATTCTATTTTATTCTATTATTTTCTTCTCCTATTCTATTCTATTCTATTTTATTCTATTATTTTCTTCTCCTATTCTATTCTATTCTATTCTATTCTATTCCCCTCCCCTCTTCTTTCTCCTTTCCTTTCTCCTTTCCTCTCCGCTCCTCTCCTCTCTTTCCTTCTCAATTTTCATTTGTGTTTGTACTTTAATTTACCATAAATTTAATATAACCTTAAAACAAAGAGGAACAGCCTGCCTTTGTGAAACCACCTTAAAGAGGAAAAGAACCTTTTCTAGTTTTGGCCCTAGCCTTAAAATCAGACAGCCTCGAACCCCCAAACTTTGAATGCAAGTTTTGGAGGGGGGGGGTGTCACACAAACCAGAGTCATGTTTGGGATTAAGGCGCACTCCTCTTCCCGCGGTTGTCCCAAATGTGCACAAGCGAGACAGCTCGGCAAACAAAGCCGAGCTTTGTCTGCAAGATCTCCATTCTGTCTGGAATGAGGCTGACATGTTCTCCACCTCCGCCGGAGGTCACATTTTGTCTGCGCCCCGAGAACTGCCGGTCCTTATATGGGGGAGGAATCTTAACTTGGAACACATCCCGTTTGTTTTGGAAATACGTCCCTCTGTGGCATCTCCTGGCTGAGCGCTGCTTCCTGTGGGGAAGTCCTTTGACCGTGGAAGAGGTCACATCTGGAAAAACATGACCAGACAGTGATGATGGGAAGGCGGGGGACAAATTTGCAGAGTAAAAAAAAAATGTCAGGAAGGAGCTAGCTCTGTTTGGCACAATCTCCTCTTTTATCCTAGCAGGAGAATTCGGGAATAACCAGAGGCCCATTGACATTAAACAAAGGTGATGATTAGGGGACTGGAGGCTAAAACATACAAAGAACGGTTGCAGGAATTGGGTATGTCTAGTTTAATGAAATAGGGACGTGGTAGCTCAGTGGCTAAAACACTGAGCTTGTCGATCAAAGGGTAGACAGTTCGGCGGTTCAAATCCCTAGTGCCGCGTAATGAGGTGAGCTCCCGTTACCTGTCCCAGCTTCTGCCAACCTAGCAATTCGAAAGCACGTAAAAAATGCAAGTAGAAAAATAGGGACCACCTTTGGTGGGAAGGGAACAGCGTTCCGTGCGCTTTTGGCGTTGAGTCATGCCGGCCACATGACCACGGAGATGTCTTCGGGCAGCGCTGGCTCTTCGGCTTTGAAACGGGGATGAGCACCGTCCCCTAGAGTCGGGAACGACTAGCACATAGGTGCGAGGGGAACCTTTACCTTTACGTAGTTTAATGAAAAGGAGGACTAGGGGTGACATGATAGCCATCTTTTAATATTTGAGGGGCTGCCCCAAAGAAGAAAGAGTCAAGCTATTCTCCAAAGCCCCTGAAGGCAGGACAAGAAGCAACGGCTGGAAACTCATCAAGGGGAGAAGCAATCTAGAACTAAGGAGAAATTTCCTGACAGTGAGAACAATTAACCAGTGGAACTACTTGCCACCAGAAGTCGTCGGTGCTCCAACATTGGAGGTTTTTAAGAAGGGATTGGACAGCCATTCATCCAGAATGGTAGAGGGTCTCCTGCTTGAAAAGGGGTTGGACTAGAAGACCTCAAAGGTCACTTCTAACTCTCTTATTTTGTTACTTATTCTATTATTATTTTATTATTCGGTTAAGGTCAGAATTTGGGGCTGAAATGAAAACTGGCCCAGCAGAGTAGATGTAAGACTTTTCAAACATCAGGGATACCTGAATTTGCTTTTTCTTCTTGCTGGAACCAAGCTATGGATCTAGGACCATCAAAAGTGTTAAGGATATTGTTGTTGTGTTACCAACCAGCAGAGTAAATGCACAAGGAAACGTTGCTGAGAGCAATGAATAAGAGATATGCAAACTGGTTTATCAAAAGTTTACTTTATAGTGAAAAAACAGTCTCATAGTCTTTAAACAAATTCCAAATCTTTGCCATTTAAATCAGTCCGAAGTTACAGATATCTTCTTACCAAACAAACAGTGGTTGGTTAGAATAACAAACTCACTCTGGTTCACAAACCAGGATGGTAGCAGATCCATCCAACGATGATTAGCAGAATGATAGCAACTCCTCACACAATGGTAGCATATCATCAGACTGAATAGTTACAATACCTTACTTAAATACATTCACAACCTGTGATTATCTAATGACAGCATGACTCAGCATTACAATGAATCAGCAGAAACAGTTTAAAGTCACACAATACATATTCATATTAAAGTCACAGAACACATATACTGCCCGGACAACTTGTTAGGCTCAAACCATATCCTAACAAAAAGACTGGATCAGGCCCACAGAAAGTCTCAGTTACCTCGTGGGGTCCCCAAACAACCAACTACATAAATTTGGGGTGTTCCCCAACATCACTTGGATGGTGGAAACAACTGGCTGCTATTAGTGTCTATGGAGATTCTCCATCATCCAAGACATGGTTGTCTCCAAGCTGGACTTTTTCTGTTTTTTTTCTTTGAAGACGTTTCGCTTCTCATCCAAGAAGCTTCTTCAGCTCTGACTGGAGGATGAGGAATGGAAGGATATAAATCCAGTATCAATCCTTCCCTTCCCCACCATCCAGTCAGAGCTGAAGAAGCTTCTTGGATAAGAAGCAAAATGTCTTCAGAAGAAAAACCAAAAAGTCCACTTGCCTCTTGAAGCTACAAAGATCCTAAGAAACAAACTGTGATTTATAAACCAGGATGGCTTGGTAAAGACAGCAGAGTCACCAGACATGTGGCAAACCGAGAATACATGCAGTCTTCAATTTACGGACGGTGGTTTCATGACCATTGGAAATGACCAGCAAATTTTTAAAAGCTACTTAGAACCACATCCTCGAAGTTATGACTGTCACAAACACACAGACGTACACCTATGCCCCACAAATCCCATGATCGCATTTTGAGCACTGGGCAAACAGCTCACATTTATGACAAGTGGCAGCATTCCATGGGAACGTGACTTCGATTTGCAATTAAATCCCTCTGGTGGGATTCATTTACTTATTTGTTTGTCCTTTCTTTCTTCAATATTAAAGTCTAATCCCATTAACTCAGGGAGATTGCTTAAGGTTTTGCTGGTTTTTACAGAATAACAGAATTGGGAGGGACCTTAGAGGTCTTCTAGTCTAACCCCCTGCTCAGGCAGAAAACCCTACACCACTTCAGACAAATGTTTGTCCAATCTCTTCTTAAAAACCTCCAGTGACGAAGCACCCACAATTTCTGGTGGCAAGCTGTTCCACTGGTTAATTGTTCTCCCTGTCAGGAAATTTCTCCTTAATTCCAGGTTGCTTCTCTCCTTGATGAATTTCCACCCATTGCTTCTTGTTCTACCCTCAGGTGCTTTGGAGAATAGCTTGACTCCCTCTTCTTTGGGGCAGCCCCTGAGATATTGGAAGACTGGTATCATGTCTCCCCTAGTCTTTCTTTTCATTAAACTAGACGTAACCAATTTCTTTAATCGTTCTTTAGAGTTACCACCAAATTCCAAAATCTGCATTTGTTTCTTTCTCTCTGCATTTCTTTAACTATATCAGAAATACATGTGGTCTTCAACTTACAATCATTCATCTAATGACCGTTCAAAGTTAGCACAGCACTGAAAAAAGTGACTTATGACCGCTTTTCACACTTATGATGGTTGCAGCATCCTGGGGTGGGGGCATCATGCGATCGCTTTTTGTAATCTTCCCAGCTAGTTTCCGACAAGCAAAGTCAGAGGCAGGGGAACCGGATTCACTTAACAAGGGTGGCAAAAAAAGGTTGTAAAACGGAGCAAAACTTACTTAACAACTGCTTTGGTGAGCAATGGAAATGTTGAGCTCAGTCAGGGGTGAAATCCAGCAGGTTCTGACAGATTCTGGAGAACCGGTAGCGGAAATTTTGAGCAGTTCGGAGAACTGGCAAATACCACCTCTGGCTGGCCGCTGAGTTGGGTGGGAATGGAGATTTTGCAATATCCTTCCCCCTGGAGTCGGGTGGGAATGGAGAATTTGCAATATCCTTCCCCTGCCAGGATAGTAAAAAAATTTGGATTTCACCACCGGGCTCAGTCATAAGTCGAGGACTGCCCAAAGATGGGAGATGCAGAATGGCACAGTCTCTCTGTTAACATTAAACACGACATCTAAGGAACCTATTAAAAATCATTTAAAATGATTCTTTTCATGGTGTCACACAATTGTGACTTAGCTCAAAGTCTGTAGAGATTCTCCGTCATCCAGGTCACGAATTGTCCCAAAAGATGCTTTTTTCAGAAGGCAACTGGGCTTTCTTGTTTTTTTTTTTCTTTTGAAGACCTTTCGCTTCTCCTCCAAGAAGCTTCTTCCTCTGACTACATTCCCCACCATCCTGCCAGAGTTGAAGAAGCTTCTAGGAGGAGAAGCAAAAGGTCTTCAAAAGAACAACAACAAGAAAGTCCAGAAAAAAGCTTTGAGGCAATTGTGACTTCTGAATCCTGTCTTCCTTAGTTCCTGAGGATACTTTATGCTCAAGAGATGGAAACCTGAGTTCAGGAGTGAGCTGTTGGGCGTTTGCAGGGGTTCGGGAGAACCTCTAGCTAAGATTCTGTGCAGTTCGTGGGAACCCCTAAATCCCACTCATGGTTGGCCCCGCCCACCCCACCCCTCCCAGGAGTCCCCATGCGGCCCGTTTTGGATGCAGGTAAGTGCAGAGTGCACATGGAGGCTCGGGGAGGGCGTTTACTGGAAGTTTGGGAAACGGGCCTATTTCCAGCCTCTAGAGGGCCTCCGGAGCCTGGGGAGGCCATTTTTGCCCTCCCGGAGGCTCAGGATAAACCTCCAGAGCCCGGGGAGGGCAAAAATGCCCCGCCCCCCCGCAAGCCATAGTGCAGGAGGCTGGCTAGGCCACACCCACCCAGCAACCAGGCAGAGAAACCCTTGATAAAATTTTTGAAGCCCATCCCTGCCTGAGTTCCCTTGAACCCCTGCTCCAGTGGTGGGTTTCAAAAAAATTTACTACCGGTTCTGTGGGCGTGGCTTGGTGGGCGTGGCATGGGAAGGATACTGTCAAATCTCCATTCCCACCCCACTCCAGGGGAAGGATACTGCAAAATCCCCATTTCCTCCCGATCAGCTGGGACTCGGGAGGCAGAGAATAGATGGGGGCGGGGCCAGTCAGAATTTTTACTACCGGTTCTCCGAACTACTCAAAATTTCCGCTACCGGTTCTCCAGAACTGGTCAGAACCTGCTGAAACCCACCTCTGCCCTGCTCCCCAAACCCCCCCACCTTTAATAAAAAAAATAGGATACCCTAGATCAGAGTTCTTCAAACATGGCAGCTTTAAGACTTGTGGACTTCAACTCCCAGAATTCTCCAGAGAATTCTGGGAGTTGAAGTCCACAAGTCTTAAAGCTGCCAAGTTTGAAGACCTCTGCCCTAGATTAAAATGCGTGGATGGGTTAATATATGTTGACTGAGTTCTAATCCCCAACATTTTTAGCCCTGCCTCTCGAACTCTCTACCCTGAGTCAGCCTGTTCCAGCTTTCTCCCGTCTAAAAGTCAAAAAGTTAATGGACTGCTGAGTTAAAAATATACTTGAGGGGCGGGGAGGGAAACAGTGACCTGTAATATATTGCCAAGAGCTCTGCTGAATTTTTGGCACCCAGTGCCAGCCGTGGGTGAGGTGCCAAGTAAGGTCCTGGGTGAGAATAAATACCGGTCAAATAAATATTTTTCCTCCCATCAATCCATCCATCCATCTCTATCTTCCATCATCTATCTATCTATCATCTATCTATCCATCCATCCATCCATCCATCCATCCATCCATCTCTATCTTCCATCTATCTATCTATCTATCTATCCATCCATCCATCTCTATCTTCCATCATCTATCTATCTATCCATCTATCTATCTATCATCTATCCATCCATCCATCTCTATCTTCCATCATCTATCTATCTATCTATCATCTATCTATATCATCTATCTATCTATCTATCTATCTATCTATCTATCTATCTATCTATCATCTATATCATCCATCCATCTATCTATCCAATCATCCATCTCTATCTTCCATCATCTATCTATTTATCTATCATCCATCCATCTATCCATCCATCCATCTCTATCTTCCATCATCTATCTATCTATCTATCTATCTATCTATCTATCTATCTATCTATCTATTCCATCTCTCTCTTCCATCATCCATCTATCTATCTATCCATTCATCCATCCATCCATCCATCCATCTCTATCTTCCATCATCTATCTATCTATCATCTATCTATCTATCCATCCATCCATCTCTATCTTCCATCATCTATCTATCTATCATCTATCTATCTATCTATCTATCTATCTATCTATCTATCTATCCGTCCATCCATCAATCTCTATCTTCCATCATCTATCTATCTATCATCTATCTATCATCCATCCATCTATCTATCCAATCATCCATCTCTATCTTCCATCATCTATCTATCTATCATCCATCCATCTATCCATCCATCCATCTCTATCTTCCATCATCTATCTATCTATCTATCAATCTAACCATCCATCTCTATCTTCCATCATCTATCTATCTATCATCTATCTATCTATCTATCTATCTATCTATCCGTCCATCCATCAATCTCTATCTTCCATCATCTATCTATCTATCCAATCATCCATCTCTATCTTCCATCATCTATCTATCTATCATCCATCCATCTATCCATCCATCCATCTCTATCTTCCATCATCCATCCATCTATCTATCCAATCATCCATCTCTATCTTCCATCATCTATCGATCTATCATCCATCCATCTATCCATCCATCCATCTCTATCTTCCATCATCTATCTATCTATCTATCAATCTAACCATTCATCTCTATCTTCCATCATCTATCTATCTATCTATCTATCTATCTATCTATCTATCTATCTATTCCATCTCTCTCTTCCATCATCCATCTATCTATCTATCCATCCATCCATCCATCCATCCATTCACTCTATCTTCCATCATCTATCTATCTATCTATCTATCTATCTATCTATCTATCTATCCATCAATCCATCCATCTCTATCTTCCATCATCTATCTATCTATCTATCTATCTATCTATCTATCCATCCATCAATCTCTATCTTCCATCATCTATCTATCTATCAGTTGGCAGTTCGATTCTCAATGGCTCAAGGTTGACTTCCATCCTTCTAAGGTCGGTAAAATGAGGACCCAGATTATTGGTGGCAATAGGCTGACTTTATAAACCGCTTAGAGAGGGCACTGTGAAGCAATATATACCATAAGTCTAAGGGCTATTGCTGTTGCTACAAGAGTGCTACTACCACTACTTTCACTATTGTCTACATCAGTGGTGGGTTGCTCCCGGTTCGGTCCGGTTCTTACAAACCGGTAGTAAAAGCGACAGGAGGCTCCGCCCACCTGCCCGGACATCATCATGGGTGATCTGTGCTTGTGCAGAAGCGTGTGCTCCCGTTGCAAACTGATAGTAAAGGTAAGTAGAACCTACTCTTGGTCTACATCCCATCTGGTTCCTCCTCCAGGTCATGTCCTGGTCCTTCTCCAGTTCAGATGCTGAGTTCGGATTAGAAGACAGGATCATGAACCAAAATATTTCCAACCGAAGCCAAAATACCGTTGACCTAACCTTGATAATGAACTCCAGGGAACTTTGAAAATGCAGTTTATTGAAGCAGAAGAAAAAGAGAATTTTCACAGGGTTTGAAAACACGGGCTTCTCAAATGAGGTTGCCCTTCCATAAACCTTTAGTCATTTATTCACTAGGCAAGGTTATGGAGTTTAATTTTTTTTTTGTTTTGTTTTTAATCTAGCGAAGTTCCCAGAGAAAAACCAGATACAGGTAGTCCTCGTGTTACGACCACAATCGAGCCCATGTTGCAGAGGTGGGCTTCAGAAGGTTCTGACCAGTTCTAGAGAACCGGTAGTGGAAATTTTGAGTAGTTTGGCGAACCGGTAGTAAAAATTCTGACTGGCCCCACCCCCATCTATTCTCTACCTCCCAAATCCCAGCTGATCGGGAGGAAATGGGGATTTTGCAGTAACCTTCCCCCGGAGCGGGGTGGGAATGGAGATTTTACAGTATCCTTCCCCTGCCACACCCACCATGCCACACCCACAGAACCGGTAGTAAAAAAATTGGAAACCCACCACTGCCATGTTGCTAAAGTGAAACATTTGTTAAACTAGTTTGCCCCATTTTAACTAAGCTTTCCTTGCCGGAATTAGGTAAATTGTAACTGTTCATACTATAGTACAGTGATGGCTAAGCTTTTTGCCATCGCGTGCCAAAAGTGGGGGGAGCGCAGGGGGGGTCATGTGTGTGTGTGTGCCCATACCCATAATTCAATGCGCCCTGGTCCCCTGCGCATGTGCACACACAACCCCCTCTCCGCGCTGCCCCCACTTTTGGCAGGCGATGGCACTGTAGGCCCGTTTTTTGCCCTCCCCAGGCTCCAAGAAAGCCTCTGGAGGCTGAAAACGGCCTGTTTGCCAACTTCCGGTGAGACCAGAAGTCTCGTTTTTCACCCTCCCTGGGCTCCAGAAGCTTTCTAGGAGCCTGGGGAGGGTGAAAACAGGCCTTCTCCCCCCTCACCAGAGGCCCTTCGAAGGCCGGAAACGGCCCGTTTGCTGACTTCCGGTGGGCCCGGAAGGCCCGAAAATCAGATGTGCGTGCCGGAGCTGAGCTAGAGCAACGCTCGTGTGCCCACCGATATGACTCCGCGTGCCACCTGTGACACGCGTGCCATAGGTTCGCCATCACGGCTATAGTATGTGAAGCAGCCTAGTCACTGCATTCACACAACATGATTAACCTGGTTATTCGAATCCTACATTTTCTGGGTTCGTGTAACACACTGAAATGTCATCTAATGAAATGGGTTGGATTCTCACAATGTGGATTAAAAAAAAACCCGCAAAAGCTAATCAAGTTTAGCATGTGTGAATGCATCCACAAAGATATATATTGACTTTAACCGAGTTAAAATTAACATGCGGTGGGAAGATTGGGGACATAATTTTAGGGAAACTCGGATGCTGTCTCTGAATGAAGCCTGCTCTTTGCTTGCAGCCAGTTCAGGTTTCATATTTTGCTTTTTTGACTGTTTTTCTCATAATGACCTGATTTAAATTGCATTTCTTTGCTGTGTAACCTCATCGGATCTCTGTTGGTACAACAGAGTTTGCAACTCCTTTTCCCTCAAGCCTGCAAGGAATTGTCTCCTTTGGCCAAAAGACAATATTTCATGGAATGATAAAAGGTTGCAGCTGGAACAAAGAAGCTGACTCAGAGAATACACACAACACACACAACCAAAACATGGGTAGCTCTGTTTCTCGCTGCAATATGCTCCTAATTATAACCACGCTGAAGCAAAGGTCTCCTGAAAAACGTAGATTTAATTTTGTAACTGCACTTACATTTGCTGCAAAAGAAAAAAAAGCTTTTTCTTTCTTTCTTTCTTTCTTTCTTTCTTTCTTTCTTTCTTTTCCTGCCTTCTTTCCTTCTTTCTTTCGTTCTTTTCTCTTTTTCTTTTTCATTATTTCCTCCCTCCCTCCCTTCTTTTCTTTCTTTCTTTTTTCTTTCTTTTCTTTTTCTTTCCTCACACCCGTTCTCCCTCCCCCTCCCTCCCTTCCTTCCTCTTTTCTTTCTATATTTTCTTTCTCTCTCTTTCTTCTTTCTTTTTCTTTCTTTCTTCTTTCCTCCCACCCTCCCTTCCCCTTCCTTCCTTCCCTCCTTCCTTCCTTTCCTTCTCTTTCTTTCTGTTTGTTTCTTTTTCTTTCTCTCTTTCTTTCTTTCCTCCCACCCACACTCCCTCCCTCCCCCTCCCTTCCTCTTTCTTTTCTTTCTTTCTTTCTTTCTCTGTCTTTCTTTCTTTTTTCTTTTTCTTTCCTTCCACCCTCCCTTCCCCTTCTTCCCTCCTTCCTTTCCTTCTCTTTCTGTTTTTTTTCTTTCTTTTTCTTTCTTTCCTCCCACCCACACTCCCTCCCCTTCCTTCCTTCCTTCCTTCCTCTTTCCTTTCTTTCTTTCTGTTTTTCTTTCTTTCTTTTTTTCTTTTTCTTTCCTCCCACCCTCCCTTCCCTTTCCTTCCTTCCTTTCTTTTTCTTTCTTTCTCTTTCCCTTTCTTTCTCTTCACTTTTGTCTTTTGTTCTTTGCTCTCTTCTGTTTATTCTATTCATTTTTTGTTAGTTTTTATATTCATTGTAAAGCTTTTCATAAAAGTTTATTTTTATATTTAAAAAGTTGAGGACTACCTGTTCAAAAAAAGACAACCATTGCAGCATCCCTACGGTCAAAATTCAAGTGCTTGGCAACTGATCGGCATTTATAACCTTCCCAACCAGATCCTGACAACCAAAATCAATGGAGGAAGCTGGGTTTGCTAAACGACCGCATGATTCATTTGGGATTCATTCATTTAGCATCTGCAGTTATTTGCTTAACTAGCACAACAAAAAAGGTTGCAAAATCAGGCATGACTCACTTAATCACCACTTTGCTTAAACAATGGCGATTCTGGCCCCAATTCTGGTCATAAGTTGAGGACTCTCTGTATCTGTGCCGAATTTTCCCTGAAAAATGTGAATTGGGGCTGTTATTGGATGTAATCCAGTCAGTCTTAAGTCTCTAAAACTTTGTTGTTGATGCGCACAAAAATATACAGCTGGTCCTCGATTTATGACCATAATTGAGCCCAAAATGTATGTTTTTCCCTGAATTTTCCCTGAAAAATGTGAATTGGGCCTGTTATTGAATTTAATCCAGCCAGTCTTAAATCTCTAAAATTTTATTGTTGATGCACACAAAAATAGACAGCTGGTCCTCGACTTACGACCGCAACTGAGCCCAAAATTTATGTTGTTAAGTGAAACATTTGTTTTTCAGGAGATCCCAGGACTCCTGAACACAGCAACCATCGTAAGTGTGAGTTTGTTGTCGAGCATCCCAATGTAAATCATGTGATGCTGCAACGGTCATAAATGTGAAAAATTATCATAAGTCACTATTTTCAATGCCGTTGTCATTCGAACGGTCACTAAATGAACTGTGGTATGTCAAGGACTACCTATATATGCACACAAATATGCAGTCCTTACCCAAGGCAAATGACTGACTTATTCACCAGGCACATGGAAAAATGCTCAGTTAATTAAGCATATAATTAAATGCGGTCATTGTTAAGGTTAGAGTTATCCAGTAGCCTCTAGGCTTTGATGCACAATAGTGGCGTCAATTTTTCCAAAGCCGGAAAAAAAATCAATGTTGTAACATGTGACATAATGGATCTGAAATCTCAGCTTTGAACTCTTTTATCATTCCAGCATTTTTAAAAAAACTCCAAAACAACGTTATCGGTTTATAGCAAAGTCAAACAAAGGGAATAGAGATAATAATCCTCAATTTACAAGTTCAAAGTTACAACTTTAGAAGGGAATTTTCGGTGGAAATGACATAATTCCTTTCTTCCCATATTCATTTGAAATAGCAAATCCGTTAACCAATTCACTATTTTTCCAGCTTCCGCAAAAAGTTTATATAGGTCATAAATCCTCCACTTATGACCACAACGGAGCCCAAAATTTTCCGCTTTAAGGAGGTTCTGTCCCATTTTATGACCTTTTTTGACACCCTTTGTTAAGTGAATCACTGTACTTGTTAAGTTAGTAGCATGGTTATTAAGTGAATCCGGCTTCCTCATTGACTTCGCTTCGTCCGAAGGTCGCAAAAAAGGATCATATAACACCCAGGACACTAAAACGGTCATAAATATGAGTCAGTTGCCAAGTGTCTGAATTTTGATCACGGATGCTGCAACGATCATGTAAAAAAAATGGTACCAAGTCACTATTTTCAGTGCTGTTTTAACTTCGGTCACTAAATGAACTGTCGTAAGTTGAGGACTGCCTGTAAGGGATTTGTCCGGCTTTTATGAAAGTATTTATGGCTCAATCCCTGATCAAAGAGCTCAGTTGTGCCATCGCTGGGAGTTGTGCCACCTTCACAATCTGCTCTTCCATTGGGGTTATTTTTCCATCTATTTTGGGAGGGGGCGGTGTGTGGTTTTGTGAGTTGCCTCAGTGTGTCACCAGGGAGACAGACTATAAACTTTGGGTGGGGCGCGCCTCCGATTGTGCAAGGGGTGAGGTCAAAAGGCTGGGTTTGATTGTGATAATCGGTGCTGCTGACTAATGCAGCGTGGTGGAAATTGCGTTTTCTGGTGTCAGCTTATCAACGGTGGCTCGGCTGGCCTATCCAGCAGAGGCGTCTTCACAGTTATGGCGTTGCTATATTCGCTGCAGTCACGCTACACAACAAAACATCACATCCCACACTAGGAGAATGAAGCTGCTTTCAACCCTGTGCAACCCTTGGACTCTGCTCCCATTATGTTATTTTATTTTATTTATTTTATTGTTGTATTGTATTGTATTGGCTTGGCTTGGCTTGGCTTGCATTTTTTGTGCTGTGTTGTGTTGTATTGTGTTGTGTTGTGTTGTATTGTATTGTATTGTATTGTATTGTATTGTATTGTATGGCTTGGCTTGGCTTGGCTTGGCTTGGCTTGGCTTGGCTTGGCTTGGCTTGGCTTGGCTTGGCTTGGCCTGGCTTGGCTTGGCTTCCATTTTTTGTATTGTATTGTATTGTATTGTATTGTATTGTATTGTATTGTATTGGCTTGGCTTGGCTTGGCTTGGCTTGGCTTGGCTTGGCTTGGCTTGGCTTGGCTTGGCTTGGCTTCCATTTTTTGTATTGTATTGTATTGTATTGTATTGTATTGGCTTGGCTTGGCTTGGCTTGGCTTGGCTTGGCTTGGCTTCCATTTTTTGTATTGTATTGTATTGTATTGTATTGTATTGTATTGTATTGTATTGGCTTGGCTTGGCTTGGCTTGGCTTGGCTTGGCTTGGCTTGGCTTGGCTTGGCTTGGCTTGGCTTGGCTTGGCTTGGCTTCCATTTTTTGTATTGTATTGTATTGTATTGTATTAGTATTATATCCATATTTGTATTGCGTCGAAGAATTGCGTAGCAGCTGTCCAAATAAAGTCAGAGAGACTGACACAAAACTTGCAGTTTTATGAAAATGAATATATTTAACATTTATATTTACAGCAGACAAGCTAGTCAGGAGCATAGGAACATCATGAGGTAAATCAAAAAGCATACAAAGAAGAAAAAGGCGGGAAAAAAGGAAACTCCCCCTTTACACCCACAGCAACCAATCAGAGCGCAGATTGCCTCATGCAGGAGCCGCCACTCTCCAATCAATCAACTGCAACAGTGTATTCTGGTCCATTGTTATACTTTACTCTTCCAGCTATTAAATTAAATATCTTAACACATTGTTTGGTATTGTATCAATATCCCGCCTTTTATTATATAAATAACCCAAAGCGCCAAACATACTTAATACTCCTTCCTCCTCCTATTTTCCCCACAACAACAATCCTGCGAGGTACATTGGGCTGAGAAAGAGGTACTGATCCCAGGTCACCCAGCCAGCTTTCCTGTGGAACTAGAACTCACCGTCTCCCGGCGATTGGTTCAGATGGCTTTCATGCCAAAGGCAGGACTGGCACTAGAACTCACCGTCTCCCAATCAATTGGTTCAGGTGGCTTTCATGCCAAAGGCAGGACTGGCACTAGAACTCAATGTCTCCTGGCGATTGGTTCAGGTGGCTTTCATGCCAAAGGCAGGACTGGCACTAGAACTCACTGTCTCCTGGTGATTGGTTCAGATGCTTTCATGCCAAAGGCAGGACTGGGACTAGAACTCACAGTCTCCCGGCGATTAGTTCAGGTGGCTTTCATGCCAAAGGCAGGATTAGTACTAGAACTCACAGTCTCCCAGCGATTACTTCAGGTGGCTTTCATGCCAAAGGCAGGACTGGGACTAGAACTCACTGTCTCCCGGCGATGTGTTCAGATGGGGCAGGACTAGGATTAGAACTCACCGTCTCCTGGTGATTGGCCCAAAGTCACCCAGCTATACAAAGGCTTGACATGTTTTTTTTTTTTTTTTTTAGTGGTAATTCTTTTTTTTTTTTATCAAATTTCATTGTTAAGTTAAAAATATAGAAAATAATTTAAAAAACAAAATAAGAAAGAGAGAGAGAGAGAGAGAGAAAGAGAAAGAGAGAGAGAAAAGCATTAAGAACAATGGCTTTTGATTTTCTTCGGGGTGGTAGATTCCTAAAACAAACAATCTTTTGGCCTGGTGTTTTCTATCATTACGAAATCATTCTAATCCTCAGAGCTTAAAAATCAAAGTTTCATTTTTCCTCCCCCAAAGCTTCTTGCAAAAAATCCTGAAGCAGTTTCCAAGTAGAAGGAAAAAAAGGAGATTATTTTATTTTCCTGTAATGAAATTAGTCGATTTCGCCATCCCCTTTGCAAGCCACTCTTCCATTGTGGGAATTAACCTATCTTTTCATCCTCATACACTTAAGTTCCTCGCTGCCGTTCAACATTTATAATAACAAAAAGTTCCCATTTTGTGTTTTCCATGTTGTAGGAACCCAACTTGAAACCAAAGCAACAGAACCGCGCATTTTGGAAATGCGACTCACAACTGCATTCAAACCTGGTTAGACTCTTCCCACGTTTGAGATTCCGCAATCTCCAATTTAAATTAATCCTCCATCTCAAACTGGCTAATCCCCAAACCTAAACTATGTAAACGCAATTGCTACGCTCAGATAATAGATATCCTCAGATAATCAAACCTTTTAACAGGGAAGGTGGATTATCTGGTTCACACCACATGTGATGACTTCTCCGCTTACTCAAGGCAATAGGATTGCTTGCTTGCTAATCTCCCTTTTCGTCTAGTTATGTTGTGTGAAATCAAAACTTTTGGGGAGGTGGGGTTGGAGTGGAGACAGCTGAGTAAACATTTCCTTCTTAGGTAATGCTCCAGAGTTACAGGTATGACAGACTCACAGAGTTGTAAGGGATCTTGGAGGTCTTCTAGTCCAACCTTTGGTGGTGCGGCAGATCTTGGTGGCACAGCAGACTAAGTGCTGTTAAGTAACACCAGTTGCCTGCAATTACTGCAAGTTCGAATCTCACCAGGCTCAAGGTTGACTCAGCCTTCCATCCTTCCGAGGTAGGTAAAATGAGGACCCAGATTATGGGGGCAATAAGCTGACTTTGTATAAAAAAGAACACCACTTGGGGGCCCCCCGAAAGCCCTAATAATTAAGCAGGTATATACAAAAGTATGAAGGCTATTGCTTAACACATTGTAAGCCGCCCTGAGTCTCCCGAGAAGGGCGGCATATAAATTGAACCAATAAATACAATAAATGAACCTCCTGCTCAGGCAGGAAACCCGATACCACTTCTGACCGGCAACTGAGCCCAAAATGTATGTTGCTGAGCAAGACGGTTGTTAAGTGGGTTTTGTTGCCCCGTGTTATGTCCTTCTCTTGCCGCAGTTCTTAAGTGAATCACCGCAGTCATTAAGGTGGTTGTTAAGGGAATCCGGCTTTCCCCATTGACTTTGCTTGTCAGAAGGTCACAAAAGGGGACCGTCATAAATAGGAATCAGTTGCCAAGCGTCTGAATTTGGATCACGTGACTGTGGGGAATGGTGCAACGGTCGTTAAGTGTGAAAAAAGTCACTTTTTTTCAATGCTGGGGTCACTTTGAATGGTCGTTAAATGAATTGTTGTAAGTCGAAGACTACCTGTAAGTGTTCCTTTACCTCAGAAACTTTTAAGGTATTGGATTTAAATTCCCAGAATTCCCCAGCCAGACATGTTGTTCTGGGGGATTCTGGGAGTTGAAGTCCGCAAATCTAACAGTGACTCACTGCTCTAGAGAGCTGAAACAAAGATTCTGGATCAGAGAACCCAGTTTAAATCAGATTTCGCCTCCCTGTTGCTAAAGGAAGCAGCTAATTTTAGGATTCATCTGTTTCCACTCCAATCCCCCCCCCCCATTATTCCCCAAAAGTCAGATCTGGGACCGAGGAGTAGTGTGCACTCTGTACATGCTCTGAGTTGAGCCCATCCTGCCCTGTTCTAGAGCCTGTGAAGCCAGGGAGCAGAATGCACTCTGCACATGCTCTGGCCTGAACCACTCCTTCCCGGTTCTGAAGTCTGCCAAGCCAGGGAGCAGAATACACTCTGCACATGCTCTGGCCTGAACCCCTCCTTCCCCATTGTGGAGCCTGCCAAGCCAGGGAGCAGAGTGCACTCTGCACATGTTCTAGGCTGAACCCCCCTTTCCGCATTCTGAAGTCTGCCAAGCCAGGGAGCAGAGTGCACTCTGCACATGCTCTGGGCTGAACCCTTTTCCCCGTTCTGAAGTCTGCCAAGCCAGGGAGCAGAGTGCCCTCTGCACATGCTCGGATGTGAGCCCATCAGTGCACTCTGCACATGCTCATACATCCTGCACTGCTGGAGTCTACCATACCAGCTGTGGTTCGGGAGTAGCAGGACTGAATAACCCTTCAGCTATGGGGCTTCAAATAAACCCGGAATCATTGTTTTCCCCTCTCCTCCCCCCCCCCAATCCCCCATCCCCACCTCCCCCCAAAAAAGTTCCCAAACTTTCTTCCAAGCTGGAGGAAGAGCCAAAGCGGTGCCTCCCTCCCTCCCCGCCTTCCCCTTCCAGATGTTCCTCCCTTCCCTTCCCCCAGCTGGAAAAAAAAGTTGCATTCTCTCCCCCTCCCCTCCCCAAGACCCCTCCCCTCTCCCCTCCCCAGAAGCAGGAGGAGGAGGAGGAGGGGGCGGCCCTTCTCGTGCACGCGCCCAGCGGAGCCGCGCCCTCCCTCCTTCCTTCCTTCCTTCCTTCCCACGCCAGGGGTGGCAGTGGACAGCCTGGGAAAAGTGGGGGTGGGGGGGAGAGGAGGAGGAGGGGGCGTCTCAGGAGGGGCGGGGCAGGGAGCGCGCCCTCGACGCGCGTGCCCGACGAGCCGGAGTTTGCGCGCTGGCGGGCGGAGCGCTTTAAAAGCCCAGCGCGCCTCCGATCGTCCAGCTGCTGCTTCTTCTCCTCCTCCTCCGCTGGGCGAGCGAGCCTCTCCGAGCGAGGGCAG
This sequence comes from Arizona elegans, assembly GCA_022577455.1. Classification (NCBI taxonomy): domain Eukaryota; kingdom Metazoa; phylum Chordata; class Lepidosauria; order Squamata; family Colubridae; genus Arizona; species Arizona elegans. The sequence continues at coordinate 4,157,722 of JAKOOJ010000025.1, read as the reverse complement.
CCGGCTGGCGAGGTGAGTTCCAGCGATGCCCGGCGGGGAAGCCCTTTTGGAAGCAGCCGGGGAGGGAAGGGTAGACGGGACGGGCTCTGCTCTCCTCGTCTCCCGGGTGGGCGAGGGCGGCTGGCTGGCCCCTCTGTCCGGCCGGGCGATCCTCTCTTTGCAGCTCGGCCTCCCCCCACCACCACTCCCGGGACTTGCTTTCGGCTGGAGAGAGAGAAAAGGGGCGGGGGGGGGGAAGGGGTGGGGGGGGGCTCTTTGGGTTGAATTTTGCACGGGGCATCGGGAGTGGTGGGGGGGGTTTGCGCTGAGTTTTGCACGGGGCATCCAGAGGGGTTGTGAGGCTGACTTTTGCACGAGGCATCGATGGGGGGGGGGGGCTTGCGCTGACTTTTGCACGGAGCATGGGGGTGGGGGTGGAGGTGGAGGTTGCGCTGACTTGCATGGGGCATCCTGGGGTGGGGTTGCGCTGAGTTTTGCACATTGAGGAGGGAAGTTCCGCTGACTTTTGCACGGGGCATCCAGAGGGGGTTGTGAGGCTGAGTTTTGCACGGGGCATCGATGGGGGGTGGGGGGGAGGTTGCGCTGACTTTTGCACATCGAGGGGGGGGGAGGTTGCGCTGACATTTGCACGGAGCTTGGGAGTGGGGGTGGAGGTTGCGCTGACTTGCATGGGGCATCCTGGGGTGAGGTTGCGCTGCTTTTTTGCATGGGGGCGGGTTGCGCTGATTTTTGCACATTGAGGAGGGAAGTTCCGCTGACTTTCGCACGGGGCATCCAGAGGGGTTGTTAAGTTGACTTTTTGCACGGGGCATCGGGGGTGGGGGGTTTGCGCTGAGTTTTGTTAGGGGCATCCAGAGGGGTTGTTAGGCTGACTTTTGCACGAGGCATCGATGGGGAGGGGGGGGTTGCGCTGACTTTTGCACGGGGCATCCAGAAGGGTTGTGACGCTGACTTTTGCGCGGGGCATCAATGGGGGGGGGGTTGCGCTGACTTTTGCACATCGATGGGGGGGTTGCGCTGACTTTTGCACGGGGCATCCAGAGGGGTTGTTCGGCTGAGTTTTACACGCGGCATTGGGGGGGGGGGAGGGGGTTGCGCTGAGTTTTTCACCTCGAGGGGGGAGGTTACACTGACGTTTGCACGGTGTGGCATCGAGGGGGGGGTTGCGCTGACTTTTGCACATCGAGGAGGGAGGGAGGTTGCGCTGACTTTTGCATGGGGCATCCTGAGGTGGGGTTACGCTGATTTTTTGCACGGTATTGTATCGGGGGGGGGGGGGAGAGTGTTGTGCTGACTTTTGCACATCGAGGGGGGAAGTTGCGCTGAGTTTTGCACGGGGCATCGAGGGGGGAGGGACGTTGCGCTGACTTTTGCATGGGGCATCCGGAGCTGGACTTGCGCTGATTTTTGCACGGTGTTGCATCGAGGGGGGAGGTTGCGTTGACTTTTTGCACGGGGCATCCTGGGGTGGGGGGTTGCGCTTAGTTTTACACGGGGCATCGATGGGAGGCTTGCGTTGACCTTTGCACATCAAAGGGACAGATTGCGGCTGACTTTTACACGGGGCATCCTGGGGTTGGGTTGCGCTGATTTTTTCCACGGGGTTGCCAGTTCTGAGTTTTGCGTGGCGGATAGAGGAGCTGCCTTGAATTCTGCATGGGGCATAGAGGGGGCTCCCCCAACCAATCTTGTGATGTTGACAATCAACATTTGAAATGGGGGTGCTTTGGGGGCGCCAGGGGTGAATCCCCCTCTTTTCTGCCCCTTTGACTTTCTGCAACTTTGGAGCCTCCTGCACCGGACCTCTGTGGCTGAATGGGATCTATGGAAGGAGTTTCCATGCGAGTCTAGAGAAAAGAAAGATTTGGGGTGGGGGCATCATAGCATCTTCCAGTATTTGAGGGGCTTCCCCAAAGAAGAAGGGGTCAAATATTCTCCAAAGCACCTGAAGGCAGGACAAGAAGCAACGGATGGAAACTCATCAAGGAGAGAAGCAACCTAGAACTAAGGAAAAACTTCCTAACACTTAGAACCAGTGGAACTCCTTGCCACCAGAAGTTGTGGGTGGTCCATCACTGGAGGATTCTTAAGAAGAGATTGGACAACCATTTGTCTGACATGGTAGAGGGTTTCCTGCTTGAGCAGGGGGTTGGACTAGAAAACCTCCAAGGTCCCTTCCAGGTCTATTTTGATTGGTTGGTTGATTGAATCGCTTTGGTGCACCAATGCACGGAGCCAAACTCCGATCCGGGGTTTGCTCAGTCTCATTGGAAGAGTTAACCATGTTAGCTTGTATGGAAAAGGGGTGGGAGGGGGGGTTGCAACCTTAATAAAAGAGGGCAAAGGAGCTGTGGGGCAGGTCGGAAGACTTCTGGAACCGAAACAAAACAAGGGTGATCTTAGAATAGAATGAATAAGCGGGAAGGGACCTTGGAGGTCTTCTAGTCCAGCCCCGTGCTCCCAAGCAGGAGAACCTGTACTATTTCAAATAAGTGACTGTCTGGTCTCTTCTTTTAAGGAGACTCTCCTGCAAAGTGGGAGGGTCCCGTGCCTGGGTTGGACTACAATACCCATCAGGCTCGGCACCTGCGAACGAAACTTTGCAGAGATCTGGAGTACGGTATGGACAAGCAATTAAAGGGGTGTTTGGGTGAGGTGCAAAGTGATGGAAAGATTTTGTTTATTAAATTAATATGTTACCCATCTTACTGGCTGGATTTCTTGGCCCAGAGTATGGTCAGTCCTCGACTTACAACATCTCGTTTAGTGACTGTTCAAAGCGGCAACGGTACTGAAAAAAGTGTGTTAAGGCCCGTTTTCACACGTGTGATGTTGCGGTATCCCCATGGCCATGTGATCAAAATTTGGATGCTTGGCTCATACTTAACGACGGTCACAGCGTCCCGGGGGGTCACGTGATCCTGAGGCTTTAAAGTAATGGAATTCTTTGAAATTTGAAGTACAGGTGAGTCCTCGGCTTACGACCTTTCATTTTTGTGACTGAAGCTAAAACGGCCCTGAAAAAAAAGGGACTTACGACTGTTTTTCACACTTAACGCCCATTGCAGCATTCCGATGTGATCAAAATTCAGACGCTTGGCAACCCCGACTCATATTTACGACGGTCGCAATGCCCTGATCCGCTTTTGCGACCTTCTGACAAGCCAAGTCAAGGGGGGGAAGCCAGATTCGCTTAACAACCGTGTCACTAACTTAAGAACCGCGGTGATTCGCTTAACAACCGTGGCACGAATGGTTGTAAAATGAGGCAAACGTCAAAAACAACGGCCTTAGCAACAGAAATTTGGGGCTCGATTGTGGTCGCATGTGGAGGACCTCCTGTAACTCAAACGCTAATAGGAAGGGAGGTTTGGCTGCTGGTTTTTTTTTTCGTTTGCTAATGCTAAGATTATTAATTTTAAATTTATTTTAAAACAATAGGGGTGTTTTAATTTGTTTGGGCCAAATTATTTAATGTGTTTTTACATTGTTTTTTAAATTTTGTATTATGTGTGTTTTATCTTTTTTTTTTTTTAATACAATTTTTATTGGTTTTTTTTTTTTACACAAATAAAATATAGTCACAATTCTATTTAACATCAGATTCTCAGTGTTTTACATATATACATAAGTAAGTATCTGGTGTCATTTATACTGCACATTTCTAATTAATCTCTGCACCGTTTATTCCTTTCTTAATTCTATCATTTATCCATTCGTACCATCTTCCCCACACAGTATCATAATCAGAGTTTTCGTCATCATTTATCTCGTGTGTTAATTTACTTATCTCTGCACACTCTAATATTTTATTAATTATAAGGTCATCTGGTGGTAGGTCTTTCTTTTTCCAATATTGAGCGTATGCTAGTCTGGCAGCTGTAGCTATGTGTATTAGGAGATGGACCTTTTCCTTTCCATGCCCTTTCTTTACCATTCCCAGGAGAAATATTTCTGGATTCAAATCAATTTCTTCTTTGAGTATATCTTTCAACCATCTCCGAATTTTGCTCCAATACCTTTTTGCTTCGGGGCATGTCCACCACATATGAAAGAAGGTGCCATGACCATGGCCACATTTCCAACAATTTGGCTGTGCATTGGGGAAGATCTTTGCTAATCTTGCAGGTGCTAAATACCACCTGTGAAGCATTTTGTAATGGTTTTCCTTATACGTGGCTGCTCTAGTTAATTTATAATTTTTGTTCCAGGCTTCTTCCCATTCATTAAGGTCCAAACTGTGTCCAATATTTCTCTCCCATGCTCTCAATTGGTTTCTGATTATATCCTCATCTCTATCTTCATCCGATAAATAGTTATACAGCTTGGCCAACGCTTTATTCCCTTGTCCCATCAAAATTTTGTCTAATCCATTATATCCTGATTCTAAACCATACTCATCTTTATCTTTCTGGTATCTTGATTTTATTTGTAGGTAGGTCCACCAGTCTAAGGTTATACCTTGATCTCTCAGAACTTCATTTGATTTAATGTTTCCCCCTCCATCGACAATGTCTTTGTATCTGTACAGTTTCTCCATTCCCCACCTGTTGGGGTAAATCATTGCCTCTACCGTGGAAAGCCAAATTGGGACCTTGGTATAGTATCTCTGCCTGATCCCCACCCACGTTTGTATTAGGGAGTCCCTGATTTTATGCCTGTGGAAATAAGTTTTCTTTTTATTGTCTTTGTCCCATAGATATGCATGCCACCCTTTCTGTAGGTCATGACCTTCTAACACTAAAATTCTCTTATTCTCCAAGGTGATCCAATCCTTTATCCATATCAACTTTGCCGCTCTATAATACGTTTCCCAATTTGGGAGTCCAAATCCTCCCACGTTCCTTTTTTCCTGTAGAATTTTAAGTGAGATCCTTGATTTTTTCCCTTCCCAAACAAATTCCCTAATGGTCTTATTTAATTCTAAAAAAATTTTTTTCTCTAAAATTACTGGTAGGTTTTGGTATAAAAATAAAATCTTGGGGAGAATGTTCATCTTGATTGCCGCAATTTTGCCTATAAGTGATAATTTAATCTTTTTCCATCTATCCAAATCTTGTTTTAATTTATTAATTAGTGGGGAATAATTATCTTCTTTTAGGGAAGAACACCTTTTGGTTAACCAAATTCCTAGGTATTTTATTTTTGGGACTACTTGTAGGCCCAAAGTTTCTTCTATCTCTTTCTTCTGTGACTCAGTTACATTTTTAGTAAGTATTTTGGTTTTAGATTTATTCAGTTTAAGGCCTGCCACCTCTCCATATCTACCCAGTTCCTCTAGTACTTTTTGTCCAGATATCAATGGATCTTCTAATATTAGCGCCACGTCGTCCGCGAAGGCTTGTGTTTTATAAGTCTCTTTTCTAATTCTCAGGCCTTTAATTTCCTCGTTGTTTCTAATGTTTCGTAGCAAAACTTCCAGGGCCAAAATGAATAGTAGCGGTGACAAGGGACAGCCTTGCCTTACTCCTTTCTTAATTTGGAAGGTTCTTGTCCTGTCTCCATTTACTAAAATGCTCGCCCTCTGATTTTCATAGATAGTTTTTATCATTTTTTCAAAGTTTTGCCCAAATCCTATTATTTTAATTTGTTTGGTCATAAAATTCCAATTTAGGTTGTCGAATGCCTTTTGGGCATCCAAAAAGACTAAGGCCAACTGCTTTTCTGGGTGTTCTTCATAGTATTCTAGAGTGTCTAGTACAATTCTCAAATTATCCCTAATTTGTCGTCCCGGGAGAAAACCATTTTGATCTTTGTGAATCCAATTATTTAATATTTTTTTAGTTCTTTCTGCCATTATACACATAAATAATTTATAGTCGGTGTTTAGAAGTGAGATTGGTCTGTAGTTTTGAATTTTTTGGGGGTCGGCACCAATTTAATTTTAAATTTATTTTAAAACAATAGGGGTGTTTTAATTTGTTTGGGCCAAATTATTTAATGTGTTTTTACATTGTTTTTTAAATTTTGTATTATGTGTGTTTTATCTTTTGGCTGTTCACCGCCCTCAGTCCTTCGGGAGTAGGGCGGTATATAAATCCAAAATAAAGTAAAGTAAAGTAAAAAGATGCAGAATTTGAGGGAGTAAATTGTGACTCGGAACTGGAACCAATCAGTTCGCTTGGTTGGTTGGATCCAGTTTGTTCCTCTTGGCTGGATCTCCCTTGCAAAGTTGTCGTTTTGGCAGCCGAGTTGCTGGAGGTAGTGTGGTATCTACCTTGCCCTGATTTCTCGAAGAAGAGGTGGAATGTAATTCCTAAATATGTACTTACACAGGGGTGCTGCTTGCATGCGTTGCGGTTGCATCCGGGGTGAGGTTGGGGCAAGACTTTGGGCAGTGGGCTCTGCGAGAAATAAACTTCGGCGTTGTCTCAGATGCCCTCGGCACAAGGTGGATAAAAATCAATGAATTTTTTAAAAGAATCAAAAAAATCAGATTTTTTTAATTTAAATTGGATTTTTTTTAATTTAAATCAGATTTTTTTGATTTTTATCGAATTTATTTTAATAAAAAACTGTTGGGGTAAAAATCTATCGTAAGAGAGTTTTCTATTTAAGATACATAAATAATTTAGTTTATTCAGCATGAAACGGAGCTTAGTTCTGTAGCAGGAGGCTGTATATTCTGCAACACTGGGACTATCGGTGAGTCAACAGCGGGTCAAAGGAGTAGCAGAGATGACAGTTGCTCTTTAAAAATTATGATTTGAATCGAGTTGATTTAAATCAAGCCTTTTTACTAGTGATTTAAATCATGATTTAAATTGTGATTTAAATCAACTCGATTTAAATCAAATCCACCCTGCCGCGGCAGTCGGATAAGAGTTCCAGGTGTTCAGTCATTCAATCCCGAAGTGATCTCGCGACTGGACTACTGTCATGAGCTCTACCTGGGGCTACCCTTGAAGAGCATTCGGAAGCTATAGCTGGTGCAGAGTGAGTGTGGCAGTTCGAGGAGTTTTGTGGGCTCCAAAAATGGCCCCTGTGATGACACCACGGCTCCGTGAGCTGCATTGGTTACCAGTTTGCTTCTGTTTGCAATTCAAGGTATTTGTGCTTTAAAGCAGGGGTCGGCCACTTTAAGACTTGTGGACTTCAACTCCCAGAATTCCTCAGCCAGCAAAGTCTTAAAGTGGCCAAGGTTGGCGACTTTGCCGGCTGAGGAATTCTGGGAGTTGAAGTCCACAAGTCTTAAAGCGGCCGACGTTGGAGACCTCTGCTTTAAAGAGCCCTTCCTGGCATGGTCCAGGTTACTTGACGGACCATCTCACCCCACTGGGATTGCCCCTACCACCTGTGCTGGCAGAGGAGGCGTGCTATGGGTCCCATTAGGCCGATTATTCCTGCTGGCGGGGTCCAGGACCAGGGCCTTCTCTGCGGTGGCTCCTGCCCTCTGGAACGTCTCAACCCCGTGATGTGAAGTTGGCCCCGAACCTCCTACCTTTTCATAAGGGACTAAAAACCTGGCTCTGTCAATTGGCTTTGGGGCTCCAGTTGGAGCAAAAGAGCCATGGAGGTGATTGATTGCGTAACAACAGATCCCCCCTTCCCCACCACCATCACTCCACCCCAGCCGCGCCCCCCCCTCCCCCAATGTGTCCCTGGTTTTAATGTTTGATGTTTTAACTTTTGGTGTTTTTAACTGTAAGCCGCCCAGAGTTACCCTATGGTAAAATGGACAGGCAATAAATTGTAGAAAGAAAGAGAGGGAGAGAGAGACAGAGAGAAAGGAAGGAAGGAAGGAAGGGGAGAAGAAGAAAGAGACAGGAAGGAAGGAAGGAAGGAGAGAAGAAGGAGAGAGAGAGTGAGAGGAAGAAAGGAAGGAAGGGGAGAAGAAGAAGAAAGAAAGAAAGAGACAGGAAGGAAGGAAGGGGAGAAGAAGAAAGACAGGAAGGAAGGAGAGAAGAAGGAGAGAGAGAGTGAGAGGAAGAAAGGAAGGAAGGGGAGAAGAAGAAGAAAGAAAGAGACAGGAAGGAAGGAAGGGGAGAAAAAGAAGAAAGAGAGAGAGAAAGACAAGGAAGGAAGGATCGAAGGGGAGAAGAAGAGAGAGAGAAAGGAAGGAAGGAAGGAGAGAAAAAAAGAAAGAAAGAAATATAGGGGAGAAGAAGAAGAAAGAGAAAGAATGACAGGAAGGAAGGAGAGAAGAAGAAAGAGAAAGAAAAGAAGAAAAGAGACAGGAAGGAAGGAGAGAAGAAGAAGAAAGAGAAAAAAGAAAGAAAGAAAGAAATGTAGGGGAGAAAAAGAAGAAAGAAGGAAAGAATGACAGGAAGGAAGGAGAGAAGAAGAAAGAGAAAAGAAAAGGAAGGAAGGAAGGAAGAGAAGAAGAAAGAGAAAGGAAGGAAGGGGAGAAGAAGAAAGAATGAGAGAGAGAAGGAAAGAAAGAAAGAAGAAAAAAGGAAGGGAGGAAGAAAAAGGAAGGAAGGAAGAGAAAAAGAATGAAAGAAAGGAAGAGGGAAGGAGAGACAGAAAGAAAGAAAGGGAAAGCAAGACAGAAAGAAAGATACAAAGGAAGAGAAAGAGAAAAAGAAAGAGAAAGCAAGAGAAAGCAAGAGAGAGAAAGAAAAAAGAGAAACACAGAAAGAAAAAGAAAGCAAGAGAGAGAGAAAAAGAGAGAAAAAGAAAAAGAAGAAAGAAAAGAAAAAACAGAAAGCGAGACAGAGAAAGAGAGAGAGAAAGAGAGAGAGAGAGAAAAAAGAAAAGAGGAAGGAAGGAAGGAAGGTATGGATGGTGTCAGAAGAATTCAGATTCGGCTCACCACTGTTCCTTGCAAGTAATAATTTAGCACGGCAAGAGATGAGAGAAGTTACATCTTGAGCAGCTGAATTTCTGCATGAAGGGTTTTGTTCCTCAGAGGTAGAAATTCCCTGCCTTAAAATCGTCCCGTCCTTCCTTTCTCTCTCATTAGAAGCATTTGGCTAGACCAGTCAAACCGCGTTGGGAAGACTTCCTTAAAATTTCAGCAGGGATTGCCGAAGGACTTAACCAGAAACCTTTGCAAGTACACCTGGTCCTCACCTTTACGACCACAACCGAGCCCAACATTTCCGTTGCAAAGCAAGATAATGGTTAGGTGAGTTCTGCCTTGCTTTGTCTCCTTCCTTGCCGAGGTTGTTATTTGAACCCTTGTAGTTAAGTCACTAACACGGTCATTAAAGCGAATCTGGCTTTGCTTGTCAGAAGGTCGCAAAAGGAAATCATGCAACCGTCATAAATATGAGTCAGTGGCCAAGCGTCCGAATTTTGATCATGGCGACGATTGGGGATCCTGCACAGTGTGAAAAATGGCCATGGGGATGCTGCACTGGTCATAAGTCATAAGCCACTTTTTTTCCAATGCCAAATGGTCACTAAATGAAGGGCTGTAAGTCGAGTTACTTGCCAGGGCTGTAAATAAATCCAGTCGGAAGCTTTACTTTACTTTTTACTTTACTTTTATTTGATTTATATACCGCCCTACTCCCGAAGGACTCAGGGCGGTGAACAGCCAACAATAAAATACATATATACAAAATTTAAAAAGCAGAATTAAAATCGAATTAAATAGTTTGGCCCAGACAGATTAAAACCCCAATCAATTTAAAACAAATTTAAACTTTGAGGATTAAAAATAGTAAAAAAATATTAAAATTATTAAAATTGTTTAAAAAGAGGGAGAGAAAGTTAGGTCAGGCCAGCTTGATGAAATAAGAAAGTCTTGAGCGCGCACCGGAAGGTGCGTAGATCCGGGATCCTCCGTATCTCCGGGGGGGAGCTCGTTCCAGATAGTAGGTGCCCCCACAGAGAAGGGCCTCCTACTGGGGGCCGCCAGTCGACATTGTTTGGCCGACGGCACCCGGAGGAGCCCCTCTCTATGAGAGCGTACCGGCCGGTGGGAGGCTATTAGTGGTAGTAGGCGGTCCCGCAAGTACCCAGGTCCTGAGCCATAGAGCACTCTAAAGGTGGTAACCAAAACCTTGAATCGCACCCGGAAGACCACCGGGAGCCAGTGCAGCTCGCGCAGGAGGGGTGTTACATGGGAGCACCATGTTGCTCCCATAACCACCCACGCGGCCGCACTCTGCGCCAGTTGGAGCCTCCGGGTGCTCCTCAAGGGGAGCCCCATGTAGAGAGCGTTGCAGTAGTCCAGGCGGGAGGTGACAAGGGCATGAGTGACTGTGTATTCTCTCTTTATATAATCCCTTTGTAATCCCTTTGCTGGCTTCGCAGTTTCCTTCTTCCTCCTCTTCCTAATCCTCTCCCTTCCCCAAAGGTGTAAGGTGTGTGTAACTTTTGAGGAGGAGTCTTCTGGAAATGGTCATACTTTCCCCATAATGAGTGATGATGAAGTTCAAAATAATCCAGTAAACAAAGCTGGGGAAACTCCCCAGTTCCCAGGAAAATATTGGCAAGAGGGTTAAAATGTGAATTTTCTCTTAAGGCCTCGGCCGGGAGCCGGATTTCCTTGTCTTGTAGAAATCTGGAGTCAAGGGTTGTTGGCCTGTGAAAATGTGAGGTTTGTTGAAACTGGTTTTATGCGACATTTAAAAAAACCCAAACATGGTTTAAATATTATTATTATTATTATTATTGGTTAATCTTTAGTGAGATTCACAGCCTTTGAGGCTGGTTAATAGCTCAGCAGCTCGAGTCCTAACCAAGGACCTAGGAACTATTAACGTATCGTCGGAGGATGTAAGCTGTTCTGAGTAAGGTTTTTTGTAGAGTCAAAATGTTCAAGTCCAGCAAATTTAGAATTTCTAAATAGCGGGGTAGCCCTTTCAGTATTATTATTAGTTTGATTTATATGTCGCCCTTCTCCAGAGACTCAGGGCGGCTTAAGCAATAGCCTTCATACTTTTGTATATACCTGCTTAGTAGGGCTTTCGGCCCCCCTAAGCGGTGTTCTTTTTTTATACAAAGTCAGCTTATTGCCCCCACAATCCGGGTCCTCATTTTACCTACCTCGGAAGGATGGAAGGCTGAGTCAACCTTGAGCCTGGTGAGAATTGAACTCGCAGTAATTGCAGGCAGCTGGCAGCTAAATACTACTTTAACAGTAGTTTAGTCCACTGCGCCACCAAGGCTCCTTAGAAGTCAATATTTGTAGCTCAGGGTTGAATTGTGGGGCCCTCGGTGCTCTCTGAGTTTGGTCGTTTTCTTGCAAACGTTTCATTGCCTAACTAGCTAACATCATCAGTGTTGGAAGAGAGGGGGGTTTGTGAGGAGGAGGAGGAGAACTGGGGGTCCTTGGTGCTCTCTGAGCTTAGTGGTTTTCTTGCAGACATTTCATGACCCAACTAGATAACATCATCAGTCCTAGAAGGAAGGGAGAGTTGGAGGAAGAGGGGGAGGAGAATGATGACTGTGGGGTCCCTGGTGTTCTCTGAGCTTGGCTGTTTTCTTCAGACATTTCATGACCCAACTAGATAAGGTCATCAGTGCTAGAAGGAGGTTGGGTTTGTAGAGGAGGAGAAGGAGGAGGAAAAGGACTACGGGGTTCTTGGTGCTCTCTGGGCGTGGTTGTTTTCTTGCAAACATTTTATTACCTAACTAGATAACATCATCAGTGCTAGAAGGGAGTTGGGGTGGAGGGTAGAGGAAGAGGACTGTGGGGGGGGTCCTTGCTGCTCTCTGAGCTTGGTATTTTCGTTGCAGACGTTTCATGACCCAACTAGGTAAAGTCATCAATGCACAAGATGGTTTGTTGAACTTTGCCCTTAAACGTTGGGGCTTTGGGGCATTTGAAGTTGGGGATCCTGGTTTGATAGCTTGAGAAGGGCTTCCTGGGGTCCTCTCAAAATGTTTTTGACTTGCACTCTATATACCAGTGGTGGCTAACCTCTTTGCCGTTGCGTGCCAAAAGCGGGGGAGTGCAGGGAGGATGCCCACATCCTCCAGGCTCCAGAGCCTTTCTTGGAGCCTGGGGAGGGCAAAAACAGCCTTCCCCACCCCACCCGGAGGCTGGAAACCGCCCATTTCCCGACTTCCAGTGGGCCCGGAAGTCCCGAAAATCAGCTGGCCGGTGCGTACATGCACGCTGAAGCTGAGCTAGGGCAACGCTCACGTGCCCACAGATATGGCGCCATGTGCCACCTGTGGGACGCGTGCCATAGGTTTGCCATCGTGGCTCTATACAAAGGCTCCTCAACTCATAACCATTCATTTACCGACGGGAGCCCGGCGTTGGGTGCACAAAGTGATTCAATCAATTGAAGCAGGCTGGAAGGGACCAGGGACCTTGGAGGTCTTCTAGTCCAACCCCCTGCCGAAGCAGGAGACCCTATACCCGTGATGATGAACCTAAGACACGCATGACACAGGTGGCACGTGGAGCCATATCTGTGGGCATGCAACCGTTGCCCTAGCTCAGCTTCAGAATACATGGGCGTGCCGGCCAGCTGATTTTCAGTCCTTCCAGGCCCACCAGAGGTTGGGAAATGGGCCATTTCTGGTCTCTGGAGGGCCTCCGGGGGTGGTGGTGGTGGGGAAGGCTGTTTTCGCCCTCCCCAGGCGCCAAGAAAGTCTCTGGAGCCTGGAGAGGGTGAAAAACGGGCCTACCGGGCTCACGGTGCCATTGTGTGCCAAAAGCGGGGGTCGCACGGGGCGGGGGGGTGGGGCCGATAATTCACGCGACACCCCCCCCCCTGCGCACTTCCCCTGCCCTATACCATCCCAGACAAATTGTTGTCCAATCTCTTCTTAAAAAACTCTAGTGATGGAGCATTCACCTCTTCTGGAGGCAAGGAGTTCCACTGGCTAATTGTTCTCTCTGTTAGGATAAACGGGGAGGGGGGGCATTGAGGAAAGCAGTGTTGGGCTTGGAGCTCGGTCCCTTTTGTGTGTAAATTGCCACATTGCACATACAGGTAAATTCCCAACTTGCAACCGTTCGTTTAGTGTACCTTCGAAGTTACAACGGCACCGGAAAAAGTGACTTATGCCCGCTTTTTTCACACTTAACGACTGTTGCCGCATTCCCGTGGTCAAAATCCGAAAGCTTGGCAACTGACATGTACTTAACGACTGTTGCAGTGTCCCAGGGTCACATCATCCCCTTTTGCGACCCTCTGACCAGCGAAGTCAATGTCAGGAAGCCCGACTCGCTTAACAACCATGTGACTAACTGAACGGCTGCAGTGATTCAGTTAAGAACTGCGACAAGAAAGGTTGCAAAACGGGGCAAAAAGGTCGCTTAGCGGTGGAAATTTGGGGCTCAATTGTCGTAAGTCGAGGACTGCCTCTATCTACAACGGGGGTGAGGCGCTGGCAAGAGTGATGCAGTTTTTTGTCGTCGCGACGGAAGGATAAAGGTAAACCGTGGAGTTTTATTTAGCAAGCATGTGTAAGTCTTGCAGAGAAGGGTGTGTACCGACTCGGCAAGTAAGTGTTGTGGGTTCTTGTTCCTTTCAGCCGGGGTTGTGTTACGGGGAGTTTTCCACAACCCAGACTAACAGCCATCCTGTGAGTTTTGTTATTATTCGTTGTTATTATTATTTTTTCTCCTGCTTGGCAACTGGAGTTCTCCACGAGGCTTACACAGCGATGTTTCTGGATGACGTGTAAAATTGAGATAGAAACACAAAGCCAACCCCACCTTAATTTTGTTTACTAGTAGACAACCTTTGCCCGATTTGGGGGTGAGGGGGTGGGTGGGTTCATCATTCCCGAGAGATTTCCTTATCTAAACAGAGAAATGGAATGATCGAGGGCGGCCAAAATGCAGTGGGAGCTGAACCTTCGACTTCCTGCTGGCTTCCCCATTGGGTTTCCTTTCGGGAATCTGGCAGAGAACCTTGTAAATCTCTCCTCCTTCTCCTTTTCCTCCTTCTCCTTCCCTTCCTCTTCTCGAGAAGAGGAAGGGAAGGAGAAGGAGGAAAAGGAGAAGGAGGAGAGATTTACAAGGTTCTCTGCCAGATTCCTCTTCTCCTCCTTCCCCTTCCCCTTTTTCCCCTTCCTCTCCTCCTTCTCTTTCTCCTTCTCCATCTCCTCTTTTCTTCTTCTCTCTCCTTCTCCTTTCCCCTTCCCTTTCTCCTTCTTTCTCCTTCTGCTTTTCTTCCTCTTCTGCTTCCCCTTCCCTTCCTCCTCTCTCCTTCTCCTCCTCTTTACCTCTCCTCTTCCCCTTCTCTTCTCCGTCTCCTTCTCTCTACTTCTTTTCTTTCCCTTCATTCCCCTTCCCCTCCCTTTCTCCTCTTCTCTTTCTCCTTCTCCTTTTCTTCCTCCTCCCCTTCCCCTCCTCCTTCTCCTTATTTCTCCTTCTCTCCTTCTTCCTTTCCTTTTCCCTTCTCCTTCCTCTTCCTCTCCTCCTCCTTCCCCTTCCCTTTTGCGTCTCCTTCTCTCGCCTCCTTCTCCGTCCTCCTTCCCTTCCCTTCCTTTCCCCTTCCCTTCTCCTTCTCCTTCTCTTTCCCTTCTCTTTTTTTCCTTGTCCTTCTCCCTCCCGTTCTCTTTCCCCTTTGATAAGGTATGTAAGAGATTGCTGCCGGGTGGGAGAGGAAGTGAGGGATTGCAAGATAGACTGGGAAACTGTCACAGAATGTTGAAACTAAAGATCAATACCTCTGCAATACAGGTAGTCCTCAACCTACAACCACAAGTGAGCCCAAAAATTCACTTGCTCAGCGAGACAGTTGTTAAGTGAGTGCACAGGGATTGGCTTAACCGTTGTGGCAACAAAAGGTCCTGAAAGTGGAGGTGACTCACTTAACAACCACCTTGCTTAACAGCAGAAATTCTGATCTGAACTGTAGTCGTAAGTCGAGGACTACTTATAAGCAGAACCTTAACTCTGAAAGGGACTGATCCGACAAAGCACAGTTGTGAAATCTGAACGAATATAGGTAGTCCTCGAGTTACGATCATAACTGAGCCCAAAATTTATGTCGTTGAGCGAAACATTTGTCAGGCGAGTTTCTTTCATTTTACGACTTTTCTTGCCACCGTTGTTAAACGAAACATTGCATTTGTGTAAATTAGTCACACGGTTGTTAAGTGAATCTGGATTCCCTGTTGACTTTGCTCATCCGAAGGTCGCAAAAGGGGATCATCACGTAACCGTCGGGGGAGGTGATGCTGCAATGGTTGTATGTGTGAAAAACAGCCCTAACTCACTTTTTTCAGTGCCGTTTTAAATTTGAACGGTCACTAAGTGAACCGTTGTAAATCAAGGACGATCTGAATTGCACTGAAATGCAGAAGCATGCAAACCAGACATGGGTGCCTTCCCCAAACTTGAATTGGAGATGTCAAGCAAAAGTACGAAGTGTAAAAACTTATTTTTCAAGCTTAAAATCTTCCCTTAATAAAGTCACAATCAGTGTACTATGTTTTTCAGACGATAAGATGCTCCTAAATTTAGAAGAGGAAAACAACAACAAAAAAAGTTTTTGTCCTCCCTTTTTTCAGGCTCTTTTTCAGCCCTTTTCCAGTCTTTTTTGGCCCATTTTTGAGGCTTTTTTCGGCCCATTTTCAAGGCTTTTGGGGGGCTGTTTTCGAGGCTTTTTTTGGCTCGTTTTCAAGGCTTTTTTCGGCCCGTTTCCGAGGCTTTTGGGGGGCTGTTTTCGAGGCTTTTTTGGCCCATTTTCGAGGCGCTTTTCGGCCCGTTTTCGAGACTTTTGGGGGGCTGTTTTCGAAGCTTTTTTTGGCCCGTTTTCAAGGCTTTTTTCAGCCCGTTTTCGAGGCTTTTTTTGGCCCATTTTCGAGGCTTTTTCAGCCCATTTTTGAAGTTTTTTGGTCCAATTTTTTTCAGCTAATTTCAGCTCATTTTTTTAAGAAAATATGGGCCGAAAAAAGCCTTGAAAACAGGGCATGCAAAGCCCAAAAAATGGCCAGTGGGTGGGCGGGGCTTTGGCAGTATTTGGTCTATAAGACGCACAGACATTTTCACCCCCTTTTGGGAGACAAAAAAGTGTGTCTTACAGTCTGAAAAATACAGCAATTAAAAACCCCCACAAAACTGCTTGAAAAGTAGAATCCGTAACATAGAACCCTGATTAGTCACGTCCTGATAAACACGGGTTCCAGACTCTGGAAGTGAGTAATGCTTTCAGCCGACATGCGTCTCCTAGACCAAAATAGCAGGAACCCTCTCGGACTAAATTAAGCGCTTTATTGGAGCAGGCGGGGGGGGGGGGGAAGCAGATTTGCAGATTCTAACCAGGTAGTCCTTGACTTACAACAGTTTGCTTAGTGACTGTTTGAAATTACGACATCGCTGAAAAAAGTGAACTTCTGATCGTTTCTTACATTTATGGCCTTTGCAGCATTCCACTAAAATTGGCAACTGATTCATATTTTATTTTATTTTATGTTATATATTTTATTTTATTATTTTTTATTTTATTTTATTTTATTTATTTTATTATTTTATTATTTTATTTTATTTATTTTATTTTATTATTTTTTATTATTTTTTATTTTATTTTATATTTTATTTTATATTTTATTATTTTATTTTATATTTATATTCTTTTATTTTATTTATTATTTTATCACTAAACAAATAGTTGTAAGTTGAGGACTACTACCTATGTAGGTGTTCTTTTGGTCAGCTAGTTACCAGTATGGTGTCAGTGCAGCCTAAAGTATTTGTACCCCTAAACTGATGTTTTTCAAATTTGGAAACTTTTAAGATGCGTGGACGTCAGCTCCCAGAATTCCCTTGATATCAGGCCTCTAAGAACCAAGAAAGACACATGGAATAACCTCTGAGCAGAAATTGTGCCAAACTAAACAACTGCTTACATCACTATAGATATATTCTGAAAATATATCTGCTGGGAAAAAAAACTCCGCACTGGTGACAGGAAAGGCATCTGGCCAGGAAACACTCAGCTCCATTCAGTTACCCAGACTCCACCCCCGCAAGGGATTATGGGGTCATTAAAAGAAGATGATTATTTTACTGTGGTTATGCTGCAGCTAAGAGTGCCCAACAGGGCTTACCTGGGCTTAATCTAACCAGGTTTAACTCAACGGAGGTAATTTCCTGGGTTCCTGTGACATCCTGGCCCATAAACACACCAGGTGAGCCAAGCAGCCCGAATTATAGGTAGTTCTTGACTCACAACCACAATTGAGCCAAACACTTCTGTTGCTAAGCGAGACAGTCGTTAAGCGAGTCTTGCCCCGTTTTTACGACCTCTTGCTGCAGTGGCTTAAACGAATCACTGCAGTTAAGGTGGTAATGCAGTTGTTAGGGGAACCTGGCGTCCCCATGGACTTCGCTTGTCGCAAAAGGGGATTGCTGCAACCGTCATAAATACAAGTCAATGGCCAAGCATCTGAATTTTGAATCGTACCATGGGGACACTGCAATGGCGGTAAAGTATGAAAAAGAGCCCTAAGTCACGCTTTGCAGTGACGTAACTGCGAACGGCCACTGAACAAATAGTTGCAAATCGTGCAATTGCAACTTGTAAACTTTTCAAGTCGACACAACCACAATAAATGTAAGGAGGCCGAGTTTTGCTGGAAATGCCTCGTACGTTTCCCAAAACCAAGATTGGCTTAACGGTGACATCGAAACCGCTTACTAAGCCCGAAACAACGCTGTGCAAACCCACCATGGCTTAAAACAACACCAGTTATCCTTTAATGATAGGTTAGCACCCAGTACAACTGTATTTAGGGTACCGGTCAAACGAGGATACGGTACTCTTTCCCCCCAAAAAATAGAGAAGGTCAAATCTTCCCCGGTGATTTTCCAAAGGCTTGTGAGTAGTGACTAAGGACATTGTAGGGGAAAAAATTGTGGCGAAGTTCTCCAAATGTTTTTGGCTTATAAACGCTGGCAGTTGGTGCTAAATTTTCAATCGATTAATTAATTCATCCCGTCTTGAAATAATAATTTCAACGCAAGGCAGCAAGTATATCTAATACTCCCTTTTTTCTCCTATTTTCCCCACAACAGCCCTGTGAGGTGGGCTTGGGCTGAGAGAGAATGGCCCAAAGTCATTCAGGCAGCTTTCATACTAAAGGCAGAACTAGAATTCTCCGTCTCCTGGTGATTGACCCAAAGTCACCCATCCAGCTTTCATGCCTAAAGCAAGACTAGAACTCATCTTCTCCCGGTAATTCACCCAAAGTCATTCAGGCAACTTTCAAACTTAAGGCGGGACTAGAAATCCCCGTCTCCTGGTGATTGGCCCAGAATCACCCAGCTGGTTTTTATTTCTATGGTGGGACTAGAACTCCCTGTCACCTGGTGATTGGCCCAAAGTCACCCAGCTGAGCTGGCTTTCATACCTAAGGTGGGACTAGAACTCTTCTTCTCCTGGTGATTGGCTCAAAGTCATTCAGGCAGCCTTCATACTAAAGGCAGAACTAGAATTCTCCGTCTCCTGGTGATTGACCCAAAGTCACCCATCCAGCTTTCATGCCTAAAACAAGACTAGAACTCATCTTCTCCCGGTAATTCGCCCAAAGTCATTCAGGCAACTTTCAAACTTAAGGCGGGACTAGAATTCCCCGTCTCCTGGTGATTGGCCCAGAATCACCCAGCTGGTTTTTATTTCTATGGTGGGACTAGAACTCCCTGTCTCCTGGTGATTGGCCCAAAGTCACCCAGCTGAGCTGGCTTTCATACCTAAAGTGGGACTAGAACTCACCGTCTCCTGGTGATTGGCTCAAAGTCATTCAGGCAGCCTTCATACTAAAGGCAGAACTAGAATTCTCCGTCTCCTGGTGATTGACCCAAAGTCACCCATCCAGCTTTCATGCCTAAAGCAAGACTAGAACTCATCTTCTCCCGGTAATTCACCCAAAGTCATTCAGGCAACTTTCAAACTTAAGGCGGGACTAGAAATCCCCGTCTCCTGGTGATTGGCCCAGAATCACCCAGCTGGTTTTTATTTCTATGGTGGGACTAGAACTCCCTGTCACCTGGTGATTGGCCCAAAGTCACCCAGCTGAGCTGGCTTTCATACCTAAGGTGGAACTAGAACTCTTCTTCTCCCGGTAATTGGCCCAAAGTCATTCAGGCAACTTTCAAACTTAAGGCGGGACTAGAAATCCCCGTCTCCTGGTGATTGGCCCAGAATCACCCAGCTGGTTTTTATTTCTATGGTGGGACTAGAACTCCCTGTCACCTGGTGATTGGCCCAAAGTCACCCAGCTGAGCTGGCTTTCATACCTAAGGTGGGACTAGAACTCTTCTTCTCCTGGTGATTGGCTCAAAGTCATTCAGGCAGCTTTCATACTAAAGGCGGAACTAGAATTCTCCGTCTCCTGGTAATTGACCCAAAGTCACCCATCCAGCTTTCATGCCTAAAACAAGACTAGAACTCATCTTCTCCCGGTAATTCGCCCAAAGTCATTCAGGCAACTTTCAAACTTAAGGCGGGACTAGAATTCCCCGTCTCCTGGTGATTGGCCCAGAATCACCCAGCTGGTTTTTATTTCTATGGTGGGACTAGAACTCCCTGTCTCCTGGTGATTGGCCCAAAGTCACCCAGCTGAGCTGGCTTTCATACCTAAAGTGGGACTAGAACTCACCGTCTCCTGGTGATTGGCTCAAAGTCATTCAGGCAGCCTTCATACTAAAGGCAGAACTAGAATTCTCCGTCTCCTGGTGATTGACCCAAAGTCACCCATCCAGCTTTCATGCCTAAAGCAAGACTAGAACTCATCTTCTCCCGGTAATTCGCCCAAAGTCATTCAGGCAACTTTCAAACTTAAGGCGGGACTAGAAATCCCCGTCTCCTGGTGATTCACCCAGAATCACCCAGCTTGTTTTTATTTCTATGGTGGGACTAGAACTCCCTGTCTCCTGGTGATTGGCCCAAAGTCACCCAGCTGAGCTGGCTTTCATACCTAAGGTGGGACTAGAACTCTTCTTCTCCCGGTAATTGGCCCAAAGTCATTCAGGCAACTTTCAAACTTAAGGTAGGGCTAGAATTCTCCGTCTCCTGGTGATTGGCCCAGAATCACCCAGCTGGTTTTTATTTCTATGGTGGGACTAGAACTCCCTATCCCCTAGTGATTAGGCATGTATTTGAGGGGGATCAAAAGACAGCAAAGCTTAGTTATAGTTTGGTCAGAAGATGTAGAGCTAAGAGGCTCATCCTTAGCAATTCTCAGTGTGCCCAGAGAGAGACCATATAGCCGCAGTAAAATAAATGCAATAAAATAACTTTGGTTTGCAAATTTGGCAAAATTCCATTTCTGAAGTGCTCGGCAACCAAGTGGCTAGTTTAAAAAGGCTTATAGGCTGCTCAACCTTGGTTCTTTGACAAATTATTTTTTTCCCCTTTCTCCTTCGGATGATCTGTTGGGTTCCCCCCCCCCCCTTCCTTAAGCGTGTTGCAGAGCCAACGGGGAGGAGGGAATTCAGGAGAGCTTTTAAGACAAATATGCCTTGTTTCTTTGGCTTTCAGCCTCTCCCAGCTCTGGGCAAGGGAGGAAGAGGGGAGCATCTGGCAGGCAGCCCCTTGCCAAGTTTTTGATAAAAGTGAAATAATCTGGGACTTTCTCATCTTGGAAAAGAGGGAAAAAGAGAGAGAAAGGGCTGTGTGCGCCAGACCTCAATGGATGATTTGAGCAATTTTTTTTAAAAAAATTCAATATCTCAGTTCTAACTCTGCTTACTTCTCAAGCCAGACCGGGATCTGGGAATTGAGGAAGTCTGCAGGCAATTACAATTGGAATAATAATAATAATAATAATAATAATAATAATAATAATAATAATAATAATAATAATAATAATAGCTGCTGAGCTATTAACCAGCCTCAAAGGCTGTGAATCTCACTAAAGATTAACCAATAATAATAATAATAATAATAATAATAATAATAATAATAATAGTAATAAGTGCAGCAAAAATTCACAAACTGACTACCTACAACACCATGACCGCGTTGCTAAGATAATGCACTGGAAATTGTGCCAGAAGTTTGGATTTGAGTACAGCAAAAACCATTGGGAACATCAGGTTGAGAAAGTTTTAGAGAATGAGAAACTCAAGATCTTGTGGGACTTTAGGATTCAGACTGACAGGCACTTGGTCCACAACACACCTGACATAACAATAGTTGAAAAGAAAAAAGGATGGTTCATTGACATTGCAGTACCTGGGGATGCACGGATTGAAGATAAGCAGCAAGAAAAAATCACAAAGTACCGGGACTTGCAAATTGAAGTTGAGCGACTGTGGAAAAAGAAATTGTGTGTTGTCCCGATTGTAATTGGAGCCCTTGGAGCAATACCCAAAGGGCTACCCCGCTATTTAGAAATTCTAAATTTGCCGGACTTGAACATTTTGACTCTACAAAAAACCACCTTACTCGGAACAGCTTACATCCTCCGACGATACTTAACAGTTCCTAGGTCCTTGGTTAGGACTCGAGCTGCTGAGCTATTAACCAGCCTCAAAGGCTGTGAATCTCACTACAGATTAACCAATAATAATAATGTTATAGAAAATGAGAAGGTGAAGATCTTGTGGGACTTTCAAATAAAGACGGATCGTCACTTGGAACACAACACGCCAAATATCACAGTTGTCGAAAACCGAAACGTACAATTTATTGACATCGCGGTACCAGGAGACGGCAGAGTCGAAGAAAAAGAACTGGAAAAAATCATGAAATATCGCGACCTGGCCATTGAAACTACGCGATTATGGATGAAACATGTCACAGTGATACCCATTGTCATCGGGTACACTTGGCACCATGTCCAAGAATTTTGCAAAATACATCAAGAAATTGCAGCTTCCTGCAATAACACCAGCAGAACTGCAAAAAACTGTGCTACTTGGAACTTCGTACATCTTAAGAAGGTACTTGGTTGATCCCTAGGACGCTGGCAGCAACCCGTATCAACCAATAGCACCAGTCCATGGTATTTGTGATGCATTTTTGAATGTTCAGTTGACTTGAGTTTCATGTTTAATGAATAAAAGAAATAATAATGGTAATAATGTGATTTCTTAACTTTCGGGCCAAAATTTATATAAATTTATATATATTTTTAACTGTTTTTTAATATTTGTATTCTATGTTTTTTATCTTGGCTGTACACCGCCCTGAGTCCTCAGGGAGAAGGGCGGTATATAAATCGGAAATTAAATTAAATTAAAATAATCTCATCTGTTTAGCGATACAGGTAATCCTCGATTTACAACCACAATTGAGCCCAACATTTCAGTTGTTAAGCGAGACACAGGTGAAGTTGAGTTTTGCCTCGTTTTACGACCTTTCTGGCCACAGACGTTAAGTGATTCACCGCAGTTGTTCAGTTAGTAGCACGGTTATTAAACGAAATCCATTGAGTTTGCTCGTCAGAAGGTCGCAAAAGGATCATGTGACACTCCCCCGGGGATACTTCAACCGTCATAATTATGAGTCAGTTGTCAAGCGGCAGAATTTTGATCACGTGACTATGGGGAGGCTGCAATGGTCCATAAGTGTGAAACGGTCCTAGGTCACTTTTTTCAGAGCTGTTGTAACTTTGAAGGATCACTAAATTAACTGTTGTAAGTCGAGGATTTTACGTATATAACTGCCAGATTTGGGAATGCAAATTTCAAGCCTTGTCAGGAATAATCTAATTAATCTAATCTAATCTAATCTAATCTAATCATGTTGATTAAAATAGACAAGCGTGTGACTTCTAGGAAAAGTCCTGTTTTTCTCCTTTGGATAAACCTAAAGTAGCCAGCTTTGTAAATACACTTTTCTTAAAGAATGGTTATGTACAGACAACACCTCTAATCATGCCAGATTAAGAAAATGTGTTTCCTTAACATTAACTTGGGAGTAAGTGTGCAGGGGGGAAGGGGGTTCGATTTACCACCACAATTGAGCCCAAAATTTCTGTTCTTAAGCGAGACATTTGTTCAATGAGTTTTGCCCCATTTTACGACATTTCTTGCCACGGTTGTTAAGTGAATCACTGCAATTGTTAAGCGAGTAACCCGGTTGTTAAGTGAATCCGGCTTCCCCCTTGACTTTGCTTGTGAGAAGGTCACAAAAGGGGATCACGACGTGACCCTTGGGGCACAGCAACGGTCATAAGTATGAACCGTTTTGCCAAGCATCTGAATTTTGATCCCATGACCATTGGGGATGCTGCAAAGGTCATAAGTATGAATAACAGCGGTAAATCACAGTTTTCACTGTTGTTGTAACTTTGAACCAAGGTTGAAATCCAGCAGGTTCTGACAGGTTCTGGCGAACCGGTAGCGGAAATTTTGAGTAGTTCGGAGAACCGGCAAATACCACCTCTGGCTGGCCCCAGAGTGGGGTGGGAATGGAGATTTTGCAGTGTCCTTCCTCTGCCACGCCCACCAAGCCACACCATGTCCAAGCCACGCCCACAGAACCAGTAGTAAAAAAAAATTGGATTTCACCACTGCTTTGAACGGTCATTAAATTTACTGTAGTAAATTAAGGATTACCTGTATCAAGTACCTGTTTCTCAACTTGGGCAATTTTAACCTGTGTGGAGTTCAACTCCCAGAATTCCCCAGTCAGCATAGGTGGGGAATTCTGGGAGTTGAAGTCCACACATCTTAAAGCCGTCCAAGCCGAGAAATACGGGGGGTAAAGTGCTAAGCATAGACTTAAAAAAAAAAATTAACTATTTTCTTCGTTCTGAATCTTCAGTGCGGGCCATGAACCAAGCTTGAAAAAAATAACTGATTTTAATCTCTGGGACGGTTCACACATTCCACGCTGGAAGAGATCCACTTGGTGGGAAAGGAAAGAGGAATGTTTAAATCTTTTTTGTTTCCGGTATTTTTGTGTCTGCCTCCACAGCCGGGGTGTGGCTGCGTCTCCTGCTCCAAGCCTGTCTTGAATCTAACTTTGGCAGAAAGTTTTGAAGGGATTACAAAACGCTTCCTGCCAGCAACTTCCCAAAGGGAGAAACAAAACTGTCGGTTTAAGTCTGATGACACAACAACCGGATTGGTTGGGTTGGTTGGTTGGTTGCCCGTTAGACAGGTGATAAATCCCTCGAGAAACAGAATTTCCTAATTCTGCTCAATGCCGGAAGCCTTCCCTGCCAATCTCCAGTGCTATTAAAAAAAACAAAAAAACCAAATAACATATAAAGGTAATCCTTAACTTACAACAGTTCATTTAATGACCTTCAAAATTACAACGGCACTGAAAAAAAGTGACTTATGACTAGTTTTCACACTTATAACCATAGAAGAATCCCCGTGATGACATAACTTCAGACGCTTGGCAGCTGTTTCATATTTATGACGGTTGCAATATCCCCGCAGTACGTCGTCGCTTTCTGCAACCTTCCGACGAGCGAAGTCAAGAGGGAAGCCAGATCCCCTTAACAACCGCAGACGATTCACTTAACAACCGCGGCCAGAAAGTTCGTAAAATGGGGCAAAACTCCACTTAACAACTGTCTCGCTTAGCAACAGCCATCTTGGATCTCAACTGTGGTTGTAATCCGAGGAGTCCCTGTTTTTCCGCTTTAGACACAAAATCCATCCGGGTGACTCTCTAGGCCAGCCAGTTTCTCTTAAGCCCAATCCACCTCACAGGGTTGTTGTTGCAGAGACAATAGGAGGAGGTGTGTATTTTGCTGTGTATTTCTCCATTTTTGAATTATGTGTGAAAACAACAAATGCAGGATAGAAATAAATAAATAAATGTGAGATATGTGCACCCCTGTGAATTCCTCTGTTGCGGATTTCTGATGAAAGACAAACAGTTGTGTTGCAAAAAAAAAAAAAAATGAAGAAAAGAAGAGACGGTTGTCAGATAAGCAACGGTCTCTTGCGTTGTGTAAGCCGAGTCTTTCCAGCCGCACAAAAGCCACACCTGGGCCCCACCTTGGCCGTTGCACACACAAAAAAAACCCCACTGATCCTTTAAGCCAGCCAATTGCAAACCACCAGATCCAGCCGGATTTCCCACCAGACAGCCCATGCCAGGAAGGTAACCAACCCTTAATTCCAAAGGGGCCATCCGTTGTGTCGAATTTTTTGCTTTGTTTTGTTTTATCTTTTGGTTCTGCAATTTAAGAGAAAGAAAAATTGGACTGGGAGATCAAATCCCCATTTAGCCTCAAGGCAGGTTCAAATAGGAGGGAGGGCTGCCGACTTGGTGTTGAGTTTTTCACTCCCTGCGATAAATCACATTTATTTTCTTTCTTTAAGACCGGGATGGCGAACCTATGGCACGTGTGCCACAGGTGGCACGTGGAGCCATATCTGTGGGCACACGAGTGTTGCCCTAGCTCAGCTCCAGAGCATATGTGCCGCCGCTGAGCTGATTTTCGGGCCTTCCGGGCCACCAGAAGTCGGGAAACGGGCTGTTTCCGGTCTCTGGAGGGCCTCCGGGAGGTGGGAAAAGCCGTTTTTGGCCTCCCCAGGCTCCTAGGAAGGCTCTGGAGCCTGAGGAGGCCGAAAAACGGCCTACCTGGCTTTCGCATGCTAAAAGCGGGGAGAGCACGGTGGGGGCATGCGCGCATGTGCGGTGGGCAGGGGCTCATTAAATTATGGCTGTGGGCACACGCACATGCAAACCCCCCCCCCCACTCCCCTAGCTTTTGGCACGCAATGGCAAAACGGTTAGCCATCACTGCTCTAAGACAACCGGATCCGGCTCACTGGTACAGTTTAGATGTTCGAACTTACAACCGTTCATTCAAAGTTACGCCGACGCTGGAAAAAGTGACTTAACGATGGCTTATCACACTTAACGACCGACCGTTGCAGCAGTGTTGTGCGGCTGGAAAGACTCGGCTTACCCAACGCAAGAGACCCGTTGCTTATCTGACAACCGTCTCTTCTTTTCTTCATTTATTTTTGTTTTTTTGCAACACAACTGTTTGTCTTTCATCAGAAATCCACAACAGAGGAATTCACAGGGGCAGGGCACATAGAATTATGGGTGTGGGCACACGCGTGTGTGACCCCCCCTCCTGCTCCTGGCACGTGAGGGCAAAAAGGTTAGCCATCACTGAACTAGACGTATCTAATTGCTGCAACGTCATTGTGCAATTTAGCCTCCGGTCCCCCTAATCCTCTTCGTTGCTCTTCTCGCCTCTAGTGTCGTGGTCAGAGGTGGTATGCAGCCGGTTCGTAACGGTTGATGCAAACCGGTTGCTACGGTATGTGACTCGCCACCTCCGATCGTGGTGACTAAAACTGGACTCCATAGAAATGTGTTAGCGACGTATTAATGTATTATTATGAAAAGAAGTAATAGTTTGTGCCTTGGTTAGCAAGTTCCTGGAAAATCCATGCCAGTTCTTTTCGTTTTGCCCAAGCCACGGGTTTTTTTTTTTCCTCGAGCCCTTGCAAGTCAAAACTTGCAGTCTGCTGGTTTGGTTTGGTTTTTGCTTCTCAATTTGGAGAAGGGAGAGAGAGGGAGAAGGAAAGAAGAGAAGGAGAATGAGAGCGAGAACGAGAAGAAGAGAGAGAAAGAGGAGAGAGAAAGAGAAGAAGAGAGAAAGAGAGAGAAAGAGAAGAAGAAAGAACGAAAGAAGAGAGAAGGGGAAAGGGAAGAGAGAGAAGAGAAAGAGGGGAAGAGGAAAGAAATAGAGAAAGAAGAGAGAAAGAGGGAAAGAGGAGAGAGAAAGAAGAAGAAAGAGAGAAAGAGGGAAAGAAGAGAGAGGGAAAGGGAAGAGAGAAGAAGAGAAAGAGGGAAAGAGGAGAGAAAGAGGAAGAAAAGAGAGGGAAAGGAGAGAAAAGAGAGGGAAAGAGAGGGAGAGGAGAAAGAGAAAGAAAGAAGAGAAAGAGACAGGAAAGGGAAAGAAAAGAAAGAAGAGAGGGAAAGAGGAGAGAGAAAAAAGGAGAGAAAGGGAAAGGTGAGAGAAGGAAATATGAAAGAGAAAAGGAAAAAGAGAAAGAAAGAAAGAAGAGAGAAAGGGAAAGGAGAGAGGAGAGGGGGCAATAAAGAGAGGAGAGAGAAGGAAAGAAAAAGAAGGGAGAGAAGAGAAAGGGAGAGGAAAGTGAAAGAGACAGAAAGGTAGTCCGTATTCTGTTTATTTAGTGACCGTTCATACTTACGACAGCACTGGAAAAAGTGACTTTTCACCTTTTTTCCACATTCCCCAGGATCACGTGATTTGACATTCAGATGCTTGACCCGCTGACTCACCTTTATGACGGTCGCAGGCTCCCGGAGTCACGCGATCCCCTTTTGCGACCTTCGACAGGCAAATTCAAGGCGGGGTGGGGGGGGAGAAACCAGTTTCGCTTAACGACCGTGCGATTCATTTAAGAACGGCAGCGCTTCTCTTAAGGAAGGTGGCGGGAAAAGTCGTAAAACGGGGCAAAACAACGAATTTCTCACTGAATTAACCTAAATTTAGGGCTCGGTGGCGGACGTAAGTTGAGGACTGCTTGTATTTCAGAGAAGGGGGGGCAGTTTTTAAAGGTTTTAAAGAGAAATGCTATAAAAGCAACACCATTCAGAGGTTTTGATTTATCCTGCCTTGCTCTGTTTTCACCCTTGTCTCTTTTCTGTTTAAAAATAGAAGCTGTTAATCATCTTTTGTCTCTTCCCTAGGCTACTGTATATAATTTATTCCTACTGTCACCTCCCTTCTCTTCAGTTCAGTTGGTGCTCTGGTCTCACTTCGCTTTTCTTTCTTTCTTTCTTTTTTTCTGGTTTTGAAAGGACCTGTTTCCTTTATAAAATTCACCTTTGGAGTTCAATCCTTTTTTTCAGTTTTGAAACGGGCTGGCCAGTTTTAAAGTGATGGGGCTTGCCTGGTAGAGCCTAAAAAAAAAAATTACATTTGTTTCCGGGAAAATATTAGTAGTTTACTTTTGGAAAATGGATCTTTTTCCAAATGATCGCAAACCAGGGGTGAAACGTTCCCGGTAAATTTATTTATTTTATTTTATTTTATTTATTTTATTTTATTAAATTTGTATACCGCCCTACTCCTGAAGGACTCAGGGCGGTGAACAGCCATAAAATAAAACATATAGATACAAAATTTAAAATAGAGAGAAAACAAATTAAATAAATTTGGCTGAACCATTTTAAAACCCCAATAATTTAAAACCAAATTTAAAATTTACATTTAAAAAGGGGAGAAGATTTAGGCCAGGCCAGCTTGATGAAATAAAAAAGTCTTGAGCGCGCGACGGAAGGTGCGTAGATCCAGGATCCTCCGTATCTCCGGGGGGAGCTCGTTCCAGATCGTAGGTGCCCCCACAGAGAAGGCTCTCCCCCTGGGGGCCGCCAGTCAACATTGTTTGGCCGACGGCACCCGGAGGAGCCCCTCTCTATGGGAGCGTACTGGTCGGTGGGAGGCTATTGGTGGTAGCAGGCGGTCCCGCAAATAGCCAGATCCTAAGCCATGGAGCGCTCTGAAGGTGATAACCAAAATCTTGAAGCGCACTCGGAAGACCACCGGGCGCCAGTGCAGCTCACGCAGAAAATGCAGGTGTGTGATGCTGTTTGGGAAGGTCGCTGAGCATCTCAGCTTCTGTGTAGAATTTTTGGGAACTGTCTTCCCCACCTGTGTCACGTCCACTTCTTCCATTCTTGTTTTCGTTCTGCAGGTGTCCCGAGATGTCGTCCTTGGTTTGGTTTCACGTGCTGCTAGTTTTGCCCTGTTTCGGCATCTCAAGGACTTGCTTCCCAAGATGCCACTGCGAAGTGGAGACCTTTGGCCTCTTCGACAGCTTCAGCCTCACCAAAGTGGACTGTAGTGGGATCGGATCCCACCTCGTGCCTGTTCCCATCCCCTTGGACACCACGTACTTGGATTTATCTTCTAATCACTTGGAAGCCATCAACCAGTCCATGTTAACCGGGCCTGGTTACACCACTCTCGTAGGCCTTGACTTGAGCTACAATAAAATCTCCAAGGTGGTCCCTACCACCTTCTCGAGACTCCGGTATCTTGAGTCTTTGGATCTGAGCCATAACTCTTTGGTGACCATCCCCGAGGACTGTTTCTCTCAGTCCCCTCTGGGAGAAGTGGACCTTAGCAACAACCTTCTCTTGGAGGTCCCCTTGAACGTCTTTGCCTTCAAAGGTCAAGGGAAACCCATCAACGTTGACCTTTCCAACAACTTAATAAGCCGGGTGTCAAGATACTCGGATAAACCCGTTCCTAACATTCAAAGCTTAAATTTCTCGGGGAACCGATTAACCAGCATTCCAGATCTCCAGGGGATCCCCCTTCGTTACTTAAACCTGGATGGAAACCCGGTGTCCGTCATTCAGAAGGACGCCTTCTTGGGCCTGATAGGGTTAACCCACTTGTCCTTGAGCGGGATTGACCATCTCTTGGACATTTCGCCTTTTGGCTTCAAGGACCTCTCCGCTCTCCAAGTGCTGGACTTATCCAACAACCCCAACATGAAATCCTTGAACCCCAAAGTGTTCTACAGCTTGAGTTCCTTGCAAGAGCTCAACCTGTCAGGGACGGGACTGGCCACCACTTTCTCCAAACCGATGTTGAGATACTTGCCTTCCATCAAGAGCGTGGCCTTGGCCAAGAACATCCGGTGTCTTAAGACCGTTCGGGAAGGCCACTACCACCGAGAAGCTGGACCGAGCAAGAAAGAGGTCCTACGATGTCACAGCGGCCACGGATCCGTGGCGCCGTACGTGTTGTGATCGAGGACCGAGCCTCCGCACGATGAGACTTCTTTAAAAAAAAAAACACACACAGCCACGAATGTGCCTTCTGTACAAACATTTAATTTATACTTTTTTTTTTGTATATCTCAACTCTCCCATTACAATAATGGATGGGACAAAACGCTCACAAGTCTGGTTTATTTCAGGGGTACCCCTGCCCCCCAAATTTCCAGCTCTGGACCACCGGTGATTGGGGGGGGAGCGGGGAAGGGGATGGTTTCATGTGCATTCCTGCCACTTGTGCAAATAGTTTCGCTCGCTCGCTGTTGCATGGCCTGGTTTCCAACAAGCCATGGACTGCTACTGGTGCACAGAATAGGGGTTAGAGTCCCCTGATTTATTTGATTTTCCTAACCCTCAATTGTTCTCCTGGAAACTCTGAGACCACAGCTGTGGCTTCTACAGCAGGGGTGTCAACTTATGGCCCGTGGGCTGCATCCGGCTGGCAATGTGGTCCAATCCGGCCCACGGAGCCGTCCTGGAAAATTGCTTCGGCCCAGTCTACGCAGTGCAAAGAGGAAACATGCCAGCAGTTTTGGGAGTGGCTTCAGACCGGTCACGCTCACTGCTCTGCCCCAGCTACGGACCCCAAAGAACGCAGCACACACGAAGTCTGTACAAACCTTAGTTTACTAAATTAAATCAGTTTTTTTCCCCCCAAACAAAGGCTTGTTAATTAACTTTCTTAACAGCCAACAATAATCATAATCTTACTATGGTTGGCAGAAAGCCCAGAAGCAATTTGCAGAGAACTAAGATCAAGACGCGAAGGAGAGTGAACGAAGTTGTTCCCT
This sequence comes from Arizona elegans, assembly GCA_022577455.1. Classification (NCBI taxonomy): domain Eukaryota; kingdom Metazoa; phylum Chordata; class Lepidosauria; order Squamata; family Colubridae; genus Arizona; species Arizona elegans. The sequence goes on along the minus strand of JAKOOJ010000025.1, from coordinate 4,127,370 downwards.
GCAAATTGCTTCAGTTGGTGTTCCTCCTTAAATAGGCTAAGGGAGTGGGCAATTAGCCCCAAGCCTTACTCTCGAGGAGACCTCCTCCTGAGGAGCCCCTCCTGCCTTTTAACAGCTCTGGGTGCTCGTGCATCGAGAAGAGGCTCCTCCTCTTCATCCTCTTCACTTGTGGGAGCTTCTGGAGGTTCTGAAGGCCTTGGCTGAATCTCCGCCTCTGGCCCCACATCTTTTCCAGCCTCCTCACTGTCCGACTTGAGTGCCAGCTGCACAGGCTGCTGGCGCAGCCCCACACCAGCCTCCTCGCTGTCCGAATCAACCGCACAGGCCGTGTATGGGCCACAACACTCACCCAGTTGGCCACGCCCAGTGAGTGGCATCAAAATAGCCACACCTACCCAGTCGGCCATGCCTACATGGCCCCCCGAGTTCAACCACAGTCCTGATGCAGCCCTCAATGAAAGTGAGTTTGACACCCCTGATCTACGATGTCCTTCAGATACAGGTAATCCTCGCCTTACAACCATTTGTTTAGTGACTGAAATTGCAACGGCCCTGAACAAAGTGACTCATGCCTGGTTTGCACACTTAGCGACCGTTGTAGCAGCTCCATAGTCGCATGATCCAAATCCGGAGGCTTGGCCACTGGTGTGTATTTACGACGGTTGCAGTGTCCCGCGGTTGCGCGATCCCCTTTTGCGATTTTTCCAGCTGGCTATCAAAGTCAACGGGGGAAGCCAAATTCACATAACAAACCACATGATTTGCACCACAATTGCCCTGATTCGCTTAACGACTGTAGCAAGAAAGGTCGTAAAATGGGGCAAAACTCATTGTAGCAGCCGTCTTGCTTAGCAAGAGCAACGTTGGGCTCAAATATGGTTGTAAATCGAGGACTACCTTCGATTCACTTCGAAGATCTTCTGAAGAGGATGGTTTAGCCCCAGAAATTGTGGATTTGAGAAAATGTCTAGGGCAATGTTTCTCAATCTTGGCCACTGAAAGAGGTATAGAGGTGTTGGACTTCAACCCCCAGAATTCCCCAGCCAGCATGAGAATTCTGGGAGTTAAAAGTTCACACCTCTGAAAGTTGCTAAGGAGAAACATGATTGTAACACACCCACCCACAACCTATTCAATTCCATTTGAGCTGATAACTGGCCAGAAGGTGTATATACCTTCTTTGGCCACAAGAGGGAAGCAGTTTACCACAACCTTTCGATGGAATTGTCCTTGTTTCTCTTGGAAAGTTCTTCGGTTTTTCCTCCAGTTCTTGTGATTTCTTGGTGGTCTTCCATCCTCACGCTAACCAAGCCTGTTCCTACATTACTCAGGAAACTCAGACTGTTTGTAAGCTGGATTTGTGTTGCTCAACCAAAGGTTTTGCACGAAAGCCTGACGTAAGAGGCAGAGTTCCCAAAGCCCTTTAAACGTGCAAATTAAGTTATACATGTAAAATTAAAAGCTTCCTTTGCATTGAGCTTGATCCTTGGAGATATCCAAGGAAGGCTTTTTGTAAAGGATATGGAGGCAGTCCCACTTTTTTTTCCTGAATTTTTTTTTTATTTCCTGGTGGTCTCCTTTCCAGTAATACCAACTGATCATCTTAGCTTCTGAACCGAGAGACCCATCAGCCAAGTGCTGTCACCGGATACTAATACAAATGCTGGATCTCAAGAAAAGATGGCGCTTGAATGTTACGTTTGCAAGTAGTCCTCAGCTTACGACCACAACTGAGCCCAACATTGGCGTTGCTAAACAAGACAGTTATGAAGTTTTGCCCCGTTTTTTCTTGCCACAGTCGTTAAGCGAATCCTTAGCAACACAACTGTTAGGTGGATCTGGCTTCCCCGTTCACTTTGCTTGTCAGCACGGTCGCAAAAGGGGATCCCGTGACACACACACACCCCGGGGTCACTGCGACCGTCATAAATATGAAGCAATTGGCAAGTATGTGAATTTTGATCACTTGATCATGGGGATGTTGCAACGGTCATAAGTGTGAAAAACGGTCGTAAGTCCATTTTTTTCAACATTGTAACTTTGAATGGTCACTAAACGAACGGTTGTAAATCAAGGACTACCCGTATTTCCTTAAATACCTCTGACTTTTAAAGTTTTTAATCACATCCAACCTTGTTCCTTCCAATTGTACAAGCAAAACTTCACTCACACACAAACATACAATTTTGGCAACAATCTTTGCGATTACAACGAGTCCATTTAGCGACAGTCTGAAGTTACGACGGCACTGAATAACGTGACTTACGACCTGTTTTTCACAGTTAACGACCTTTGCAGCATTTCCCATAATCGTGATCAAATTGAGAGGCTCGGCAACTGACATGTACTTACGACTGTTGCAGTCTTCTGGGGGGGTCATGTGATCCTGTTCTCGCAAGCAAAGTCCAGGGGGAAGCCCGATTCACTTAACAACCGGGTTACTAATTTTTCATCAACTGCAGCGATTCACTTAGCAACGGTGGCAAGAACGGTCGTAAAATCAGGAGTGGTATTCACTTACTTTCCCTACCGGTTTGCAAATGTGAGTCCGTGCGCACTTTGCTGGCACTCAGGCCCTCCGTACATGCACCCGGGCACAAAAACGCGACTAAATAGGATGGCGGAGTCGGGGAAGGTGGGTGGAGCCACCCGTGATTTCCACAAGCGGTTCTGGCGAATCGGTCCGAACCGGCTGCATACCACCTCTGCCCCAAAATGCCCCAAAACTCACTGAACAAATGTTTTCACTTTTAACCACAGACATTCTGGGCTCCGTTGTGGTCGTAAGTCGAGGCCTACCTGTATTGTATTTTACCACCCTGGGAAAGGAAACCCACCTTCTCAAAAACTTAACTTTAACCTTTCTTCTCTCATCTGGCTTTGGTCGCGTCACGGTTAACGCCGAGTTAAGATTAAGGCAAACATTACGCAGATTCGCCCGCGATGCTTTTCCGAAGGCTTCACAAAGGCCTCTTCATTTTTCCACCCAGCTGACATTTTGGCTGAAACAATTTCATTTTTTTTTTTCTCTCTCTCTTGGCAAGAATGGCCCGTCTCTTAATCACGGAAGGCAGATTTCAACTGTAGTTCTCCGGATCCAGCCGGATAGGATAGGAAAACTTCCCTGCCAGCTTGGATGTCAAAATTTGCAATCCGCGTAGGATTTTTGGGGGGGGGGGGGGGGAAACAAACTCCCAAAAAGAACAGATTTGAAAAAATGACGATCTAAGCAAAATAAAAGAGACTCCAAATTAGGGGCCTGCAATTTAGCATTATTATTTTTTTTTTTAGAGTCTGCCTAAGAAGGCAGCGTTCCAATTTCTTGGGGTTTGATCCACATTTTTTAAAAAAAGAAAAAGATTTGGAAAAACCGAGCTCGTACGTATTTCTTTTGCATACGTGCAGAACTTCAGTAGGTATTTTTTTAAAAAAAAACATGTTCCTCTCGATAGTCCTCGACTTACGACCACAATCGAGCCAAGAATTTCTGCTGGGAAGCAAAACGGCCATTAAATGTGTTTCCTCCCCCCCATTTTACGACCTTTCTTGCCACGTTTGTTAAGTGAATCAGTGCAATTGATAAATTAGTAAGCCGGTTGTTAAGTGAATCAGTGCAATTGATAAATTAGTAAGCCGGTTGTTAAGTGAATCTGGCTTCCCCATTCCCTCTGCTTATTGGAAGATAGCATAAGGGGATCATGTGACCCCGGGACACTGCAACCGGCGTAAATTTGAGTCAGTTGTCAAGCATCTGAATGTAAATCACGTCACCCTGGGGGTGCTGCAACGGTCGTAAGTGTGAAAAATGGTCATAAGTCACTTTTTTCAGTACCATTGTAACTTCGAACCATCACTAAATGAACTGTTCTTAAGTCAAGGACCAGCTGTATTTATTTTCTCTTGGCTGATTGCATTTTAACACAGGAACTATTTCCAAGGAACTAAATTTTAAAATCTGAGCTACCTCAATATATTTTCTTTAAAAAAAAATCAGAAACTCATAAATAACAAGGAGGGACGCGGTGGCTCAGTGGCTAAGATGCTGAGCTTGTCGATCGAAAGGTCGGCAGTCCAGCAGTTCGAATCCTGAGTGCCGCGTAACGGGATGAGCTCCCGTGACTTGTCCCAGCTTCTGCCAACCTAGCAGTTCGAAAGCAGGTAAAAAACGCAAGTAGAAAAATAGGGACCACCTTTGGTGGGAAGGGAACAGCGTTCCGTGAGCCTTTGGCATTGAGTCATGCCGGCCACATGACCACGGAGACGTCTTCGGACAGCGCTGGCTCTTCGGCTTTGAAACGGAGAGGAGCACCGCCCCCTAGAGTCGGGAACGACTAGCACATGTGCGAGCGGAACCTTTACCTTTACCTTAGGGCCATGATGGCGAACCTATGGGACGCATGCCACAGGTGGCACATGTACCCATATCAGTGGGCACGCCAGCTCAGCTCTGGCACGCATGTGTGCGCCAGCCAGCTGATTTTCAGGCCTTCTGGGTCCACCAGAAGTAGGGAAACAGGCTGTTTCCTGCCTCCGGAAGGCCTGGGATGTGTGTGTGTTTGGGGAAGGCTGTTTTTGCCCTCCCCAGATGCATAGAGAGGATCTGAAGCCAGGTGAGAAAGAAAAACGGGCCATTGCATGCCAGGAGTGGGGGGGGGGGTTTGCGCACGCATGCACAGGGTGGGGCACATAGAATTATGGGTGTGGGCACGCGTGTGTGCAAACCTCCCCTGCCCCCCCCCCCCTTTCCTGGCATGCGATGGCAAAAAGGTTAGCCATCACTGCCTTAGGGTGTGTATTTAAATATTGATCAGGAAAAGGTGATGGCAGGAGCCTCTATATAGGGTGTATCGATACTCCTTGACTTATGACCACAATTGAGCCCAAAAGTTCAGTTCAGTTTAGTTTAGTTCATTGCACATCGAAATTAAATGCCGTCTTCAGTGTACATTATAACTAAAAATAAAAACACAAAACGTAACATCCTTTACATTGCATAGAATTGCAATTGAAAACAATTGAAAAATTGTTCTTAAGGAAGACACTGTGTTAAGTGAATTCAGTTAACCGTCGTTAACTGAATTGCTGTTGTTAAGCTAGCAACCTGGTTGTAAAGTGAATCGGGCTTCCCCATGGCCTTTGCTGGTCAGAAGGTCGCAACAGGTGATCACGTATCCTGGGACACTGCAACGGTCATAAGTACGAGTCAATTGCCGGTTGTCACATGACCACGGGGATGCTGCGACGGTCGTAAGTGTGAAAACGGTCGTAAGTCACTTTTTTTCCGTGCAGTTGTAACTTCAAACGGTCACTAAATGAACTGTTGTAAGTTGAGGATGATCTACTACAGCACATATTGCATGGGGCTGCTCTTGAAGACTACCCAGAAGCTTTAACCAGTCCAGCATTCAACTCTTCATGCCACCTCACAACTTGACTACTGCAACCCTCTCTACATGAGGCTGCCCTTGAAGTCTATCCTGAACTGGTCCAGAAGGCCACGGCGTAGCTAATGATGGGCAATGCCTTACTATGCCCATATAACATTTCTGGGTTTATGGCCTGGTTACTCGAAGGACTGCCCAATTCCAGTGGAGGTAGTCCTCGACTTATGACAGTTCATTTAGTGACCGTTCCAAGTTACAACGGCACTGAAAAAAGTAACTTAGGACCGGGATTTTTTTTTTCCACACTTACGGTTTACATTTGGATGCTCGACAATTGACTCATATTTATGACTGTCTCAGCATCCCGAGGGTCACGTGATCCCCTTTTGTGACCACCTGACAAGATTCACTTAACAAACGTGACAAGAAAAGTCCTAAAAACGGGGGCAAAGCTCTCTTCACGAATGTCTCAATTAGTGGCGTAAATGTGGGGCTCGGTTGTGGTCGTAAGTCGAGGACCGCCTGTTTCTGCCTGATTTGATTGGATCCTGCAGGGTGGATTCGCTCTAGCTTCCTTCAATTAAATCCCCGGATTGCCTTTGTGACCTTCCTCAAGAAAAGATCCCCTTTTTTGGGGGGGACCAATGACGTCTCTGCGTCCTACACAATCTCCTCATTCTTTCCCTCCCCCTTTCTCGAATGAGGAACAAAGAAAACGCAATTAAAGCTAAAAAAAAAGAAGAATTCTTCTGTAGAAGAAAAATCCCCTTCTGGGGAAATTCGAGGCAGCGTGACCTTTTTGACCTAGTTTGACTTTTGAGCTCGACAAAAAATGCAATCGAAGACCTCGGCAAAAATGCAGCCTCCTCCGACAGCTAAATCACACACACACACACACACAAACGTACCCCAAAAAAGAAACGAGCATTTAAAACTTAAACTCGGCATGATATTTCAATATTGCCCCTGCTTTTTCTCCCAACCATGTTGTACGAATTCAATGCATCTGGAAAGGTGTCTGAATTTCTCGATGCAACTCTGCAAAATTTATTTATTTAATCCTTCACGTTTTTCCTTTAAAGGAAAAAAAAAAAAATGTCGGCTAAAAATGTTTAAGCCCACTCTCGAGGAGAAGTGAGAAGTGCCAAAGATTGCCTAACCCTGGACAGGAAATAGGAAGAATTTGGACAATCTGGCTTCGTTCCCAGGTGTTTTGTTTCGGCAACATCCTGGTTTACTTAGGGGGGGTAGGATTGAATCCATAATGAAGTTCCATAATGAAAAGGACATGATAGCAGTCTCTGGGCTGGCCCCAAAATGGGATGGGAATGAGGATTTTGCAATATCTTTCCCCCAGGAGTGGGCTGGGAATGGAGATTTTGCAATATCCTTCCCCCAGGAGTGAGATGGAAAGGGGGCTTTTGCAGTATCCTTCCCCTGCCACGCCCACCAAGCCACACCCACAGAACCGGTCGTAAAAAAAAATTTGGATTTCCCCACTGGCTCAACCTATTATCCAAAGGACCAGAAGGCAGGACAAGAATCAACGGATGGAAACTCATCCAGTGACATCATCAGAAGGAGAGGTAATAAAGAAGATTTGAGAATGTGCAGAAATGAATAGGTTGACGTTGAGAATAAAAGATAAAGAGGAATCGGGTGTATTTCAAGACATGGGGACGATTTTATGTATGGTTAGAAAAGAAATATGAATAAAAGATTATAGAGAAATAAATTAGATAAGATGAGTAAATGAGAAAGAAGAAAAAGGAAATGCAGAAATGCAGATTTCCATTTACCTGTGTAAATGGAAAAGGGGGGGGGAAAGAAAATATATAAATGTACATTTATGATGATATGTGTGAATTTAGTAAAATGAAAAAGTAATTGAAAAGAAGGTAAAAATTGGGATTGCTCAAATACCACTTTGGAAAATAGTAAATTGAAAATGAATACAACAATTAGAGAGAGAATGGAGAGGGATAGAGGAGAGAAGAGAGGAAGGAGAGAGAGGGAAAGAAAAGGAAAAGGAAGGAAGAAAGAGGGGAAACGAGTAGGTTAGAAGGGAGGAAGAAGGGAGGGGGGAAGGAGAGAAGGAGAAGGAGAGGAGGAAAGAAGAAAATAGATGGAGAGGGATAAAGGGGAGGAGAGGAAGGAGAGAGGGAAAGAAGAAAGGGAAAAGGAGAGGAAGAAAGAGGGAAAACAAATAGGAGAGAAGGTTAGAAGGGAGGTATGGGGGAAAGGAAGAGGAAGGAGAGAAGGAGAAGGAGAGGAGGAAAGAAAGTAGAAGAGTAGATGGAAGAAGGGAGGGAAAGGAAAGAGGAGAGAGAGAAGAAGGATTGTTGTAAAACAAGGGAGATGAAATGGTAGAAGAGCAACCCAGAAAATAATTAAATTGTTTAGGATGACGATTGTATTAGTATGAAAGTTAAAAGAAAAATATGTATGTTAGATAAGAAACTACATTTAAGATATGTTTATGAGGAAAAAAAATAAAAAACTTTTTAAAAATAAACTCATGAGGATGCTACAATGGTTGTAAGTATGAAAAACGGTCGTAAGTCACTTTTTAAAGTGCTGTTGTAACTTTAAACGGTCACTAAAACCTATGCTTTGATGGCCATCTGCTGATTTTCCAAAACTTTATGAGAGAAAAATATTCTGAATTTCTTGGGGTTTTTTTTTCCCCCCTTGGGGCTTCTGCAAAACATTTGAGTTCAATAATTGTTCGGGAGTTCCATTTATTTGCTCTCTGTATAAAATGATGCTATTTTTTTTCTCCGGGTTGGATCTTGGCAGCTGGTAGGGCTCCCTCACTGGGAGACAAATGGGATTTCCTGATCCCAAAATCAGTGGAGATCCACTGCCCCCTTCTGGATTGGCCTTGATCGCTCAGCCTTGCATTTTCCACGAATGAACAATGGTGGATAATTAATCAAACACCATGATTTAATTAAGCGGTATTTCTTAACCAACACCACTTTTAAGACGTGTGGACTTCAACTCCCAGAATTCCCTGGGGACAACATGGCTGACTGTGGAATTCTGGGAATTGAAGTCCACATACCAGAAAAATTGTTGAAGATGAGAAACGCTACTCTGGAACATTTCTAGGTAGTTCTCGATTTATAACAGTTCATTTAGTGACCGTTGGAAGTTACAACGGCACTGAAGAAGTGACATACGACCGTTTTTCACACTTAACGACCGTTGCAGGATCCCCAGGGTGACATGATTCAAAATTCAGATGCTTAGCAACTGACTCGTATTTATGATGGTTGCAATGTTCCCGGGGTGACATGATTCCCCCTTTTGTGACCTCCTGACCAGCAAAGTCAATGGTGAAGGCAGATTCACTTAACAACCGGGTTACTAATTTAACAAGTGCAGGATTCACTTAACGACAGTGGCAAAAAAGGCCGTAATATGGGGCAAAACTCACTTAACCAATGTCTCATTTAACAACAGAAATTTTGGACTCCGTTGAAACAGTTCCCATGGGTCCAAATTTTGATTATATGACCACAAGGGTGCAGCAGTCAAAAAACAGAAATGGTCATAAGTCACTTTTTTCAATGCCATTGTAACTTTGAATGGTCACTAAACAAACAGTTGTAAATTGAGGACTACATGCACGCATTTGTTTTAAGACTTAATTAGAATTAGTTCCTCTCTCCTTCTGCAACTTTTCTATTCATAGCCAATGTCAGGTCCTGCTTTGCTTGTTACATTTTTATGTACTTCCCATGTAATAACATATATTTTAGCTTTGTCCAAATAAACCAACTTTATATCCCTTCCTTTTGCTTTGAACAATTTTTGTCTATGGAGTTTAAACAAGTTTGTTCACTAATCCCTTTAAATAGTGTCTCAGAACTTGACGTAATGTCATTTTGTCTCTTCTCTTCCTCCCTTTTATAAATCCAAAAGGAGACCATTTATCCAAGTCGCTATTCTGGTTTCTCGTTTGCACATCCCTTTTAATTATGAAGACATTATTTGGTGTCCTTTGCGTATCCATCTTTTTTCTCTCCATGACATTAACTATTTTTAAACCCACTTTCGAATCCGCCTCAGTTTCAGCCTTCTCCAGTAAAACGTGTTCCTCTTCCGTAACACCGTTTAAATTCAGTTTTATGACAGCAGATCATCTTAAAAGTAGTTTCTCAGTGCATTGTTCCCAAATATCCTTGAATTCTATCGTATTTTGCTCCATTCTGTATTTGTCTCTTCTTTAAGTCGAATCTTTAATTCTTTCTGGTTCCTTCTAGCGTGCAAACCTTCAAAATCTCATCATGTTTTTTCCCCCCAATCAACAGCATTTTGTCACAGAAAGTTTTCTAGCAATATATTAGAATACAGGTAGTCCTCGTCTTACGGCCACAGAGTTTTGCTTCATTTTACGACCTTTCTTGCCACATCTGCTAAGAGAATCACTGCAGCTGATAAGTTAGCAGCAAGGTTGTTAAGTGAATCTGGCTTCCCCGTTTTGATTCTGTTCGTTGGACGGTCGCAAAAGGGGATTATCACATGACCCCAGGACACTGCAACCGTCATAAATGTGAGCCAAGCATCTGAATTTGGATCACATGACCGCGGGGGGGGGGATGCTGCAAAGGTTGTGAGAGTGAAAAATGGTCATAAATCACTTTTTTCAGTACTGTTGTAAATTCGGAAAAAAATCACTAAAGGAATGTTGTAAACCGAGGACTACCTATATATTCATTTATGGCTACTTCAGCTGTGAGGCTTATCCTTCCATATTTCCCCACCTGCTCCTGAATCATTTAGATATATCACCAATTTTTTTTTTCTCCAGAAAAAAAAAAGATTCTAAAATTAAGTTTTATTCACTTGTGCATCTCATTGGTACCTTAGATTACTGTTTCTCAACCAGCCAACTTTAAGCCAGTTTGACTTCTAGAGAATCCCCCTAGCTAACATTCGGGAGCCTTTCCCTGACCTCCATGAGGGCTAGCACCTTGCGATGCCTGTGAGGCCAACCCTGCTGCATGGAAACCGGCCCCCTCAGGGACCCAGTGAGGATAGAACGCTCAGAGGTCGCTATAGCAACGGCCAGACCCGGCTCTCGGAACCTCGCGAGCGGTTTCCCCCCACTTTCCCGCCGTCGCCGTGGCAACGTAGAACCCCCAGCCGGGCAAGCCTCGAAGGCGATTCGTCGCTGGTCGCTTTGGCAACGTAGAACCCCCGGCCCGGCAAGCCTGGAAGGCGATTCATCGCCGGTCGCCATGGTAACTAGACCACCAACCCCGGCCCGGCAAGCCTTGCGGGCGGTTCATCCCCCGGTCGCTATGGAAACGTAGAGCCCCTCCGGCCCGGCATGCTTTGCGAGCCGTTCGCCTTGGTCGCCATGGCGACGTAGAGGCCCTGCCCGCCAGGCCTAGCAGGCCGGCCTCCCGCCGCCGCCCCTGCCCCGCCTCAAGCCGGCGGGAAGGCGGGGTCAGCTGGCCCGAGGGCCCCGAAAAAGAGCGGATGCGGCGGCGGGCGCTTCCTTTCCTCCACGTTCGGCCCTCCGACCGGCCATGGCTCCCGCCGGCGACCGCGCCGGCTATTGGGGCCCGCCGACGTCCACCCTCGACTGGTGCGAGGAGAACTACGTCGTGTCCTCCTACATCGCTGAGTTCTGTGAGTTATGGCGGCGGCTGGGTGTGTGTGTGTGGGGGGGTCAGGTGTGCCTTCCTTCTTGAAACCCCCCCTCCCCCAGATTGTGAGGCGATGAAGGGGGGGTCGTTAAATTATTGAGGGGGGGCAGCCCCCCTCAGCCTTGAAACGTTGCATGTTTGCAAAGGGGGGGCTTGGGTGGAAGCCACCCCTCCCCCAGAGTTTATTTTTTGTGTGGGGGGGGGTGTAGGTTGCCCATAGGAATTGCTTAAGGGGGTCTTCTCCCCCTTCTAGATTCTTCCTTCCTCCCCCCCCCCCCCATTGTGGAGCGGTGATGGGGGGAAATCTTTGGAAAATAATAATGAGAAGGAGCAATCTTGGGTGGCCAGAATAACAAAGGAGTTGGAAGGGTCTTTGGAGGTCATCTAGACCAGGGGTCTCCAACCTTGGCCCCTTTAAGACTGGTGGACTTCAACTCCCAGAAGGAATTCTGGGAATTGAAGTCCACCAGTCCACCAGCTTTGCTGAAGTCCACCAGTTTTGCTGGCTGAGGAATTCTGGGAGTTGAAGTCCACCAGTCTTAAAGGGGCCAAGGTTGGAGACCCCTGGTCTAGGCCAGCGGTCGCCAACTGGTGGTCCACAGAAAAATTATTTGCAATTTATATATATATATATATATATATATATATATATATATATATATATATATATATATATATATATATATATATATATATATATATAAATAAAAGCCCATAGATTCTACATGAAACAGAGCCTGAAGATGACAGGGTTGTGAGCCTGTCGAAACCTTGCTTTAAGAAAAACTTTTTATTAAAGTCACTGGTAGGATTTTAGCTGAGGTTTTAAAGGACCTTGCAGAGTGCTCTGTAAGGATTTTTAGAAGATTTTAAACTGGGATTTTAACCAGGTTTTTAAATATTTTAACCAACTTATTTATAATGACGCGGGAAAACACCCGAGATTTTACTTTTTTGCATTTTTATGTATGTATGTATTTGATTTATATGCCGCCCTTCTCCGAAGACTCAGGGTGGCTTACAATGTGTTAAGCAATAGCCTTCATCCTTTTGTATATTTATACAAAGTCAGCTTATTGCCCCCACAAACCGGGTCCTCATTTCACCTACCTTTGAAAGGATGGAAGGCTGAGTCAACCTTGAGCCTGGCGAGATTCAAACCTGCAGTAATTGCAGGCAACTGGTCTTAATAACAGCGTGCTTTAGATCACTGTACTACCAAGGCTCTTGGTATATTGCACTAAGTATCTTTTTAAAAATCCACATTAGTGGTTCCTGAGGATTTAAAATTATGAATTCCCTGAGGTCCGAAAGGTTGGTTGACCCCCTGATCTAGACCAACCCGCTGCTCAGGCAGGAGACCCTATAAGTACCATTTCGGACGAGTGGCTGTCCAGTCTTTCCTCGCTTCAGCAACGGAGCAAACAAGACTTCTGGTGGAGGCATAGCTGTTCAGAATAGCAATAACAGAGGTGGAAGGGTCCTTAGAGGTCTTCTAGTCCAACCCCCTCCTGCTCAAGTAGGAGACACGTATCTCTTTTTTGAAAGCCTCCATTGTTAGAGTGCCCACAGTTGGAGGCAAGCTATTCAGAATCACAGAGTTGGAAGGGACCTTGGAGGTCATCTAGTCCAACCCCCTGCTCAGGCAGTAGACCCTATACCATTTCAGACAACTGGTTGTCCAATCTCTTCTTGAAAACCTCTAGGGACGGAGCACCCACAACTTCTGGTGGCAAGCTGTTCCACTGGTTAATTGTTCTCACTTCCGAGAAATTTCTTCTTACTTCTAGGGTGTTTCTCTCCTTGATTCCATCTGTTGCATATTGTCCTGCCTTCTGGTGCTTTGGAGAATAGATTGAGCCCCTTTTGGTAGGGGATTATCTGGCGGGGGGGGGGGGGGGGATAGTCATAGAAAGGATTGCAGAAAGGAAGGGTTTGTCTATGTTTCCATTTATTTATTTATTTATTTGGCTCCTTAACACCTTCCAGTGCTTCGAAAAATGAATTTAAAAATTTGAAAAATTTGAACCCTTTCACTCTACGTGCTGGAAAGGTGGAAACTTGTAGTTCTGGATTTTGTACAATACACCTTAAAAAAAAAAAGAAAATAATAGTGATGCCATTATTACATGTCTTTCCTACAATTGGACCATTAAATTATACAGAGAGTTAATTTTCCCCTTAAAATTTATAAATGGGGCAGACAATTCCAGCAGTCAAAAACTCAAGTTTCCTATCCAACAATGCATGCAGACTCTCAGAGCGACTTCTGGAATTATAGAATATTTTTTTCTATAGGTCAGACAGGAGTGGAAAAGGCCTTCTAATTTCTAATGCAATATGGGAGCTGAGATTTTTGCAAAAGAATATTGGATTAAACAAACCTTGAGCAAACGCTGCCATTAAAACTTAAGCTCGCCATGATATTTAAATGTTGCCCGTGCTTTTTCCCAAGCAGGTTGTCTACAGTTGTGCATTAAGAAATTCCGCTGATGTGTCTTTACTTTTAAACCTTGCTGATCTGTCTCAGAGGTTTTGAAAAACAAATTAGCAAGCATATCAAAAGCAACACACCCTTATAAATCTCAGAAGGAGTCTTGTAGCATCTTTTCTGACGGGCGCACATTTTACTAACCGGAGTAAAGTTTTGTGAGGGCATACTTCACAGAAACATGGCTTTTAATAAAATACAAGTAGTTCTTGACTTAAGACCACAATTGAACCCAACATTTCTGTTCCAAGTGAAACAGTTGTTAAGTGAGATTTGCCCCATTTTATAACCTTTCTTGCCACAGGTGTTAAATGAATTTAAATTACTCACACGGTTGTTAAGTGAATCTGGCTTCCCTATTAACTTTGCTTGTCAGAAGGTCACAGAAGGGAATCGCATGCCCCCGGGATACTGCAACCGTCATAAATATGAGGGGTTTTTTTTTTCATTATTTATATGCCGCCCTTCTCCGGAGACTCAGGGCGGCTTACAATGCATTAAGCAAAGCCTTCATACTTTTGTATATTTTATACAAAGTCAGCTTATTGCCCCCACAGTCTGGGTCCTCTTTTTACCTACCTTAGAAAGGATGGAAGGCTGAGCCAACCTTGAGCCTTGGCAAGATTCAAACTTACAGTAATTGCAGACAGCTGGTGTTAATCACAATGCTATCAGTCTGCTGAGCCACCAGGCCCTTAACACAGTTGGCAAGCGTCTGAATTTTGTTCACGTGCCCATGAGGATACTGCAATGTTCATAAGTGTGAAAAATGGTCATAAGTCACTGTTTTCAGTACTATTGTAACTTCGAATGGTCGTAAGTTAAGGACTCCCTGTATGTTCATTGGAAAAGATGCTGCCAGAATCCTCCTGTTTATTATTACCATTCCAGGCCATACATCTGTCTACTTCTGCATTGGCTGCCCTTATCATGTGAGATGCTTGTCACAATCATTCTTTTAGCACCCCCACTCCCTTAAGAAGAAGATGATGATGATGGACAAGGAGAAAGTGAAGCAAAATACTCCTAAAAATTATTTCATTTAGCCATTCCAAAAATTACATCTTGACAAAGGATCAAACATTTATACAGATTCCGATGTCAGTATGAGATACCCCAAGTAAGTTAGGAAACTGTCTTGTGGGATAACACAAGCTGTGAATTTTAAACTTGCTGAAGATGTTTGATATGAGCAAATCACATTCCAGATAGCCGTATTTTATTATTTACCAAAAAATATGTTGTTATTACAATATATCTGTTTCTATTACTGTCCTTGTCCTATTGCTGCCCTTGATATAATAAGGAAATTTCTGGGGTAGGATCCAGCACAGGGGTCAGCAACCTGCGGCTCTGGAGCTGCATGTGGCTCTTTCACCCCTCTGCTGCGACTCCCTGTCACTCAAAATATGTGTCACAACCGCCAATGTGTGATACCCTCCGGCACGCGATTATTGAGCTTTTCAACCCCCAGTAGGCCGACCATGGATAAATCCAAGAAAAGAAAAGTTTCAGAAGAAAACAGAACATTTAATTCAACTACAGATAGTAGTTTTGGGGCTGCTCCAGAAATAGTCAAGCACGGGAAGGGTTTTGTGGCTCCCGGTGTTTTCTTTTCTGTGGGAAATGGGTCCAAATGGCTCTTTTGAGTGTTTAAGGTTGCAGACCCCTGAGTTTGGAGAATGCCATCTTTTATGGACATTATGAGAGGGAAATTTCATATACTTTATGGCTACATATACCAAGCTCCCGTTTCACATCCAAGGTACTTGTTCTGTTCTTCCAATGGATGAACAGGTTACGTGTTATGTACTTGGCACAGATGCCACAGAAGCGAGATGTCAAATTATTTTTCATAGACGGGTCCTTCAGACTCGTGCAGTCCTTAGTTTTCTTCCTCCCATTTCTGCTTTGCGCAGATGACAAGTTTGTTGTTATACTCAGGTGAGGCCAGCATTGGTGGAGCACCAACTTTAGGTATTCCCCTCGAGGCACAGAGGTGAAATGTGGGATGGCTGAGACGATTTATCTAGCGATCGCTGATTACAGCGATTAAAGCGGTGCAGCGAAAAAGAACAAATTCTACCAAGCGGTCTTTTTCTGTAATCTTGATGTAGATCTCAGGTACTTATTGGGCAACCAGCATTGTACATGTGCAAGCTTGTGATGTCCTAATATGCAGTCATTGAATCAATATGCACACGGTCGAGGCAAGGAACAATCTCTGAGAATCCAGAGTCGGCAAGGAGAACCACCCAAACTTCCTATTTTAATAAAGATGCATAATTGCCAGTACTATTTTTAATACCGGGCGGGGGAGCCAGTTTGATCCGGTGGTTAAAGTGCTGAATTACATTAAACCTGGGAGATTTAATCCTGCTTTAGGCATGTTTCTAGGCTGGTCCCTTTCTCTTAACCCTAGGAAGAAAGCAAGCGGCAAGCTCCATCTGGGAAAAAAATGTTGCCAAGAAAACTGCATGGGCTTGTCGGTGCTGCCTGACTTGAAAACGCACCTGTACAAAAAGTCGCTTCAGGCTGCGCTTTAACGTGCTGCGATTTTTGGACTGCCTTGCAGAATTAAGAAATTAGATGAACAGCAAATACGCGGAGAGGGAGATCTAATTGTTAGCGGAGAACGTTTGGTATGCACTGCCTCATACGCTTTCTCCCAGCGCTTACTGCTTGTGGTTGTTACTATTTTTACGCCCAAGTCAAGCGGGAGTGGGCTGTTGCAACCTGGGCAGGCGCCCTCAAAAATGTGGCACGTGCCAGCCAAGTACGTAATACCATCTGGAATTTGATTATCTCACTTGTCCCTTTATTGCTAGGGTTAGGCTCTTGGCAGAGCGAGTCTCACCCTGGAATTGCAGGCAGGGGCAAGGGGTTATGTGCCAGTCTTCCTCATTGTGGAGACAGAAAAGGACTTGTTTTTGCCACAGAGGGAGCTGAGGTCAAATGCCCTAAAGGTACATCAAAGAGAGAGCCAGTTTTGCCTAGCGGTTAAACTGCTGGCCTAGAAACCAGGAGACCGTGAGTTCTAGTCCCACTATGAACTGAAAAAACTGCCTGGGTGACTTTGACCCAACTACCAGGAGACTGTGAGTTCTAGTGCCACCTTAGATATAAAAGCAGCTGGGTGACTTTGGCCCAACCACCAGGAGACGGTGAGTTCTAGTCCTGCCTTCAGCATGAAATACAGCTGGCTGACTTTGGGCCAGTCATTAGGAGACTGTGAGCTCTAGTGCCACTTTAGGTATAAAAACTAGCTGGGAGGCTTTGGCCCAACCATTAGGAGACTGTGAGTTCTAGTTTTGCCTTTGGCATGAAATCCAGCTGGGTGACTTTGGGCCAACCACCAGGAGACGGTAAGTTCTAGTCTCACTTTAAGTGTGAAAGCCAGCTGGATGCTTTTGGGCTCATCCTTCTCTCTCAGCCCAAAGTCACTCAGTCACATAAGTCTTTAAATGAATGAATGAATGAATGAATGAATGAATGAATGAATGAACATAACTGTAGTCCTTGCACAGGTTCAAACAGTGGATCATCTCTACATTGTAATGTGGCCCTTTCCCGTCACCTCCAGCCTGATCTGACCTCTTGCCCGGATCTTTTGCCTTTTTCAAAAAAGTTTGTGCTTCCGGTCAAGATTTATTCCCAAGAAAGGGAATCTCTTTTCTTGAAGTTAATAATCTTCCTGCTCTTTGCCTCCGGAGCAGAAAACTAGTTGGCGGAGGCAAGGAAACAAGCATCTATTTATAAGATTAAAGCTTAAAAGACAGGCTTAAAACTAAAACATCCAAAAGATACACGTTCGATACAAAATAAGTATTAATCTAGTCAAGTTGACACTCTTCATCCCTAGGATAAGGGCAGGAGAACTTGATGTTGTCTGGATTTCATTTATCAGAATCCTTTGAATGCACCATAATTTGTGGCACCTCTTGTGGAGGGGGGGATATTCAGTGAGGCAATGTACAGAACAACTAGACACAAGGACAGTTTTTTCCCCAACGCCATCACTCCGCTAAACAAATAATTCCCTCAACACTGTCAAACTACTCACTAAGTCTGCACTACTATTAATCTTCTCATCGTTCCCACCACCCATCTCCTCCCACTTATGACTGTACGACTGTAACCTTGTGGCTGGTATCCTTAAGATTTATATTTATTTATTTATTTATTTATTTATTTATTGGTTCGATTTATATGCCGCCCTTCTCCGGAGACTCAGGGCGGCTTACAATGCATTAAGCAATAGCCTTCATACTTTTGTATATACCTGCTTAGTAGGGCTTTCGGGGGCCTCCCTAAGCGGTGTTCTTTTTTTATACAAAGTCAGCTTATTGCCCCCACAATCCGGGTCCTCATTTTACCTACCTCGGAAGGATGGAAGGCTGAGTCAACCTTGAGCCTGGTGAGATTCGAACTTGCAGTAATTGCAGGCAGCTGGTGCTACTTAACAGCACTTTAGTCTGCTGCGCCACCAAGGCATTGACTGTTTTCCTATGATTATCATTAAGTGTTGTACCTTAATGATTCTTGACAAATGTATCTTTTCTTTTATGTACACCAAGAGTGTATGGACCAAGACAAATTCCTTGTGTGTCCAATCACACTTGGCCAATAAAAAATTTTGTTCTGTTCTATTCTATTCTATTCTTTTCTATTCTAGATATTAGAGTAGCGGTCCACAACATTTGCAGCTTAGTGGCCCAGCTGTCAGGGATGGGGAACTGAGCCTCCTCCTCACTCGGCCCGGTTCCGAATAGGCCGGGGTGTGGTAGTGGGCTGCAGCCTGGGATTTGGGGACCCCTGTATTAGCGGGATTTCGTTGACAAAATTATTAAAACAACTCAAAAGTCTTGATACAGCTGTTCATATAACCATTTTAATATACTGTATTTTTCGGAGTATAAGTATATAAAACCTTAGTTTTGGGGGGAGGAAAATAAGAAAAAAGCTGATTGGCAGGAAGATCGGCCTCCCAGAATACCCCCAATCAGCTGTTCCCAGAGGTGCATTTTAGCAACAGGTTCCTTGGTTGTGAGCTCTGTGCCTTGATTTTTTTTTTTCCTGCCTCTGAAACTTCTGAAACTCTGTTTCAGAAAAAAACTTTTTTTCCTGCCTCTGAAAGCCTCCGAAACAGAAAAAAGCCCCTGAACCTCTGTTTGGAGGCTTCTTTTCTGATGCTTTTTTCAGTCTCTGAAACCTCCGTTTGAGAGGCTGGGCGGGACTACATTCAGAGTAAAAGACGCACTCAGATTTTCACCCTCTTTTTGGGGGGAAAAGGTGTGTCTTATATTCCGAAAAATACGGTATCTAACATAAATATTCTTCGCTGGCTTCCTTTGTCTGTGATCATCCTTGCTTGATAATGGATTATTCTGAAGGGGGAGATATATATATATATATTCTCTCTCTCTCCCTCCCTCCCTCCTTCCCTCCCTCCGTCCCTCTCCCTCCCTCCCTCCCTCCCTCCCTCTGTCTCTTCCCCCTTTTTTAATACTCTTTTTGGTCCACGCCCACCTGCCTGAGAATTACATCACTGGTCTTAATTCCCAATCTGACATTAAATTCCAGATTGACTTCCATTATGTCTTTCTGGATCTAATTCTTTCCTGTGATTTTACTACGCGCCCCATAATATAGGAGATTGTGTGTTATAATTCCGCTTTAGGCATGAAAGCTGTCTGGGTGATTTTAGGCTAATCACCAGGAGACTGTGAGTTCTAGTCCCACCTCAGGCATGAAAACAGCTGGGTAACTTTGGGCCAATCACCAGGAGACTGTGAGTTCTAGTCCTGCCTTATGTGTTGTGGCTCCGTTACCTGAGCCTGTGTCATCGGCAGGAGAGGACTCCGAGAGTGAAGAAGAGGAGTTGGCAAGGCCTCCCTCTCCAGGACCCTCCTCTCTGGCAATGCCTTCGGTGTCCACCGAAGGGCAAGAGATAGGGCCGGGGCCAAGCACGTCCACGCAGCCACAGGTGGACAGTGATGAGAGTAATGAGTCTTGGCTGGATCCACGCCAGCGTCGCAGAGATAAGCGCGTGCAACAGAAGAAAAGGCGTGCCCGAGATTAGGCTGAGTCACTGGACCACACCCCACAGGGTATAAAAGGGAGCGTGGTGGCCAGTCAAACCTTGTGACGAACAAAGCTGAAAGCTTCCACGCCATTCTGCATTGCCGGACTTTTGCTATAGGTTTTGCTGGATTATATTTGGACTTGATTTACTCTGTAATTATTGAACATTTTACTTTGATGTACCAGAAGCGGAGAGAAGTTATCTCTTCTCTTCGTGAGTAATAAACTCTTGGCAGGCAGCCACTAGGTTGCTGCCAAGTTCCGTTATCATAAGGAAAAGGATTTTGTCGGGTGGTTTGGTTTTTAACTCTTGGACATCTGTTGGTGTGTGTGCGTGTGGGACGGGGACAGAACATTATGCACGAAAGCTGGCTGGGTGACTTTGGGCCAATCACCAGGAGACAGTGAGTTCTAGTCCCACCTTATACACAAAAGATGGCTGGATTTTGGGCTAGTTGCTTTTTCTCAGTCCAACTCACCATACAGGGTAGCAGTTGTATATTTCTCCATGGAGGAAGGAGTATTACCTACGTTCACTGCCCGTATTTACTTATAAAGGAATAAAGGCAGGAGATAAATACAATATAAAGAAATAAATAGCATCAATACTTGTGGTTCAGCTACACTAGATTGGACTTTTAGTGAGTAGCCACAACAGCAGTTCAACAGCTGGGCATGTCCTGATGTGACCTTTGTGTTGAAAAAGCAGAAGGATACCAGCAATGTTGATGCTTCTACTTTTTTAAAAACTCTTTTTTTTTTTTGGTCCACGCCCACCTGCCTGAGAATTACATCACTGGCCTTAACTAGACATCCTATGTATCTTCTGCTTCACAGCCGCCAATAACCTTTGGAAAGGGAAGTTCTCATATAGCTTTGGCGGTTCATGAACCATAAGATGTTTGCATCTCTGGAAGTAAGACGTGAAGTTTTCACGTACTCTTCATCTGCATATGAACAGCTGGCACAGTTCATACATAGGAAATCCAGCGCTAGCGGTGTTTTGAGAGATGGAATTAGCAAACAGCTTTTGAGACGTTTTTCGCCTTTATTTTTTTTTTTTCCCCCCCCAGAGAAATGGCTTGATTTGCAGTTTTGCTTCTCTCACAATTCAACTCCTTTTTACGTGTGAAGTGTACCAAATGTAGACTGAGCATTCTGAGAAAGGACTGTGAGTTGAAGTCCGCCAGGCTTAAAGTTGCCAAGGTTGAAGCCCCCTGGTTAGGAATAGTCCTTGCAGTTTTCTTGGCCAGGGTTTTCCGAAGTGATTTGCCATTGCCATCTTCCTAGGGCTGAGAGATGGAGACTGGCCCAAGGTCACCTAGCCTAAGGCAGGACTAGAACTCCCAATCTCCCGGTTTCTAGACAATGCCTTAACATGACACCATACTGACACTCTCATTCTTACCTGTCCTGCTGTTGAAATAGGAGTTCGTCCCCCTGTCTCAATCCTGGTTTTGCCGTAGATACTCACTCACCTGACTTCTTCGGGCAAATATCGATTGTCCTAATGGCTACATAAGGCTTTATCCATTTTGAAGCTAGTGCCAAAATAAGGATGGAATAACTACTTTTAAGCCCAGCACAGCAAAGGACTAGAAACCTAGCTTATTCGTGGTCTGAAGATGAGTTGAAGGCAGTCTTGCTGTGACAAGGGCAGAATTTTATTTTATTTTTTTTGCCATGGTATGTTTCAAATGCAACTAGGGAAGGCTTCTAAGACCAGGAAGGAAATCCAAAATGAGAATTGCTGATTGTGGGAAACAGAGTCAGACTTCATTTCTTCTCGGAGATCAGCAAACACTTGAGTGGACCCTTCAGATGCCACATGGGGAAATTCCCTGCCAGCATATTTGAAGAGGCTGATCTGTATCTCTGGAATTGAGTCCTTCCCTCACCTCTCTTCATTCCTCCCACTCATTGCTCTGGTTAAGTGGTGTAATATATGGGGTGATCCATCAAAGGAGCAAAAGTACAACAACCACAAGCAATCTTTAAATCTTGGATTAATTGGCATTTCTGTGTGAACAATGGTAACACCCCATTCTGACGATTCTTATTGCATAAATATCGTTCTGGGAGTTTAATAGAACATTGTGCATATGAGGGCAGAAAAACCAAAGATAGATAATTGTTTCAGTGCTTCCTCCATTTATTTCTCCCTGACTTCTTTGAAAACCTTCTCCCTTTCATCCCAAATATATTTATTTGGTGCTTTGTGTGGGTTGTGTATGGATACAGGTTGTCCTTGCTTAATGACCGATTGCTTAGCAATAGCACTTAGACTTATGTACGGTTTCATTGTGCTTTACTGCCCTCTCTAAGCAGAATAACAGAGTTCGAAGGGACCTTTTAGTCAGGAAACCTGCTGTCCCACTGCTCAGAAAACCCTATCCCATTTCAGGCAAATGGTTGTCCAATCTCTTCTTAAAAACTTCCAGTGTTGGAGCGCCCACAATTTCTAGAGGCAAGCTGTTCCACTGGTTAATTTTTCTCACTGTGAGAAAATTCCTCCTTAGTTCTAAGTTGCTTCTCTCCTTGATTAGTTTCCATCCGTTGCTTCTTGTCCTGCCTTCGGGTGCTTTGGAGAATAGCTTGACTCCCCTCTTGTTTTGTTTTCGTTTTTATTGGATTTACATACCGCCCTACTCCCGAAGGACTCAGGGCGGTGAACAGCCACAGAATAAAACACATAAATACAAAAATTTAAAATAGAATAAAAACGAATTAAATAATTTGGCTGAGACAAATTTAAAATACCCAATAATTTAAAAACAAATTAAAATTTACATTTAAAAGGGGAAAAGAATTAGGCCAGGCTTTTTTTTTTTTTTAATTTGATTTATATGCCGCCCTTCTCCGGAGACTCAGGGCAGCTTACAGTGCATTAAGCAATAGCCTTCATACTTTTGTATATTTTATACAAAGTCAGCTTATTGCCCCCACAAACTGGGTCCTCATTTCACCTACCTTAGAAAGGATGGAAGGCTGAGTCAACCTTGAGCCTCGGAGAGATTCGAACCAGCAGAAATTGCAGGCAGCTGTGTTAATAACAGGGTGCGTAAACCACTGTACTATCAAGGCTTCTTTGGGGCAACCCCACAGAGATATTGGAAGATGCTATCATGTCCCCACTAGTCCTTCTTTTCCTTTAACTAGACATACCCAGTTCCAGCAACCGTTCTTCATATGTTTTAGCCTCCAGTCCCTTAATCATTTTTGTTGCTCTTCTTTGCACTCTGGAAAGAGTCTCAACAGTTTTACAGAGTCAGCCTCTTGCCCCCAACAATCTGGTTCCTCATTTTACCGACCTTGGAAGGACAGAAGGCTGAGTCAACCTTGAGCCGGTCAGGATCGAACTGCTGGCAATGAGCAGTTAGCCTCCAATGCTGCATTCTAACCACTGCGCCACCACGGCTTAGCAATCATTTAAACTTACAACAAACCCCCAAAAGCTTCTTAACAACCTGATTCCGGAGTTCCGACCTCTACACATAACCCCCGTGTCACATGACCACATTTTGGACACTTGGCAATTTGCTCACTTTTACAGCCAATTGTAGGGTTCTGCAGTCAGAGGGCTGTGATGTACAACATCATTTGCCGGTTTCTGATCTTCGGGGAAACTTGTCCAGAGAACGTATCACACAACCATTTTTTGAAATTCGAAATTGATGCCTTTTACGCGTAGTCCTCGACTTACAACCATAATTGAGCCTAAAATTGCTGCTACTAAGCAAGGCAGTTGTTAGCTGAGTCTTGCCCCATTTTACAACCTTTCTTGCCACTGTTGTTAAGTGAATCTGGCTTCCCCGTTGACTTCGTTTGCCAGAAGATCACAAAAAACCCTACCGAGTTCCGGACGGCTCCTGATCTCCGCTCCTTCCGTCAGGACTTGAAGACTTGGCTTTTCAAACAAATAAGCTGAGACTGATTCCGGGCTTTATTATTTACTACTAATTAATTATTTGGATTAAATTATGATTTTATTGTACTTGTTTCTTAACTTGTGTTTGCCGCCCTGAGTCCTTCGGGAGAATGGCGGCATATAAATACATGTAATAAATAAATGAAATAAATAAAAGTGGGATCGCGTGACCCCGGGACACTGCAAGCATCACAAATAGGAGTCAGTTGTCGTAAGTCGAAGACTACAGTTTTGGCAAAGAGATCAAAAGCGGTCCCGAATCCTTTTTAAAGGTCTTCCACTTAGCGCCCATTGGGGCACCCTCCCAGTTGCTCAAACAAGGCACCACGTTTAATGTGCAATATGCATTTACTCCTTCGTCTAAGCCAGTGTTTCTCAACCTTGGAAGCTTGAAGATGGGTGGACTTCAACTCCCAGAATCCCCCAGCCAGCGCTGCTGGCTGGGGGATTCTGGGAGTTGAAGTCCACCCATCTTCAAGCTTCCAAGGTTGAGAAACACTGGTCTAAGCAGTCCTAAATTGCCTTTACAGAGGAATACAATCAAGATCAAGGGAGGTACTAATACCACTCTATAAAGCCTTAGTAAGACCACACCTAGAATCCTGCATCCAGTTTTCATCCCCGCACTATAAAAAAGATGTTGAGACTCTAGAAAAAGTGCAGAGAAGAGCAAGAAAGATGATTAGGGAGACTGGAGGCTAAAACATACGATGAACGGTTGCAGGAACTGGGCCTGGCTAGTCTAGTGAAGAGAAGGACCAGGGGAGACAGCGTAAAGAAGAAAAGAAATTCGTAGAAAAAGTGAGATGTACAAAAACTATCCCCATGTCAGTTAATCCTTAGTTGGGTAACCTTTAGCATGAATTACAGCCTTACAAGGTCTTCCCACAGAGTGAATCAAGTCTTTGAGTTCTGCAGCTGTTCTAATGGGAAACCAAGATGGAATGATGGCTTCTATTAACTGGGTTTTATTGCTGGGTCGCTTCTGACTAACAAGTTTCTTTAGTCGGCTCCATAGATTTTCCATTGGGTTAAGGTCGGGGCTATTCCCAGGCCATTCCAGCAGTGGAATAGGATTATTTTGAAACTCTCAAAAAAATCAAGATCAAGGGAGGTACTAATACCACTCTATAAAACCTTAGTAAGACCACACCTAGAGTACTGCATCCAGTTTTGGTCACCACACTATAAAAAAGATGTGGAGACTCTAGAAAGAGTGCAGAGAAGAGCAACCAGGATGATGAGGGGACTGGAGGCTAAAACATACGATGAACGGTTGCAGGAACTGGGCATGGCTAGTCTAGTGAAGAGAAGGACCAGGGGAGACATGAGAGCATCTTCCAATATTTGAGGGGCTGCCACAGAGAGGAGGAAGGGGTCAAGTTATTCTCCAAAGCCCCCGAAGGCCAGACAAGGAAGAATGGATGGAAACTGAACAAGGAGAGATTCAACCTGGAAATAAGGAGGAATTTCCTGACAGTGAGAACAATCAACCCATGGAACAGAAGTTGCCTTCAGAAGCTGTGGGAGCTTCATCCCTGGAAGCTTTCAAGAAGAGACTGGACTGCCATTGGTCAGAAATGGTGTAGGGTCTCCTGCTTGGGGGGGTTGGGGGTTGGACTAGATGACCCACAAGATCCCTTCCAACTCTGTTCATCTGTTAATCTCCTCTAAGAGTACCGCGGACCCCATACTTAACAAGAGTTGCAGTGTAGCATGGATGGAAAGTTTTGGGGCCGTGTCTCGGAGCGACAAGGAATGTTTGTTTTTAGACAGCCGTGTCAGCGTCTTCTCTTCACGCCCTTTATCTCTGCAATACCAACGGGCACCTCTTCCCGTCCAACCGTTTCTTACAACTCCGCAAATAGAATAGAATATTCTTTATTGGCCAAGTGTGATTGGGCACACAAGGAATTTGTCTCCGGTGCATAAGCTCTCAGTGTACATAACAAGCAACCAGTGATAAATCATGACCGCAGTCATAAAATACCATCATCATCAATCGTAAGATCCACCACTCAGTGATAGACATAGGATATTAAATAAGCAGTCGACATAAATCATGGGTTCCCTATTGACTTTCTTTGTCAGAAGGTCGCAAAAGGGGATCACATGACCCTGGGATACAGCAGCCATCATAAATGTGAGTCAGTTGCCAAGCCTCCGAATGTAAATCATGTAACCATGAGGATGCTGCAATGGTCATAAGTGTGAAAAATGGCCATAAGTCACTTTTTTCAATAATAATGTCACTTCCAACAGTCACTTTAGTATCTTAAGGCCACGCTTGGAATCCTGCATCCAGTTTTGGTCGCCACGATGTAAAAAAGATGTTGGGACTCTAGAAAGAGTGCAGAGAAGAGCAACAAAAAGGATTAGGAGACTGGAGGCTAAAATATACGAAGAACGGTTGCAGGAACTGGGTATGTTTAATGAAAAGAAGGACTAGGGGTGACGTGATAGAAGTCTTCTTATATTTGAGGAGCTGCCCCAAAGAAGAGGGAGTCAAGCTATTCTCCAAAGCAGGACAAGAAGCAATGGATGGAAACTTATCAAGGAGAGAAGCAACCTGGAACTAAGGAGAAATTTCCTGACCGTGAGGACAATTAATCAGTGGAACTACTTGCCACCAGAAGTTGTGGGTGCTCCAACACTGGACATTTTTAAGAAGATGTTGGATAACCATTTGTCTGAAGTGGTGGAGGGTCTCCTGCCTAAGCAGGGGGTTGGACTAGAAGACCTCCAAGGTCCCTTCCAACTCGGTTATTCTATTCTAAAAAATACCAAGTGTAAGTCGAAGAATACCTGTACTAGATAACTTCACTTACAAGAAGCCGGCCTTTCTTTTTTCTCGATTTTAGAATATTTATGGCTTTTGAGATAAGGCCCAAAAACTGGATTTAACCTTGCAATATAGTTGAAAGCCAGTGTATTTTGAAATAAGTGCAGTATTTTACAGCCAGGCTGATTATTACTATACTTTGCTCAAGCTGTAAGATGCGAATTCATGAGCGATTCAATCCAGAACACCCGGTGATGATGCTATTTATACATGAATGTGAATTTTTTGTTTCGTTCTGATGCTAGAATATTTTGTATTTGCACGCTATATTTGTTTAATTTTATATGGGGATTGTTAGTTGGTTGATTGTTTTGTTTTTGGCTGCCGGCTGCCCAGAGTCACAATGCATGAACTGGGCAGCCTTATAAGCCTTAAACAAACAAACAAAAAAAGTTTCTAAATTAAAATTTAAACTGCTTCAAACGATGAGTAACCGGTTCTGTCAGCCAAAGAGAAACATCTAGGTACTAGCCTCCTAAAGCATCATTGTTCAATCCTTATCTCTCAATGGGCTGGGCAGCTCACCGTGGTGTAAGGAGCTGATGATCTTGTGCCCTTGTTCGATTGTTGTTGCGGCTTTGTTGTGTTGTTGCGGTTGAGCTCTCTAAGCCTGAGTTGTTTTCCTGCACGATTGCATTCCCAGTCTAAGCGACAAGTATAATTCAGCTTTTTTTCTCTCTCTTATCGCCCCGTGACACCTTTTCTATTTTGACAAGCTAGCGTAGAAGTGGGTGCCGAGCTGGGTAACGAAACATTTGTTGTCAGAGGAACCCAGTACAGGTAGTCCTCGTCTTACGACCACCATTGAGGCCAGCAATTTCTGTTGTTAAATGAGACAGTTGTTAAGTGAGCTTGGCCCCATTTTTACAACTTTTCTTGCCACAGCTCTTCAGTGAATCACCACAATTAAGTTAGTAGCAACAGGAATAGCAGTTAGATTTATATACCGATTCACAGTGCTTTCACAACCCTATTATAAAAGATATACAGAGTCAGCCTCTTGCCCCCAACAATCTGGGTCCTTGTTTTACTGACCTCAGAAGGACGGAAGGCTGAGACAACCTTGAGCCTGGTGAGAATTGAACTGTCCGCAGTCGGCAGAATTAGCCTGCAATACTGCATTCTAACCACTGTGCCTCCGTAGCTCTAGTAACACGGTTGTTAAGTGAACTTGGCTTCCTCATAGACTTTGCTCCTCCGAAGGTCGCAAATGCGGATCCCATGACCTCACTGCAACCCTCATAACTACAGTAGTGGCCAAAATTGTGGAAACTTTTTGGGAAAAGTATATTTTCTAAAACTAGCTAATGACACCACTTTTATTTGGGAGTAGTACCCTAAAATTATATATCAATCGAAAGATAATTTAATCAAGAATGTAAGGCAATAACTTTGATGAAGTATTTGCTATCAGAATAGCAGTTACAGTATAAAGAAGAAAAGGGAAACTCATAGAAAAAAAATGAGATCTACAAAAAATATTACCATTTGCGCAAAGATGGAAAGCAAATCCCTACGGAGGAAGAAATAATTAAGAAAATATTGGATTCTGCAGAAATGAATAGATTGACCTTGATACTTAAAGAAAGAGAGGAATCGAATATTTTCAGATATGGGGGCAATTTTATTATTGGTTGGAGAAGAGAGATGTATAGAGTAATATTGTAAAGGAAAGAGGGGAAAAATGTTATAGCAAATGAGATGAGAAATATTAAGAAATGAGAAATAATTGAGTAGAGAGAAGACACAAAAGATGCACTCAGATGATGCACTGATGGATTGATTATGTATTGTATGTTTGTCTATAAAAATAAAAAACTTTTTTGCCAAAAAAAAATTATCCCCATGTCAGTTAATCCTTAGTTGGGTAACCTTTAGCATGAATGACGGCCTTACAGCATCTTCCCATGAAGTGAACCAAGTCTTTTAGTTCTGCAGCTGTTCTCATGGGAAACCAAGATTGAATGATGGCTTCTATTAACTGGGTTTGATTGCTGGGTCGCTTCTGACTAACTAGTTTCTTTAGTCGGCTCCATAGATTTTCCATTGGGTGAAGGTCTGGGCTATTCCCAGGTCATTCCAGCCCTGGAATATCATTATCTTGAAACTCCCACCCAAAAAAGTGGTGTTATTAGCCATCAAGCCTCAAAAATATACTTTTTTCCAAAAAATTTCCACAATTTTGGCCACTACTGTATGAATCAGTTGCCAGGCGTTTACACAGTGGGATGTTGCAACGATTGTTAAGTGTGAAAAACAGTGATGTAAACTTTTTTTAGCGCCGTGTCTGAACGGTCATTAAATGAACTGTCGTAAGAAGGACGACCTGCCAATCGTTCAGTCAGTCCTGAGCTACAACCATTCTCTACAGTTGCCCGTTTAGGAAGGAAGGAAGGAAGGAAGGAAGGAAGGAAGGAAGGAAACTTGCATCAATGCAAGTTTGAAAGACAATGGTGTTTCTTGCTCAATCCAGTAAATAACTTGTTCCTGCGGCATTTTCCTCCCAGGGCTTTTATCCGCTTAGAATAATTGTTGAATGTCAGGTCAATGGCTAATTGACTTTGGAGTTAATTATACCATCCTAGATAGCTGGATGGTAGCTTTCTCCATCACCGCCCACAAGCATGAATTCACAAGGAGTTGTGAGTGCACTGAGTTGCTTAGTGTAGCTATTTGAAAAGTGTTTGTCATCAGAATTCAACAAGGGGTGGAAGCACAGAGATGTGCATTAGATGTGCATAATCTCTTGATTCCCAGGATTGGACAACGTTGTGGTTTTATTATTTTTATTCGATTTTTTAAAAAAATCCCTGCTGTTCTATACAGGTAGACCTCAACAACCACAATTGAGCCCAATCTTCCTGTGGTTAAGTGGTTAAGCGAACCTTGCTCCATTTTACGACCTTTCTGGCCAGGTTTGTTAAGGGAATCACTGCAGTTGCTAAGCGAGTAACACCATTGTTTAAGGTGGTTTTGCTCGTCAAAAGGTCGCAAAAGAGGATCCCTTGACCACGGGACACAGCGACCGTCATAAATATGGCTCAGTTGCCAAGCATTTTTTTTTTTTTTTGGCTTTAATTTATATGCCCCCCTTCTCCGGAGATTCAGGGCAGCTTACAGTGCGTTAAGCAATAGCCTTCATACTTTTGTATATTTATACAAAGTCAGCTTATTGCCCCCACAATCCGGGTCCTCATTTTACCTACCTTAGAAAGGATGGAAGGCTGAGTCAACCTTGAGCCTGGCGAGATTCAAACTTGCAGTAATTGCAAGAAGCAGATGTTAATAATGATGTTAATAACAGTGCTTTAGTCCACTGTACTATAGTTTGAATTTTGGTCACATCATGAGGATGCTGCAAAGGTCCTAACTGTGAAAAACCGTCATAAGTCACATTTTTCAGTGGCCATTGTAACTTTGAATGGTCGCTGAATGAACTGTTGTTAGGCGAGGACTACTTGCAGTTTGGTCAACTCAAGGTGGCAAAAATCCCTTGTACGGGTAATAGCAACAGCACTTAGACTTACAGCTAGTCCTTGACTTACAACTGTTCGTTTAGTGACTCTTCAAAGTTACGATGACACTAAAAAATATGATTTACGACAGTTTTTCACAGTTACAACCTTCGAAGGATGCCCATGATCATGCGATGAAAATTCAGGTGTTTGACAAGTGACTCATATTTATGACGGTCACTGTGTCCCAGGCTCACGTGATCCCCTTTTGTGACCTTCTGACAAGGAAAGTCAAGGGGGCAACCAGATTCACTTAACAACCAGGTTACTCACTTATCGACTGCAGTCATTCACTTAAACAGCTATGGCAAGAAAGTCGTAAAATGGGGCAAAACTCACTTAACAAATGTCTCAATAAAAAAATTGGACTCAATTGTGGTCATAAGTTGAGGATTACCTGTATATATCTTGCCCCCCGACAATCTGGGTCCTTGATTTACAACCATTCTTTTAGTGACCATTCAAAGTTACGATGGCACTGAAAAACTGACTTATGACCATTTTTCACCCTTACAACTGTTGCAGCATCCCCGCGGTCACATATTCAAAATTCTGGCTCTTGGCAACTGGCATGTACTTACGACGGTTGCAATGTCACCCAGGGTCACATGATCCCCTTTTGTGACCTTCCCATTCGGCTTCGGAGAACAAGGTCAATGGGGGAAGCCAGATTCACTTAATGACTGTTAATAACTCTAGTGATTCGCTTAACAACCGTGATTTTTTTTTAAAAAAAAAAAGTGGTACAGTGGGAAAGAAAGTCAATTAACAACCCATCTTGCTTAGCAATGGAAATGTGGGGCTCGATTGCGGTCGTAAGTTGAGGACTACCTCTATTAGATGCCCGGAATAGGCAGCAATTTTTTAAAGAAATATTTATAATATAAATAAGAGCCTTGGTAGTACAGTGGTTTAAAGCACCCTGTTATTAACACAGCTGCCTGCAATTACTGCAGGTTCGAATCTTACCAGGCTCAAGGTTGACTCAGCCTTCCATCCTTTCTAAGGTAGGTTAAATGAGGACCAGGTTTGTGGGGGCAATAAGCTGACTTTGTATAAATATACAAAAGTATGAAGGCTATTGCTTAACGCATTGTAAGCCGCCTTGAGTCTCCGGAGAAGGGCGGCATATAAATCAAATTTTAAAAATAATAATAATAAAAAAGGTAGGTAGGTAGGTAGGTAGATAGATACCATGTTTCCCCAAAAATAAGACCCTGTCTTATATTTTTTTGAACCCCGAAATAAGTGCTTGGCCTCTCTCTTATTATTTTGGGGCGCATGGAGCAAGACGGGGCTCCTCTTGCCATCTTACCTGATTTCCAGCTCTGCCTCCCTAACCCTAACCAGAGGAAATGGCAGGGACCGGCTGCACATGCTTAACCGCGTGCTTAATATTTTTTATTTTGTGGGGAGGTCTTATATCTTGGGAGGTGTTATTTTCAGGGAAACACAGGAGAAAGAGAGAGAGAGAGAGTCAACTTGCAAAGCTTTCAAGTTGCCATGAGCAGGAGGGAGGGAGAACTGATAGAGCTGATTGATTTCCCTAACTGAAGCTACATTCCATACATTCTTCCTGACTGCAATCAGAAGGAGGGTGTTGCATTTCACAGCCAGCAAAGTGGTTAATTGGAGAATGTGATTTATGACATGGCCAGGGAGGAGGGGAGAGACAGGGAACGTAAATCTACATGGGATTAGTTCTATCTACATCCGAATATTGCCGGAATGGTGCTCCTAATAAATGACTGTATTTCTTTTGAAGTTTGGCTCATGGCACATGAATTAATTAGGGGATCTTTCGGAAACTTCACTGATAGGACATAGGATAGATCCAAAAGAACTCACTTTTGTTGCCAACAATCTAGACATTAATGGCTGTGCGTTATTTTGAGGGGACAGCACATTTACACTGTGATACAAGCTGTATACTCACTACTTCACGTTCTAGCCAAGTGTCATATCTTCAGTGTTGTCACATGAAAAGATATACTTAAATATTTACAAAATGTGAGGGGATGTACTCACTTCTGTGACATACTCTGTGTGTCTGTGTATGTATGTATATATACATGTGTGTGTGTGTATGTACACATAGATATATACACACTGCTTAGAGGAATGTAATTCTTTTGACTGTTGGCCAACGTTCATAAAATTGCTTTTAAAAATGACTGCACCAGTTTCTTTTAATACTGGGGAATGGGGAAGAAGAACCATTCATTTCCCTTATTGTAAAGGAAACTGTTTTGTTGTCAAAGATAATTGAAAAATATAGTTTTCCGCTCCGAAATGTCCTTTTTCTTCCTCCTTCTTCAAATCATCCGAAGTGTTACTCATGCTTTGTTGCTTTGCTTTCGTTTCTGCAGGGAACACCGTTAGCAACTTGATTTTCATTTTCCCTCCCATCTATGGTGCAATTCAGAGTTACAAAGATGGCCTTGAGAAACGCTACATAATGGCTTACTTGTGTGTCACAGGTACGTGAGCTTCTCTTCCCTTCTATGACGCCGTCCGACCGAATGCTTTTTCTCCGACTTCAGGGGACTCTCTAGTTTGAAAGCCCAGCTTGTGTGCCCACACGAAATATAGCTGGAATAGTGTGGCGTTGTTAAACTTTCAGCCCTGAGAAATAATGTGAGCTGTTTTCATCCAACAGCTTTTTTTCCAAATCTGTTTAGAATTTCATGACATTTTTGTCTATCTCTATCTATCTATCTATCTACTTACCTATCTATCATCTGTCTATCTGTCTATCTATCTATCTATCTATCTATCTATCTATCTATCTATCTACCTACCTACCTACCTACCTATCTATCTATCTATCTATCTATCTATCCTGTCTCTCTGTGTGCCTCTCTGTATATCTATCTGCCTATCTATCTATCTATCTATCTATCTATCTATCTATCTATCTATCTTCTATCTATCTATCTTTCATCATCTCTCTCTTTCTTTCTTTCTCTCTCTTTCTCTCTCTCTATTTATCTACCCTGTTTCCCCCAGAATAAGACCTCCCCTGATAATAAGCCCAATCAGGCTTTTGAGCGCATGGCAATAAGGCCAAGCACTTATTTCAGGGTTCAAAAAAATATAAGACAGGGTCTTGTTTTCGGGGAAACATGGTATTTATCTTCCATCTGTCTGTGTGTATCTCTATGTATATCTATCTATCTGCCTATCTCTCCATCCGTCCATCCATCCATCTCATCTGCCTTCCTGTTTTGTACATATCTATCTATCTTTCATCATCTCTCTCTTTCTTTCTTTCTCTCTCTTTCTCTCTCTCTCTCTATCTACCCTGTTTCCCCCAGAATAAGACCTCCCCTGATAATAAGCCCAATTGGGCTTTTGAGCGCATGGCAATAAGGCCAAGCGCTTATTTCAGGGTTCAAAAAAATATAAGACAGGGTCTTGTTTTCGTCTTTCTGTCCATATCTCCCTCCGTCCCTCCCTCTCTCCATCTTTAAACATTTTTACTTGTACCATAAAACAGTACAGGTAGTCCTTGACTTACAACAGTTTGTTTAATGACCATTCTACATGCTTCTAGGACTTGTTTAGAAATTTCATGCGACCTCCTGTGCCGTTACAACAGCATTGGGAAAAAAAAAGCAACTTAAGACCGTTTTTCATCCCCATGGACATGCGATCAAAATTCGGACGCTTGACAACTGACTCGTATTTATGACGGTTGCAGCGTCCCAGGGTCACGTGATCTCCTTTTTGTGAGCAAAGTCATGGGGAAGCCAGATTCACTTAACAACCCTGTTACTAGCTTAACTGCAGGGATTCACTTAACAAACGTGGCCAGAAAAGCCGTAAAATGGGGGGCAAAACTCACTTAAACCAATGTTCTCACTTAGCAACATAAATTTGGGGCTCAGTTGTGGCTGTGTGTCGAGGACTACCTGTACACAGAACCAGCCCATCACCAGCTGTTCAAAGAAGAGAGCCCAAGTGAGTTTTGTACAGCATCCAGGGTGTAATGAGCCCAAAATTGCAGAGACTTGCCAGGTTGCCACATAGAAACTCTTCCGGCTGTGTTGAGGCGTCATGCAGATTTGACAGCCCATCAAATGTCTCCTGAACGGGGAGGCATCCGAGGCATTGAAACCAGACAGAGGCCTAAGGCAACCACATCATTGCCAGCTCCTCAAATGTTTAAGTAGCTCAGACCATCCTGAGGCTTGGCGCCTGTCCAGGTACTTGAAAAAAGGGTAGCCCAAATACCTCTGAACCGAGGCACAGACTGCTGACTTACCACAGTCCGTTTAGTGACCGTTCAAAGTTATAACGGCACTGAAAAAAGTGGCTTAGGCCCATTGTTCCACACTTACGACCGTTGCAGCATCCCCATGGTTGCTCACGGGATTTACATTCAGATGCTTGACAACTGGTTCTTATTTATGACAGGTGCAGAGTTCCCCGGAGTGTGTGTGTGTCACGTGATCCCATTTAGTGGCATTCTGACACGCAGAGTCAATGGAGGGGGGGGGAGATTCACTTAACAACTGTTTGACTAACTTAACAACCGCAGCGATTCCCTTAGCAATGGTGGCAAGAAAGGTCCTAAAGTGGGACCAAACTCCCTCAACACATGTCTTGCTTAACAATGGAAACTTTGGGCTCAGTTGTGGTTGTAAGTCAAGGACCACCTGTACTGTCCAGGACTCCAGGCCGCATAAACCAGCCTACAGTTCTTCTTCTACTTATGAGGTCATAAGTGTGAAAACCGGTTATAACTCACTTTTTTCTGTGCTGTTGTTAACTTTGAACAGTTTAAATTGAGGATTACCTATCACGTTTCCTCAAGAATAAGACCCAACTGGAAAATAAGCCCTAGCATGATTTTTCAGGATGCTCGTAATATAAGACCTACCCCCCAAAATAAGCTCCAGTTAAGGTTGTCAGCCAGATGGACACATTTAATACCGTATTTCCCCCAAAATAAGACCGAACCAGAAAATAAGTCCTAGCATGATGCTCGTAATATAAGCCCTACCCCCAAAATAAACTCCAGTTAAAATTGTCAGGCAGATGGATGCATTTAGTACCGTATTTTCCCCAAAATAAGACCTAACCAGAAAATAAGCCCTAATGCGTCTTTTGGAGCAAAAATTAATATAAGACCCGGTCTTATTTTTGGGGAAACATGGTACATACATCTGTTTACTGCTTGCAAGCCCCCCAGAGAAGCCTTATCATTGAACGGGGGTGGCATGTAAATTTTATAATAAATAAATCAGAAAAAAGATAGGTGTCGATGTATCAAAAGTAGGACTGGTAGAAAGAAGCAATTCTGTCTCTACTTGGAATTCTTCTCACAATCCTTTCTCCTTTGGATTTCAGCTGTGGGCCTGGGCTCCTGGTGCTTCCACATGACTCTGAAGTATGAAATGCAGGTTAGTAGCCCTTGGGAAAAGTGTGCACGTTTTGTGTCCCTTGCAAAGTGACACGCCTGGATCCGTTGTGCTTTCCTGGTTGATCGGTGCTGAGAGTGTATTTATAGTGTGTTTTGCTGTGGATTAGGTGCTCTCATTTTCAGCTCCTAGTGACCAAATACGCCAGTAACAACCATGCTGGGGATAGTTAAAATACTTTATCCAATTAGCCAGTGGAACAACTTGTCTCCAGAAGTTGTGGGTGCTTCATCCCTGGAGGTTTTCAAGAAGAGATTGGACAGCCAACTGTCTGAAATGGTATAGGTTCTCCTGCTTGAGCACGGGGTTAGACTAGAAGACCTCCAAGGTCCCTTCCGACTCTCTTATTCTGTTGTTCTGTTATAATTGTGCAAAACAGCAGGTTTTTTTTTTGAAAGCCAGGATTAGCCACAAATAGGCCTCACTTCAAGAACCCCAAGGAAATGAGCTGTGAGAAAATTTCCAGTTTGATTCCCTGCTTTGCCAAAAACCCATGAGGTCACTGTTTCAACCTCTGCAGTTATTAAGTGAATCACATGGTCGTTAAATAAATCCTCCTTACCCCATCCAGTCTGCTGTCAGAAGCCGGCTAGGAAGGTCACAAATGACAATCCCATGACCCCCGGCATGCCACAATCTTCATAACTACATGCCAAGGGCTTGAATTTTGATCACATGGCCACGGAGATGGGTGCAACGGCCATAAATGTGAGGAACGGTCATTAGTCACTTTTTCCAGCGCCGTGGTAACTTCGGTTAATAAACGTACGGTTGTAAGTTGAAGCTGCAGACAAATGGTTGTGGTGTTGTTGCCCCCACAGTGGTTACACCATTGTCCCAACACTGCATGCAATCCGAACCGCTTACACACACACACACACACACACACACACACACACACACACACACACAAACATACAGCCAAGTGCCGAATCTTAGTGACACCATTGCCAAAAGTCAGTGGCAGAGCTGCTCACAATTCTAAGGGAGAGCACACAACAGTTGTGTTAAAATAGCTTAACTGAATTAAAAAATAATTCCCTTACACAACCACCACCCCCAATTTAAAGGATGGAAAACTTTGGGTCCATTTCCTTTGCATTTTCTTCTCCGTTGCAGTTCTTAGCTCCCCTCCACCAAAAGAAAAGAGAAAAAAAAATAATGCTGACCCCTTTTCATTCAAAGTTGCCCTGCTCTGACTTTGTGCATTTTGACTTGGGGCTGCCATCTTCCTTTGAGTCTTTTCTGTAAGCATTAATAATCCTTTTCCCCCCTGCTTTTTGCAGCTATTGGACGAGCTGCCCATGATCTACAGTTGTTGCGTTTTTGTCTACTGCTTGTAAGTATCTGTCATCAGTTTCTCTTTCATAACTGATTAACAGTTAAGAGTTCCTCGCAGGCTTAACATTTATCTCACTCACGTAGACATGGGCGTTGAAATAGCTATTGGAGATAGAGTAGTGAATCTGCAGGGAAGGACTAGAACTCTCCATCTCCTGGTACTTGGCCCAGTCACCCAACCAGCTTTCATGGCTAAGGCAGAACTAGAACTCACCATCTCACCATCTCCTGGTGGTTGGCCCAAAGTCACCCAACCAGCTTTCATGGCTTTGCTAGCTCTAGAAATCATTACTTTCTGGTGATTGACTCAATCAGTCAAGTTTTAGTGCCTAAAGCAGCACTAGAACTCACTGTCCAAAGGCACCCAACTGGCTTTCATGACTAAGGTGGGACTAGAACTCACCGTCTCCTGGTGATTGGCCCAAAGTCACCCAGCTGCCTTTCATGCCTAAGGCAGGACTAGAACTCACAGTCTCCTGGTGATTGGTCCAAAGTCACCCAGCTGCCTTTCATGACTAAGGTGGGACTAGAACTCACCGTCTCCTGGTGATTGGCCCAAAGTCACCCAGCTGCCTTTCATGCCATCTCACCATCTCCTGATGGTTGGCTCAAACCTACCCAGCCAGCTTTCATGGCAGGATTTTCATGGAACTACAACTCACCATCACCTAGTGATTGATTCAAAGTCACCCAGCCGGCTTTCATAGCTATGGTAGGACTATCTCCTGGTGATTCACTCAAAGACATCCAGCTGGTTTTCATGCCTAAATTGGCACTAGAACATGCCAACTCCTGGTCATTGGCCCAAAGTCACCCAGCCAGCTTTCATGCCTAAGGTGGGACTAGAATTTACCCTCTCCTGGTTTCTAGCCTGATGCCTAGTTTTCGGCACAGCGGTGGGGATTCTTGGAATCTACTATTGTCTGTAACTTGTATGTCAGTAAAGAAATCAGATTCTGCGCACAAAACGTATTTTTCGCTTGGTTATTTTTTTTTCATAATTTTTAGCCTTGACATTTTTAAAGATTGAATTTCCCTGCAAAGAGAAGTGGCTATAGCG
Source organism: Arizona elegans (assembly GCA_022577455.1). NCBI lineage: Eukaryota > Metazoa > Chordata > Lepidosauria > Squamata > Colubridae > Arizona > Arizona elegans. The sequence goes on along the minus strand of JAKOOJ010000025.1, from coordinate 4,089,636 downwards.
GATTGAATGCTGATATTAGATGGTAGTAACTCTGAGAGAAAAATAAACATCCATGTTCAACATCATATATTTTTTTCCCAGTCACTCAAACAAATGCAATCTTTTTTCCTTAAACATGTCGAATCAACTTCCCTCCCCCAAATAAGCTGATTTATGAGTTTCTTGGGTGCTAAAATTATCAAAACGTTATTAAAATTGGTGCTCTTCGATGGAGCTGCGAAGCCCATAATGTGCTTTGAACATTTGATTTTTCCCACTTTTCTTTCTCTAATTTTAACTGTACTAAAATGAACGTATCTTTTCTTGTATGTACACTGAGAGCGTATGCACCAAAGACAAATTCCTTGTGTGTCCAATCATACTTGGCCAATAAAGAATTCTATCTATCTATCTATCTATCTATCTATCTATTATCTATCTATCTATCTATCTATCTATCTATCTATCTATCTATCTATCTATCTATTATCTATCTATCTATCTATCTATCTATCTATCTATCTATTATCTATCTATCTATTATCTATCTATCTATCTATCTATTATCTATCTATCTATTATCTATCTATCTATCTATCTATGACTATCGTTAAGCGTTGTACCTTATGATTCTTGACGAAGGTATCTTTTCTTTTATGTACACTGAGAGCTTATGCACCAAAGACAAATTCCTTGTGTGTCCAATCATACTTGGCCAATAAAGAATTCTATCTATCTATCTATCTATCTATCTATCTATCTATCTATTATCTATCTATCTATCTATCTATCTATCTATGACTATCATTAAGGGTTGTACCCTATGATTCTTGACGAATGTATCTTTTCTTTTATGTACACTGAGAGCTTATGCACCAAGAGAAATTCCTTGTGTGTCCAATCAAACTTGGCCAATAAAAAAATATATTCTATTCTATGTACAAGAACTGCCATGGTCTCCTTTTATAATACTGATTAACACGCAGAAGGGAAAATTTCCTCATAAGGTACCACTTTTGCTAACGTGAAACAACTTTATTCTTGGTATATCCCACGCCTCTTGCTTTATTATACATGGATCTAATTTTAGAGAAGGGGGAAAAAGAAACACAAAAAAAATTCTTTTCTTATGAGTAGAAAGAGTATTCTTTGAAGAATGACTAAAACAGGGTATGCCTCTGATCGAAACAAGTTTGACAGGTTTGCCATTCAGGTTTGCTATAGCTGAAAACAAAACAGAAAACACGGGAATAAATTCAGATTCCCCTTCATTTGGAAAAAGATATAAACCTGGTGTTTTTTTTTCCCCCCTCCCATGTTACCGTGGCTTTGAAAATGATCCGCTTTTCTGCAGAATCATAAAACGAAGCGGGATCCCAGCCACTTCCCACAAGCTTGACTCTGCCTTTTAGTCTTTCGTAATTTTAATCGGTTTTTATATGCCTAAGTTTTATGATAATGTAAGCCTCCCAGAGCCACTTCAAACCACCAGATGGGCGGCCTATAAATTTAATGAGGAAAAATAATAATAATAATAATAATAATAATAATTCCTCATCGGCAGAAACTTACAAATGAGATCCTTTTACCATTCAGATCCTACACTCCATGGAGAATTTAAAACTGCACAAACGGGTTTTGTTTGCTCCAGGTTTCCCAAAAAAACTCCTGTTCGAAAGCCCGAGGACAAATTGCATGCTAAGGATTTATTTTGCCTTCCTTTTGCATCCTTAATCTTTCTCCTTCGTGTTTTAGGTACGAATGCTTCAAGTACAAGAAAACAATCAACTACCCTCTTCTCTTTCTACTACTAGCCTACAGCATTGGCGTCAGCATAGTAAGCGAGATTTGTCTTACCCGAAACTGTTTTTATAAGGAGGGTGGGGTACTTGCAAACCGTGAACTCATCCACTGCGTTCCTTTCCCTTCTGCATTTATTTATTTATTTATTTATTTAAATTTGTATACCACCCTTCTCCCGAAGGACTCAGGGTGGTGAACAGCCGAAATTAAGATACATATTATAATATAAAAGTTAAAAATAACTAAAATAAATTAAATCGATCGGCCTCCCAATTTAAAACTCCACATCTATATAATTTAAAAAACTAACCCATAAGACCTTTTAGGCTAGGCTGGCTTTCAGGTAGTCCTCGGCTTAACGACCACAATTGGGCCCAAAATGTCCATTGCTAAGTTAGTCGAGTTGTTAAGTGAGTTTGGCCCCATTTCGTGAGCTTTCTTCCCGCAGTTCTTAAGCGAATCGCAATGGCCGTTAAGTTAGGAACACGGTTGTTGTATAAATATTTTTTACTGTTTTATATCACAAGTTCCATTTCTATATTGGAACAGTGTTTTCTAGGTGTCCAAAGTGTTAAAATATAAGCGTCATAATTCATTATAATCATGTACATATAAACATATATGCGATAATACCAATCGTTATTGAAAAATATACTATCTTCCATTATGGTATCAATTATATAACCATCAAAATCTTTACTCATCAGTTTTTCTTTCTCATGTAGTTTATATTTCACATAAATCCACTCATCTAACCTCTCTAACCATTTGTAGAATAGTTCCCATGTTATAAAATATTCCGAATCTTCTTTTTCTTTGATTTTTAGCGTTAACCTATCCATTTCTCCACATTCCAGAATTTTTTTGATTATATTATCATCTGTAAGGGTTTCTACATTTTCCCAGTATTGTGCTGCTGGGGAACACGGTTGTTTAAGGGAATTTGGCTCCCCTGCCGACTTTGCTTGTCAGAAAGTCACAAAAAGGGAGATCACATGACCCAGGGGACACTGCAGCAAAGCATCTGCCAAGCGTCCGAATTTTGATCAGGTGTCCATGGGGATGTTGCAGTGGCCATATGAAAAATGGCCATAAGTCCCTTTTCTTCAGTGCCGTCGTAACTTCAAACGGTCACTAAACGAATGGTGGCTCCGCACCGCCGTACTGTGGTATGGAAAAGCATTTTATTTTATTTTTTTGCCATGGTGAATTCTCCCAAACGAGAAACATCTGTAGCTTCGTTTCTCAACCTTTTCCACTTTAAACTGGGTGGACTTCAACTCCCAGAATTCCCTAGCCAGCCATGTCAGGCTGGAGAATTCTGGGAGTTGAAGTCCACCCAGTTAAAAGTTGCAAGAGGTTGAAGAAAAACTATTTGTGGTCTATAGGAGGGGGAAGCCTAACCTCACAAAAGCTGGGTTTGCCAAGTCGCTTCCATCCCATCCTTCTCAGACAGTTTCCTGATCAACTGGTTTTGCTTTCAGCACATTTAACTAACATTAAAGATTTAGCAGCTGCCTTCACAGAGCTTGTCTAATTTGAACCGTGATTAATTTGCGGTGTGTATGTGTATGTGTGTGGCTTAATGGGTCAGGCTAACTCAGCCCGTTTAGTTAATGACTAATTTGTTCAACTTTCGGGTAAGACCAGAAAATGAATGACTCAGTAAAATAGCATAGCGTCAATGTGAATGTCTAGGTATCATCCTAGCAAATAAAATGTGGCCCAAGTAATGCAGAAGGACACAGTTGAACCTCTCTGTAGCTCGGTGCCCTCCAAAGCAATATATCTCAACCTTGAAGTTATATGGACTTCAACTCCCAGAATTCCCCTGCCAGCCTGGAGATCATTGGTCTAAGCCAGGGGGTGTCAAACTGGCGGCCTGTGGCCAGCATTACAGACTTCTCCAGAGAATTAGATCTTCACACAATTTGTCCAAAATATGATAAACTGAGCTTGAGTGGTGCTTTGTTCTAGGATCAGTTACTTTATTATTCACTGTATGCAGTTGCTCATTTACCAAAGGCACTCCAAAGTTCAAAAGCACCAACACTCCTCCTCCTTCGGAGCCCAACTTTGAAAACCGCAGAATTCTTTTTTAAAAAACCATAATTTTATTGAAAATTTTAAACAGGGGGATAAGACTAACGCTAAATGAAATAGAATGACAAAGGAAAAAAGGAAAGAAAGAAAGAAAAGAGAAAAACTAAAAGTGACAAAAAGGAAAAGATTAGCGGAAAAATAGAAAAGGAAAAAAGTTCCGAAGAAGTGACTTCTGATCTTCACAGCAGCAATAAATACAATTATTATCTCTCTGTCTAAAGTTACATCATGATTCTCTTCTTTCTGTATTCCACTTTATCCAATTATCAAAAGCATTAAAGTTTTTTTTTAAAACTAGGCAAAGAGACCATAAAAGGTTTCCAGTCACCAATAAACACAGGCGTTGTCTTCTCTCTAATCACACAAAATCAATTTGAACTTTTCAGCAAGTTTTACCCCTTCACCAACCATTCCTTTGTTGGGGGTATTGCCATATACCCGTGATGGCAAACCTATGGCACGCGTGCCACAAGTGGCACGCGTAGCCATATCAGTGATTGGCCAGCTGATTTTCGGGCCTTCTGGGCCCACCAGAAGTAGGAAAACTGGCTGTTTCCTGAATCCGGAGGAACTCATTGGTGGTGGGGGGGAAGGCCCGTTTTTCTCTCCCCCCAGCCTCCAGAGCCTTTCTAGGAGTCGGGAGGGTGAAAACAGTCTCCCCCCCACCTTGGAGGCCCTCCAGAGGCCAGAAACGGCCCGTTTGCCAACTTCCGAAGCTTCCTGCCTCCAGGGTGGGGGGTGGGGAAGGCCGTTTTTTTCCCTCCCCAGACTCCTAGAAAGGCTCTGGAGGTTGGGGACAGCAAAAAAAGGGGACTTCCAGTCCCACCGGAAGTTGGCCAACGTGTCGTTTTCGGCCTCCGGGGGGTGGGGTAGGCCGTTTTCGGCCTCCCCAGACTCCTAGGAAGGCTCTAGAGGCTGGGGAGAGCAAAAAACGGGCCTTGTGTGCCAGGAACGTGGGGGGGGGGGGCACGTGCGCATGCACGGGTGCAGGGCACATAGAATTATGGGTGTGGGCACGCGTGCACGCCACACACACACACACACACACACCACTCCTAGCACGCGATGGCAAAAAGGTTAGCCATCCCTGGCATATACCTATCCATCTTTGTGCATCAAATAATATTGCTGCCGTTTGTCCTATATGAAAACAACCATGACTTTCCCCCAATTGTTTATCCATCAGTCCCAAGCAGTTGATAATGTCTTGTGTTTGCTTTTTTCCAGGTGTACCTAAACTGGAAACAGCCCGTGTTCCATCAGGTAATTGCTTCTTTCTTTCTGTTTCAACTCAGGAAATGTTATTGACTTGTCCGTTTCTTTAAAAAAAAAAAAAAATCCCCTCGCCTGTTGAACGTGGATATGTCAGACCTGAAAGCGAAGATCCACCCATGAGGATCCAGTTAAAACTGATTTATTGCTAAAAATCTATGCGTAGGAATCTTATCAACTACCAGTCAGAGCACCTGCTAAGACTTAAATAAGGGTCAACTGAATTCGAAGGAAGTCGGACTTCGTTCTCTTGTGACTCCCTCCCCCCCCCCCCAATAAATCTACTTACGACCCGGTCCCAGAATTATGGCCCTGCGGTTGTTCACCCTTGTGACTGATAGCAGGGAAGCCACAGTGCCTCCCCAGCTATCTTCTCCCCATTCCCCTTTCCCTGCAGGGGCAAGGGCCTTCTTCCTATCCCACCAGCAGGGGTGGGATGCAGCCGGTTCGGGCGAATCGGTAGTTCCGATAATCAGCAGGCCCCACCCACCCACACCCGCCCTATCCTGTCCTATATGTCCTCCTTTCTGGCTCAGCTGATTGGCACGACACAGCTGATTCTACTTACTGGGGCTGCCTTAGAAGGTAAGCAGCTGAGCTTCAAATTGCTGTATTCTGAACACGTTAAACCGGTTGCAGCCCACCAGATCCCATTCTGCTTTCCTAATGCAGGAAATTCCTTGGTCAATATGGCTATGTGTCAACTACTTGGAGGTCTTCTAGTCCAACCCTTTGCTCAAACAGGAGACCCTATCCCATCCCTGTCAAAGTCTCTCTTTAAAAACTCAAGTGATGGAGCACCCACAACTTCTGGTGGCAAGTTGTTCCACTGGATAATTGTTCTCCCTGTCAGGAAGTTTCTCCTTAATTCCAGGTTGCTTCTCTCCTTGATTAGTTTCCACCCGTTGCTTCTTGTTCTGCCCTCAGGTGCTTTGGAGAATATTTTGACCCCCTCTTCTTTGTGGAAGCCCCTGAGATATTGGAAGGCTGCTCTCATGTCACCCATAGTCCTTCTTTTAATTAAACTAGACATACCCAGTTCCTGCAACCGTTCTTTATATAGATTTCGCCTCCAGTACCCCAAGTAATAGGAGAAAAATAATAATAATAGGAGAAAAATAATAATAATAGGAGAAAAATATGTAGTGGCCATTTTTGTTTTGTTTTGTTTTTGTTTTTATTGGATTTGTATACCGCCCTACTCCCGAAGGACTCAGGGCGGTGAACAGCCATAGAATAAAACATATAAATACAAAATTTAAAATAGAATAAAACGAATTAAATAATTTTGGCTGAACAAATTTAAAACCCCGATAATTTAAAACCAAATTTAAAATTTCCATTTAAAAAGGGGAAAGACTTAGGTCAGGCCAGCTTGATGAAATAAGAAAGTCTTGAGCGCGCACCAGAAGGTGCGTAGATCCGGGATCCTCCGTATCTCCGGGGGGAGCTCGTTCCAGATAGTAGGTGCCCCCACCGAGAAGGCTCTCCCCCTGGGGGCCGCCAGTCGACATTGTTTGGCCGACGGCACCCGAAGGAGCCCCTCTCTAAGAGAGCGTACTGGTCAGTGGGAGGCTATTGGTGGTAGCAGGCAGTCCCGTAGGTAACCAATTATTTATTTTTTTGGCCTTGAGATGGAAAAATATGAAACCCGAATAGCCGGCTCCTTTTTCCAATAGCAGGCATGACGATACTATCATTTTAAACGCAGTAAACTTTATGCTTGCTTTTGAAATCCTTGCAGCATCCTTCAGTTGCATTGAATTTCATGTCCAAGGGAACGTGAATTGTGCCTTGGGGGCCGTGTGGGAGAAAGTAGATTTCCATATATATTTTTTTTTTGCCTTGGATTTCTTAAACCCCAAGACAACCGAGTGTTTAGAATTCCCCCGTTGCCCTGTTTTGTTTTCTTTCCCCACCTATTTGCCTGTCACTCAACCGCCTTACTTTTCTCTTATTTCTGAATAAATCGCTTTGCATGGGCGGGTAAGGGACGGGCAAACTTGTCTTTCGGCGGAATTAAAATAGGATGGGAGTTCCACGGTGCCACGCCCGTATGAGCAAGTCCCTGGCAGTCTGGAATCCACTTCGCCAAACAAAACATGGCACTGTAGAGATAATTTGCATGATTTAAGAGCAATTAAAACTTTGCCCTCCCAGCGTTAGTTATTCTAGATATTGTCTTTGCAGTAAGCACAATATAAATAACCCCCAGGAAGTCGGGGGCCAAAATAACCCTCTTTAATTATTAGCAACCTCTTTTGCAACGGTTGCATTTTGACGTGGTTGTGCTCTGTCATTATGTTACTGATCCTTTTTGCCTTTGTTGGCTCACGATGGGAGTTGTAGTCCAGCAGGTTTGAGGAGGGCACTTTGCCCCGTAAACAGAAGGAAGGCTGTATACCTCTTCTAAAGCCCTACGGGGTCCTCCTTACACTTACAGCCACAATTGAGCCCCGAATTGTACGTTGTTAAGTGAGTTGGGCCCCATTTTACAGCTTTCCTTGCTGCTGTTAAGTTAGGAACACGGTTGTTAAACGAATCTGGCTTCCCCATTGACTTCCCTTGTCAGAAGATCACATGAACCGCGGGGACACTGCGACCGTCGTAAATACGAGCCACTTGCCAAGCGTCCAGATTTTTTTTGATCACGTGACCATGGGGGATGCAGCGACAGTAAGTGTGAAAAATGGTCGTAAGTCACTTCTCTCAAATACAGATTTTTCCCCCTTTTTTCCCCTCCTCCTTCCTAACCCCCCCCCCTCACCCTCCCCACCCCCCATGGCTTCTCCAAAAATAAAATCCAGATTGATATCAAATTATATAATACTTTACCATCCTTTTACACACACCCCCACATGCTAATCATTTCTTTCTAACATTGTTATTATATCCCCCCTATACTATACATTTCAAAGCAACCTTCAGCTATAAAACTATATAATAAATCCTAATTTGACATTTACTCAACTCATAATCTACCCATTTCCTCCCCCATACATATATCTCCTAATTCAAATCTTTTACGTATTTTTATATCTAAACATAACATCCCTTTTCCTAAACTGAACAATCAGTAACCTAACCCATCTCCACCCATTTTCCTACAGGTCTACCATACATAATATTTTTAATATCTTTGTTCTTCTGCCCACACCAGACAACTAAAAAATATTTCCATATATGAATAAAATCCTCAAATGACTTTAAATTTATAATCTAAAAAACCTCGGGTGGTTTTTTATATACGAAAATACTTACTATTGATGGGGGTAGATGGTAATGGAAGATATTGAATATACTGTTGGAAGCTGAACCTGATGTTACCCTAACATGGGCGATGGAATTAATAATCTAATTGAAAGACGTTACAGAAGACACTATATGGATTATAAATTTAAAGTCATTTGAGGATTTTATTCATGTAAGTCACTTCTTTCAATGCCGTTCTAACTTTGAAGAGTCACTAAACGAACGGTTGTAAGTGGAGAACTCCCTGCACTAGATTTTCATTTATGCCCTTTTGGCCACAACAAGCTGCCGAAGGATTCAGGCCGCCAGAATAGAGCCATAGAGATAGTCCTCGACTTACGTACATTCACTTAGTAACCGTTTGAAGTTACAACAGCACTGGAAAAAATGACTTAACGACCGTTTCTTCCCCCCTGATGACCATTGCAGCGTCCCCATGGTCACGTGACCAAAATTCGGCCGCTTAGCCACTGGCTCCTGTTTATGTCGTGTCCTGGGCTCACGTGATTCCCCTTTTGCAACTTTCTGACAATCCAAAAACATATTCCACGTCACTCGGTTTATCTCGATTTTATTTTATTTTTAGGCTTTGCATTTCTAACCTAAACCCATCGGGATCGTTTGTTTCAGCCTCATTCAGGAATTTTGTTCAACATTTGAAAATGGAATGAAATTTTCATTCAAAAATGCGGATGAGAAGTATGGATTAAAAAAATAACCCAGGAAGTGTTAATCTTGCCTGATTTTGCTGGAAAAACAAGCACTGCGTTCAGATATTGTACTAATGCATTCACAAAAACTCTCTGTCTGTCTCTCTCTCTCTTCTCCCCCTCCCTTCCCCAGGTTATGTATGGGACATTGGTGGCTATCCTAGTCTTACGCTCCGTGTATATAGTATTATGGTAAGTAAGGACTTAACTACAAGAGATGGTTGCTTCTTAAGCAAGAATCGCAGAGGGAGAAATTTGAAATGCTGATTTTCTGATAACGCTCAGCCTTCTGTTGCTCCACTGCCTGGGAATTGCCTCTGTGGGTTGGGTAACCAGGAAAAAAATATAGCCTAGAGTACCACTGTTTGTGGGATCCCAGCTGCAGAATTAAAATGGGAGCGCAGTTTTGCTAGACGAGCGAGTGGCAAAGTGCCAGGGAGCTTCTCCGTTCAGATGTTGCTGCTTTAATGCTGTATACAGATAGACTTATAACAGTTCATTTAGTGACTGTTCAAGTTACAACGGCACTGAAAAAAGGAACTTTTATTATTTATTTATTATTCATATTTCTATGCCGCCCACTCTCCGAGGACTCTGGGTGGCTTACACCAAAGACAATATACTAAATAGCATATTGCCCCCTAACAATCTGGGTCCTCATTTTACCCACCTCGGAAGGATGGAAGGCTGAGTCAACCTTGAGCCCGTGAGATTTGATCTGCTGAACTAGCAGTCAGCTGAAGTAGCTGCAGTACTTACGACCACAATGGGGACCGAAATTTCCACCATACAGAATACAGGGCGTCCTTGACTTAAAACCATTCTTTTAGTTGACCATTCGAAGTTTCAAGCACCACTGATGAAAATGACTTAGGACCGTTTTTCACACTTACGACCGCTGCAGCCTCCCCCACGGTCACATAATCAAAATTTCGGGCGCTTGGCAACTGACTCGTACTTCTGACGGTTGCAGTGTCCCGGGGGTCTCGTGATCCCCTCTTGCGACCTCCTGACAAGCGAAGTCAATGGGGAAGTCGGATTCACTTAAGAACCGTGTTACTAATTTAACGACGGCAGCGATTCACTTAACAAACGTGGCAGGAAAAGTCATAAAACGGGCGAAGCTCACTTAATAAATCTTTCACTTAACATAAAGTTTGAACTCAATTGAGGTTGTAAGTCGCAGAATACAAGTAAATCTTCCCATTTTATCAGTGGTTAGAAAATAGAGGTAGAAATTAGAAGATAAAAAGATAATTACCATGTATAAGTAAATGATGAAAGATCATTATATATAAGTAAACAATATATTACTATGATTATCACTGTTGATTATCATTATTAATATCTTGTTTAAGCAAATTGACTCAGACAATACACTGTTTATTAAGTACTTATGTTGATTAAAGAAAAGAAATGTACAAATAAAATTAAAAAAAAAATATTCCCAAGGAAGACCTGCCCCAAAATAGCAGAATAACATAAAGTCCAAAGTTGCTTTGAGAAGTTTAATTTGGTTTTTCCTTCCTTCCTTCCTTCCTTCCTTCCTTCCTTCCAGGGTTTATCCTTGGCTCCGAGGATTGGGATATACATCCCTGACTGTTTTTTTGCTGGGCTTCCTCCTTTGGAACGTAGACAACATTTTCTGCGAGAAATTGCGGTAGGTGAATTTCGGGGGTGGGATGCTTTTCCGTCCTCTTCTGGCTGGTAGAGTTCAGCCCGTTTCCTTCTGTCCGCCTGAGTCCGGCGTGAAAAAATCGGGACCGTCCCACCAAGTTCCAGTTAAGCTGATTTGTAGCCCCTGCCCATCCATCAGAATCTAGTTCAGGGGTGTCAAACTCGATTTCATTGAGGGCCGCATCAGGGTTGTGGTTGATCTCGGGGTGGGTGTGTGGCCACTGTGGGAGTGGCCAGCTTGACGTCACTCATGTCAGTGATGCCCTGTGGCGGCCCAAGCGCTCTGCCAACCAAAACGACCTCCATTTTTGGCTGTGATGGGCTCCTGCAACCGTCTGCCAGCAAAAATGGAGCTCAGGGAGCTGCATGTGGCCCTTCCAAGCTCCGTTTTCGGCTGCGGCTGCCTCCTGCAACCTTCTGCCAGTGAAAACGGAGCTCAGGGAGCTGCATGTGGCCCTTCCAAGCTCCAATTTTGGCTGTGGCTGCCTCCTGCAACCGTCTGCCAGCGAAAATGGAGCTCAGGGAGCTGCATGTGGCCCTTCCAAGCTCCGTTTTCGGCTGCCTCCTGCAACCCTCTGCCAGCGAAAACGGAGCTCAGGTGGGATCGTACGCGGCCCTCCTGAGCTCCACTTTCACTGGCAGGGGCACCGCAGACTGGTCTTCGCTGTTTCCAGGGCGGCCCCGTGAGCCAGATCTAAGCACCCCACGGGTCAGATCCAGCCCCCGGGCCTCGAGTTTGACACCCCTGATCTAGTCAAACCACCAGTCAGCCCTAAATTGGCGCTAGATCAAGAGTTCAAACAGAATTCGAACTCGATCGCTTGTGGGGAACATAAGGATTCCAGGCTAATTCCTCTCTCGACTCTGCCTCCAAGCTCTGCCTCTACATCTTGCGGTTCTCTGGAAAGGAAAACGCACAAAAGAATTGCTCTCGTAGCCAGGTGTGGCTAGATTTGGGGAAATGGCGGCAATTCTCACACCGGGGCTTCGGCTCTCCTCTTGGAGAGCTGGTTATCTGTAGGCTTCTGGGTACTAATGATCACTGATTAGGATAACGAAAACCCAGGATTTATCGGGCACCATTGTGACAGAATGGATTTCTGCCCATCGAGTAAGGACATCCAGTAAAAAGGCTGTTGAGAGTCCCCTTCCTCGGGAGCCTCCTGGGGCCTGGCCTAGGTGACTGGTCTTCTTGATGGAAGCCTTCACCTTTGCACCCCCTCTTCTCACAGAGGTCAGCGTGACCCCAACTCTTCTGTCTCAGCTCAGAGGTTACAAGAGGAACGCCCATCTGTATCTTGCGCGGCAGTATTTTGGAAATGTTTATTCCCAATTTCATGCTTAGATAATCTCTTCCTTCCCACCCTTATTCCCCTCCTCTCCTCCTCCCCTTTCCCCCCCTCTCCTTCCCTTCCCTCCCCTCCTCCCTCTCATCCTATCCCCCTTCCCCTCTCTCCCCTCCCTTCCCCTCTCTTCTCTCCTCCCCTCCTCCCCTCCCCTCCTCTTATACTCTCTCCCCTCCCCTTCCCTCCTCCTCCTCCTCCCCTCTCCTTCTCTATTCCTTCCCCTCTCTCCTCTCCCCTCCACTTTCCTCCTCTCCCCCTTCCTCTCATCCTATCCCCCTTCCCCTCTTCCCTCCCCTTCCTTCCTCCCCTCCCTTCCCCTCTCTCCTCTCCTTCCCTCCTCCTCCTTCTCCTCCCCTCTCCTTCTCTATTCCTTCCCCTCCTCTTCTCTCCTTCTCCCCCTTCCCTCTTCCCTTCCTCTCATCCTATCCCCCTTCCCCTCTCCCCTCCCCTTCCCTCCTCCTCCTTCTCCTCCCCTCTCCTTCTCTATTCCTTCCCGTCTCTCCTCTCCTCCTCTCCTCCTTCCCCTCCTCTTCCCCCTCCCCCTCTCTCCTCTCCTTCTATATACCTTCCCCTCGCTCCTCTCCCTTCCCCTTTCCTCCTCTCCCCCTTCCCCCTTTCCTCCCCCCTCCCCTCCCCTCCTCTCCTTTTATATCCCTTCCCTTCCCGTCTCCCCTCCTCTCCTCCTTCCCCTTTCTCCACCCCTCTCCTCTCCTCTCCCTTTCCCCCCTCCCCTTTCCTCCATAGAGCAGGGGCCAGTGCAAAAAAGCCCTGTCTTCCAGTCCCCTGTTAGGCTCACAGGATCTGCAGCATGTCCATTCTGCTGTATCTGGTTGGATGGGGAGATCGCTCTTGGAAAAGGTGATCCCTCGGGTATGGGAATGAGGAGTCTCCTACCGTGTTTCCCCGAAAATAAGACCTCCCCTGATAATAAGCCCAATCGGGCTTTTGAGTGCATGCGCTAAAATAAGCCTCCCCTCGAAAATAAGCCCTCCCTGAAAATATTTAAACGCAGAGCTGGAAATCGGGTAAGACGGCAAGAGGAGCCCCGTCTTGCTCCACGCGCCCCAAAATAATAAGACCTCCCCGAAAATAAGGCCGAGCACTTATTTCGGGGTTCCAAAAAAAATATAAGACAGGGTCTTATTTTCGGGGAAACACGGTAGATTCCCTGGAAGCCTCTTGTCCTCAGAGAGGAAGGACCCTTGGACAGCTTTACCCGGTTCTCATCTTGAAGATTTGCTCCGTAACCAGAGGATGCGACTTCTGAAAGGCTGTTTTTACAGATTCTCAAAGAAGCCTGGATCCATTTGCTTGGATGTCCCTTGGTCTTTACGGGAGGCTGGGATCTAGAAGGGGGCTGGGGAAGCCAATGGGTGACCTTGGCGATGGTGTCTCTCCACAGGGGCGTACGTGAGAGGCTGCCTCCGCTCGTGGGCGTTGTCACGCAGTTTCATGCTTGGTGGCACATCTTCACGGGACTCGGTTCCTACCTTCACATCCTGTTCAGGTATCTTCCCTTTCCTTTCCCAGGGGTTTCGGGGGGAGACGTCCTTCTCAAAAGTACAGCTGATCAGCCTCAGCTGTTAAACAGGAACAACCAGGAACAAAGACGTTAGCGCAGTAGCATCGTCGTATCTTTGGGAAGACGAGGGATTTACACAAATGGATGGATGGATGGATGGACATTGGAGAGGAGAGGGAGGGAGGGAAGGAAGGAAGGAAGGAAAGATGGACATTGGAAAGGAAGGAAATGGATAGATGGATGGATGGATGGACCGAAATTGGAGAAGGAAAGGAAGGAAGGATGGATGGATGGACGGATGGATAGATGGATGGATGGATGGACGGACATTAGAAAGGGAGGGAAGGAAGGGAGAGAAGGAAGGAAAGATGGATGGACATTGAGATGGATGGATGGATGGATGGATGGACATTGGAGAGGGGAGGGAGGGAAGGAAGGAAGGAAGGAAGGAAGGAAGGAAGGAAGGATAGACATTGGAAAGGGAAGGAAATGGATGGATGGATGGATTGATGGATGGATGGATAAACCGACATTGGAGAAGGAAGGAAGGATGGATGGATGAACATTGGAGAAGGAAGAATGGATGGATAGATGGATGGACATTGGAGAGGGAAGGAAAGGAAGGAAGGAAGATAGATGGACAGACATTGGAGAGGGAAGGAAAGGAGGGAAGGAAAGAAGATGGATGGATGGACATTGGAGGGGAAGGAAGGAAGGAAGAATAGAAGAATGGGAAAGAAGGAAGGAAGGTGGATGGACAGCCGGATGGACGGACATTTGCGAGGAAGGGAGGAAAGGAAGAAAGGTGGAAGGATGGATGGACAGACATTAGGGAAGGGAGGGAGGGAAGGAGAGAGGGAGGGAGGAAGGAAGGAAGGAAGGAAGGAAGGAAGGAAGGAAGGAAGGAAAGATCACAGCCTCCTAGCTGGCCCCAGAGGTGGAGCTGAGTTCCAAAGAGGTCCAGGCAGTGATATTGACTCAAACTGATTTATCCCAAATGTTTCTTTTAATCTTCTTTTCTCCCCTTTCTCTTCTGATTCTAGTTTATATTCCCGGACACTTTACCTGAAATACAGGCCAAAGGTCAAGGTAAGTTGCTAATGACTCTCTCCTGCGGGCTTCTCTTCCCCCTCCCCGGCCCCCTCCCCAAAATAGCTAAAGGCTTCTTAGGGCAAACCTAAAGTAGTGGATAAGTGATTTTTTATTTTTTTTTTTTTTTGTTTATTGTAGAGAAAAACAAAAGTTACGGCCTACATAAAATCTGCAGAGTCAATATAACATTGAGAAGAAGATATCAGGGCTTCCTGCATCCAGAAACCTATTTATTTTTTCTTTGATTGCATTGAAAGATTTATCGCATTTCATGCTTGCGTTTGCTATGCCAACATTTGCAGAATAAACAGTGTCTGTTTTCCCCCTGAGAATTTGTCGAGTTGTAATTTCACCACAAAGCCCCTCAGAGACGTGTGAGAAAGAGGAGAAGCCGATAGGTAGATTCCAGCTATGCAATTTTGATTTATCAGTATAGCCAGTCCTCGACTTACGACCACAAACGAGCCCAAAATTTCTGCGGCTAAAGGAAACATTTGCTAAGTGAATTTTGCCCCATTTTACGACTTTTATTGTCCCAGTTGTTAAGCGAATCGCTGCAGTTGTTACACGAGTCAAACACGGTTGTTAAGTGAATCCGGCCTCCCAACTGCCTATGGTCCCAAAAGGGGATCGTGTGACCGCCCCCCTGGACACTGCAACTGTCATAAATATGAGTCAGTGACCGAATTTTGATCACGTTACTATGGGGATGCTGCAATGGTCGTAAGTGTGAAAAAACGGTCATAAGTCCCTTTTTTCAGTGCCGTTGTAACTTCCAACGGTCACTAAATGAACGGTTGTAAGTCAAGGACTACCTATAACTCCAAATCAGATTCTAGTTTGGTTAAGGCGGCTTACGAAAATGCCTTTAGCACCCTGAGGCTTTAAAGTAATGGAATTCTTTAAAATTTGAAGTACAGGTGAGTCCTCGGCTTACGACCATTCATTTTTGTGACCGAAGCTAGAACGGCCCTGAAAAAAAAGGGACTTACGACCATTTTTCACACTTAACGCTCATTGCAGCATTCCGATGTGATCAAAATTCAGACGCTTGGCAACCCCGACTCATATTTACGACGGTCGCAGTGCCCTGATCCACTTTTGCGACTTTCTTGACCAGCAATGGGGGGGAAGGCCAGATTCACTTAACAACCGTGTGACAACTTCGGCGATCGACAACGCGGGTGGCAAAAAGAGGTCGTAAAATGGGGCAAAGAGCCTTGGTGGCGCAGCAGACTAAAGTGCTGTTAAGTAACACCAGCTGCCTGCAATTACTGCAAGTTCAAATCTCCCCAGGCTCAAGTTTGACTCAGCCTTCCATCCTTCCGAGGTAGGTAAAATGAGGATCTGGATTGTGGGGGCAATAAGCTGACTTGTATAAAAAAGAACACCGCTTAGGGGGGGCCGAAAGCCCTATTAATTAAGCAGGTATATACAAAAGTATGAAGGCTATTGCTTAACGCATTGTAAGCCGCCCTGAGTCTCCGGAGAAGGGCGGCATATAAATTGAACCAATAAATAAATAAATAAATAAATTTAACCACAGTCTCCCTTAGCAGCAGGAATTTGGGGCTCAATTGTGGTCGCAACTCGAGGACTACCTCTATTTTCCCCACTGGTAAACATACTTATGTTTTATCTAAGAAATGTCAGGCTTTAATTCACCAGAGATCTTAAATTTGATCTGCATCGGTGCGTTTTATATCAGGGGGTCTCCAACCTTGGCAATTTGAAGTCCGCCAGGCTTCAAATTTGCAAAGCTGGCTGGGGAATTCTGGGAATTTGAAGTCCGCCAGGCTTCAAATTTGCAAAGCTGGCTGGGGAATTCTGGGAATTTGAAGTCCGCCAGGCTTCAAATTTGCAAAGCTGGCTGGGGAATTCTGGGAATTTGAAGTCCGCCAGGCTTCAAATTTGCAAAGCTGGCTGGGGAATTCTGGGAATTTGAAGTCTGCCAGGCTTCAAATTTGCAAAGCTGGCTGGGGAATTCTGGGAATTTGAAGTCCGCCAGGCTTCAAATTTGCAAAGCTGGCTGGGGAATTCTGGGAATTTGAAGTCCGCCAGGCTTCAAATTGCCAAGATTGGAGACCCCTGATATATATGACGGAAACATCACTGTCTCTTCCATATATTTGATGAGTGAATGACAGGTCTCCTTGAGACATGGAAGCCATCCAAACATCTGCTGTGCAGATTTCTCTTTGTCTCGTTTGATTGATTGATATTTCCTGGCCTCTTTTGAATCATGTATTATCCAGGGAAGCTCTTCCTTAGTATGTCAGACACAGACCTCACGCCCTTCGCTGGAAGCAAAGCACGGCTTTATTATTTCAAAAACAGGCCGAGAATTTTTTTAAAAAATCAGCCCGTTAAAGACAAATCCCTACAGCCGACGTTTTATTCACTAGCCTTTCTTTCAGGAGCAAAAAGGGAGCATACAGATTAGCCCTCGACTTAACAGCTGTCCGTTTAGTGACCGCTCAAAAACTAGAACTGGAAAAAAAAACTAGAATCGATCGGGATAAAAGCCGTGAAGGGACTCTCAGAGGTCTTCTAGTCCAACCTCCAAGCAGGAGATCCTATACTGTTTCAGACAAGTGGCTGCCCCGTCTTAAACTTGTCAAGAGTGGACACCCCCTTCCTGACCGAGAGCATTGATACAAACAGAAATACAAGATACAACTTTTCTGGTTTTCCCAAAGCTGTCAGGGTTTCCCTGAAATTAAATTTTTATTTTATGTATTATGTTATTACTTTACTTTACTTTACTTTACTTTACTTTACTTTACTTTACTTTACTTTACTTTACTTTACTTTACTTTACTTTACCTTACCTTACCTTACCTTACCTTACCTTACCTTACCTTACCTTACCTTACCTTACCTTACTTTACCATGAATGAATGAATGAATGAGGTAGAAGGGACCTTGGAGGTCCTCTAGTCCAGCCCCCTGCTCAAGCAGGAGAACCTATACGATTTCAGACAAGTGACTGTCCAGGCTCTTCTTAAAAACATCCAGTGATGGGGCACCCACGATTTCTGGTGGCAAGCTGTTCCACTGGTTAATCGTCCTCACTGTGAGGAAGTTTCTCCTTCATTCCAGGTTGCTTCTTTCGTTGATTAGTTTCTAACCATTGTACAAACCACCTCACCTCACCTTACCTTACCTTACCTTACCTTACCTTACCTTACCTTACCTTACCTTACCTTACCTTACTATGAATGAATGAATGAATGTGTCAAGTTTCGAGGTCGCCTCAAATAAATTGCATTTCAAACAAAGTCTTTGAAGAAAAACTCCTATTTATTAAGCACGACATTCTAACTCCGACTCCATCGAAGCCAACACTGACTTCCAGACCCAAAACCCTCCCTTTCCGTTCCCCACTCCCCTGCACTCATTGGCCATCTTCCAAGTCACTCTACCCCTAATCTTCTGCTCCAGCTCAAAGGAATTTCCCCCCTCCCATCCCATCTCCTAGGGGATATTATCTCCAGGGAAAATAAGTAGGTGAAAAGTCAAACGTCCCTTTCCAGACGCCTCTGCTTCTCCTTCTTATGTCAGCACTAGAGTAAATGCAGCTTGAAGTGCTGACAGAATGAATGAATGAATGAAAATGAATGAATGAATGAATGAATGAATGAGCGAGGTGGAAGGGACCTTGGAGGTCATCTAGTCCAGCCCCCTACTTATATAGGAGACCCTAGACCAGTGGGTCTCAACCTTCCTAATGCCATGACCCTTTAATACAGTTCCTCATGTTGTGGTGACCCCCAACCATAAAATTATTCCTAAGACCATTGAAAATATGTGTTTTCCGATGGTCTTAGGCGACCCCTGTGAAAGGGTCGTTCGACCCCCCCCCCCCAAAAGGGGTCCCGACCCACAGGTTGAGAACCACTGCCCTAGACCATTTCAGACATAGTGGCTGTGCAATCTCTTCTTAAAAACCTCCAGTGAGGGAGCGCCCACGATTTCTGGTGGCAAGCTGTTCCACTGGTTAATTGTCCTCCCTGTGAGGAAGTTTCTCCTTCATTCCAGATTCCTTCTTTCGTTGATGAGCTTCCAACCATTGTACCAACTATCTCGCCTTACCTTACCTTACCTTACCTTACCTTACCTTACCTTACCTTACCTTACCATACCATACCATACCATACCATACCATACCATTTATTTGTTACCCATCTCATTTTGAAGCAACTCTGCACGGCTCATAGCATTAAAAGCATTAAACCCGTAAAAAGATAAATGTTTCTAAAATAATAAAACAGAAATTACAATCAAGAGTAAAATTATAATTTAAAAAATGGGGAGGGGGAGGGAGCAGAGTATGAAGTGGGGGGGGGGTTAGGATTGCCTCTTAATTCATCAACCATCTCCAGCGTGGTATTTCATCATGGAGGCCCCCACAAGCTTTCTGGCAGAGGCAGGACTTCAGGTCCTTAGAGAAGGTCAAAGGGCAGGAGCCCAGGCCCTTCTCCTGGACACCCCCCAGCCAAAAAGTCTTTGACTGACAGGGCCCGCAGCATCCCTCCTCAGATGGCGTGGGTGGGGCAGTCCAGCCCCGTTGGGATGAGGTGGAAATTGAAGTTAATAGGTTGTCTTTTCCTTACTGAAACATTTTTGCTTTCCTCGAAGAGAATTCGGCCCTTAAGAGAAGAATAGAAGGAACCTTGGAGGTCATCTAGTCCAACCCCCTGCTCAAGCAGGAAAACATAGGCCATTTCAGACAAATGACTGTCCAATCTTTTCTTAAAAACCTCCAGTGATGGAGCACCCACAATTTCTGGTGGCAAGTCCTTCCCACCGATGGATTGTTCAAACAGTCAGGAAATTCCTCCTTAATTCCAGGTTGCTTCTCTTAATAGGCTAGAATAGAATAGAATAGAATAGAATAGAATAGAGTAGAGTAGAGTAGAATAGAATAGAATAGAATAGAATAGAATAGAATAGAATAGAATAGAATAGGAATAAGAATTAGAATGGAATGGAATAGGAATAAGAATTAGAATTAGAATTAGAATTAGAATTAGAATTAGAATTAGAAGAGAAGAGATAGGAAGGAAGAGAAGAGAAGAGAAGAATATAGAATATTCTACATTAGAATTAGAAGTAGAATAGAATAGAATTAAGAATAGAATAGAGAATAGAATAGAATAGACTTAAAAATAGAATACAATAGAATTAAGAATAGAATAGAATACAATAGAATTTAGAATAGAATAGAACAGAACAGAAGAAATGGGAAAGAGAAGAGGAGAAGAATATAGAATATTCTACATTAGAATTAGAAATAGAATAGGATAGAATAGAATAGAATTAAGAATAGAATAGAGAATAGGATAGGATAGACTTAAAAATAGAATACAATAGAATTAAGGCTAGAATAGAATAGAATTTAGAATAGAATAGAATAGAATAGAATAGAATAGAATAGAATAAATAGGAAAAGAGAAGAGAAGAGAAGAGAGAGTTGGAAGGGACCTTGGAGGTCTTCTAGTCCAACCCTCTGCCTAGGCAGGAATCCCTACACCACTTCAGACAAATGGTTATCCAACCTCTTCTTTAAAAACCTCCAGTGTTGGAGCATTCACAACTTCTGGTGGCAAGTTGTTCCACTGATTAATTGTTCTAACTGTCAGGAAATTCCTCTTTAGTTCTAAGTTGCTTCTCTCCTTGATTGATTTCCACCCATTGCTTCTTGTTCTACCCTCAGGTAGACTACTCAGGTAGTCCCTTCCCTTCAGGTGCTTTGGAGAAGAGCTTGACTCCCTCTTCTTTGGGGCAGCCCCTGAGATATTGGAAGACAGCTATCATGTCTCCCCTGGTCCTTCTTTTCATTAAACTAGACATACCCAGTTCCTGCAACCGTTCTTCGTATGTTTGACCCTCCAGTCCCCTAATCCTCTTTGTTGCTCTTCTCTGCACTCTTTCCAGAGTCTCCACATCTTTTTTTTACAAAATGGCGTCCAAAATTGGATGCAGGATTCCAAGTGGGGCCTTACCAAGGCCTTATCTGTTAATGCTTGTCCCAAAGGTGTTTTTTTTTTTCAAAAGGCAACTGGACTTTCTTGGTTTTTTTTTTTTTTCCTCAATAACATTTCGCTTCTCATCCAAGAAGCTTCTTCGGTTCTTCAGTCAGAAGTGAAGAAGCTCCTTGGAGGAGAAGCGAAACGTCTTCAAGGAAAAAACCCCCAAGAAAGTCCAGTTGCCTTTTGAAAAAGAAAAAAAAACACCTTTGGGATAAATCAACACCTGGCTGAGTCTCATTTTGTTTTGGGAATGTTTACTGCATTCCACCTAACTGTATACAGGCAGTCCTCTACCTAACAACGTTTTGGTTAGTGACCGTTCAAAGTTACAACGGCACTGAAAAATGTGACTTATGACCGTTTTTCACAGTTAACGGCCCTTATAGCATCCCTGTGGTTACCTGATGCAAATTTAGGCACTTGGCAAATGGGTTATATTTATGACGGCTGCAGTGTCCCGAGGGTCACGCCCATCCCCTTTTGTGACCTCCTGACAAGCAAAGTCAGTGAGGAAGCCGGATTCACTTAACAACCGTGTGACTAATTTTAACACTTAACAACTGTGGCAAGAAAAGTTGTAAAACGGGGCAAACCTCACTTAACGTCTGTCTGGCTTTAGAAATGGACATTTTGGCCTTACTGAGTCCTGGTGGCGCAGTGGTTAGAATGCGGTACTGCAGGCTAACTCACTGTTCAATGCCAGGAGTTTGATTCTGACCAGCTCAAGGATGACTCAGCCTTCCACCCTTCCGTGGTCGGTAAAATGAGGACCCAGGTTGTTGGGAGCAAGAGGCTGACTCTGTAAATTGCTTAGAGAGGGCTAGAAAGCGCCAGTGGTGGGTTGCTCCTGGTTCGCACCGGTTCGCAAGAACCGGTAGTAAAAATTTGTAGTAGTTTGGAGAACCGGTAATAACATTGGCTGGCCACGTCCCCGAACCGGTCCACAGCCCGGTCGTCGCTCGCTTACCCTGCCCATTTCATTAGAGCCTTTTTTTAAAAAAACTTTTAAAAGCATTTTTTCTACAACCTCTTCGGCCGAAAAAATGCTTTTAAAAGTTTTTTTAAAAAAAGCCTCTGATGATCGCGCGGCTCAGCTGGGATCATCAGAGGCTTTTAAAAGCATTTTTTTCTGCAACCTCTTAAGGTTGTAGAAAAAATGCTTTTAAAAGTTAAAAAAAAGCCTCTGATGATCGTGCGGCTCAGCTGGGATCGTCAGAGGCTTTTAAAAGCATTTTTTCTACATCCTCTTCAGCCGAAGAGGTTGTAGGGAAAAAAAAATCCCTTTAAAAGCCTCTGGCAATCCCAGCTGACTTGCCTGATCGTCAGAGGCTTCTAAAAGCATTTTTTTTCTGCAACCTCTTAAGGTTGTAGAAAAATGCTTTTAAAAGTTTTTTTAAAAAAGTTGGCCACGCCCACCCAGTCACATTACCCCCACCACCAAGCCACGCCCACAAAATAAGCCACGCCCACAGAACCGGTAGTAAAAAAAATTTAGAACCCACCCCTGTGTGAAGCGGTATATAAATCGAAGTGCTATTGCTATTGTGGTCATAAGTAACCTGTATTACTTTCTCCTCCCTCGGGTAAAAAACCTAACGTGCATAAGGCATATAGAGATAAGTACAGGTAGTCCTCTACTTACGACCACAATTGAGTCCAACGTTTCTATTGCTAAGCGAGACAGTTGTTGAGTGAATTTTGCCCCGTTTTACGACCTTTCTCGCCGCAGTTGTTTAGTTCGTAACCCGGTTGTTAAGCGAATCTGGCTTCCCCATTGATTTTACTTGACAGAAAGTCGCAAAAGAGGATCATTTCACCCCGGGACACTGCGACCGTCATAAATATGAACCAGTCCGAATTTTGATCATGTGACCAGGGGGATGATGCAACGGTCTTAAGTGTGAAAACCCAGTCATAAGTCACTTTTTTCAGTGCCATAGTAACTTTCAATGGTCACTAAATAAACTGTTGTAAGTCGAGGACTATCTGTAATTACTGCAGATCAATAATAACCAGATGAGCTTCTTCAGGGAGGTAAGTTTCCTTCCTTCCTTCCTTCCTTCCTTCCTTCCTTCCTTCCTTCCTTCCTTCCTGTTAGAATGTAGTATTGCAGGCTAACTCTGCCCACTGCCAACAGTTCGATCTTAACCAGCTCAGAGTTAACTGAGCCTTCCATCTTTCCAAGGCTGGTAAAATGAGGAGCCAGATTGTTGGGGGACTCTGTAAACCGCTTAGAGAGGGCTGGAAAGCACTGTGAAGTGGTATATATGTCTTAAATGCTACTGCCCTTCCTTCCTTCCTTCCTTCCTTCCTTCCTTCCTTCCTTCCCTTCCTTCCTTCCTGCCTTCCCTTCCTTTCTTCCTTCCTTCCTTCCTTCCTTCCTTCCTTCCTTCCTTCCTTCCTTCCTTTTCTTGACCCAACAGCCTAAGAATTTTTTTTCCCTTTCTTTTCCATAGTTTATCTTCGGGATTTGGCCTGTTCTCTTAGTAGAATCAACGAAGAAGCCATAAGAAGCAACAGGTCGAAGAAGAAACAGCCAGCATCCTTCGGAGACCTTTGACTGCCCCATGGGAAGCTCTCGGCACTACAAAAAAAAAAAAGAATTTTCTTCTTCCTTTTCTTTCACCGCTCCCGGAACGACGAAGAATCCCAACGGATCACGCACCCTCACGCCTACCGACACCCTCGATGGGAGGTTTTCCACGTATTTGCATTGTTAAAGCTGTGCCAAAATATTTGGGTTTTCTTCTGAAGGCCTGGTTTGGGGTGGCAATGCTTTCCCCCCCCCCCCCCCCCCCCGGAGTCATTCCTGAAGTTTTCATTGGACTGATCAAGATATCCGCTCCATGGTTGGGACCAAATGGCTTCTGTCTGGAACATGAAACTGGTGGGAATCCCAAAAGAGGACCCATCGCTCCATTTAATGTCCTAAGGCAGGGTCTCCCAACCTTAGTGACTTTTAAGACTTTTGGACTTCAACTCCCAGAAGACCTCATCATTCCTGAAGAATCCTGGGAGTTGAGGTCCACAAGTCTTAAAAGTTGCCAAGATGACCATCTTTGCTCTAAGGCAGGGGTCTCCAACCTTGGCCGCTTTAAGACCTGTGGACTTCAATTCCCAAATTCCTCAGCCAGCAAAGCTGAGCAAAACTGGCTGAGGAATTCTGGGAATTAAAGTCCACATGTCTTAAAGCGGCCAAGGTTGGAGACCCCTGCTCTAAGGGACTCAGTATTTGTTTCCTCATTAGTGTTATCTTGTAATAAGTAGGGGGAAGGTTGGGGTCCTTGGTTTTCTCTGGGCTCGGTTGTTTCCTTGCAGACGTTTCATGACCCAACTAGGTAACCTCATCAGTGCTAGAAGAGAGAGGGGTTTGTGGAGAGATGGAGGAGGAGGAGTGGTGTAGGGTCCTTGGTGTTCTCTGAGCTCGGTTGTTTCCTTGCAGATGTTTCATGACCCAACTAGGTAACTTCATCAGTGTAGGGGGGGGAGTAGGGGGAACTACCGTATTTTTTGTATAAGATGCATCTTTTTCCCCCCAAAAAAGAGGGTGAAAATCTGGGTGCGTCTTACACTTTGAATGTAGCCCCGCCCAGCCTCTCAAACGGAGGTTTCAGAGGCTGAAAAAAGCCTCCGAAACAAAGCTTCAGAAAAAAAAAGCCTCCGAAACAAAGCTTCAGGGAAAAAAGCCTCCGAAACAGAGCTTCAGAAAAAAAGCCTTTGAACAAAGTTTCAGAGGCTTTTTTTTCTGAAGCTCTGTTTTGGAGGCTTTCAGAGGCAGAAAAAAAAAGCGGGGTATCCCGGGAGGCCGATCCACCCACCAATCAGCTTTTTTCTTCTTTCCCTCCCCAAAAACTAAGATGCGTCTTATACTCCAAAAAATACGGTGTATCCGTTAAACTCATGGCAAGCTGTTAGCCCACACTTCCAGGGAGCATCAGGATGGAGAAAATTGCTTTTGACGAAGCCCCGTGGATTAATTTAGCCGCTTCAAAGTGAGGCTCTAGGGGTGCTCTGGGCCTCCCCAAAAGCCCCTCTGGCCAGAAATTCCAGAAATTGGTGTCCCAACAGGAAAGTCCTCAGGTTGTGAAAGCTTAGATGTGCATAGAGGTAAGGTAAAAGTGCCTCTTCTTTTCACTCTGGATGTGTATGTGTGACTGTGCCATTTCCAATCCACGATGTTACCCGCCAATTCCAGGCAGTCCTAGACTTACAAGCATCCGAAGTTACAACAGCAACGGAAAAAAACCACTTACCGTCTTAAAAGCAACCTTTAATTGGGTAGATTTCCGACTCTCAGCCTTACGACCGTTTTTTTCACGTTGATGTCCATTGCAGCATTAACCCAGAGTCACGTGATCGAAATTTGGACACTGGGCAACCAAGCCTGTATTTATGACTGTTGCACCGTTCTGGGGGTCTCGTGGTCGCCGCTTGTAACCTTCCCATCCATCTTCCGACAAGCAAAGTCAAGGAGGGGGAAGTTGGATTCACTTAACGACCACCGATTCATTTAACGGCTGCAGCGATTTGCCTAATATTGGCGGCCAAAATGGTCGTGAAATGGCGTGCCAACTCACAACCGTTGCCGTACTTTGGGGCTCAGTTGTGGTTATAAGTCAAGGACTGCCTGCAAAGGCCTTGCTCAGTACATTCGCCTACTCATGCCAGGCTCCAAATCCTACCTCCAAATCTTCCTCCAACTCTTAATTTGCAAAGAAGTTGGCCCTTTCTCAGCCAGGTGCCATAGAGGACTTAACCTGCAGCTGTTTCTCAACCTTGCAAGGTGTGTGGACTTCAACTCCCAGAATTCCCCAGCCAGCATGCATCAGCTTCACAATTATTGTCGTCATTTGCCCCAAAGCTGCCTTTTTTTCCCCAAGAGGCAACTGGACTTTCTGGTTTTTCTTTGAAGACGTTTCGCTTCTCGTTCAAGAAGCTTCTTCAGTTTGCCTCTTGAAAAAAAAACAAAAACCCACCTTTGGGACAGCCATGACCTGGATGACTTGAGAATCTCCGTAGATTATGGTTGTTAATTGTTTATTACATTACAGGCAGTCCTGAAATTACAACCATTCGTTTAGTGACCATTCAAAGTTACAACGGCACTGAGGAAAAATGGCTTATGATCGTTTTTCACAGTTTATTTATTTATTTTATTTATTCATTTAATTTGTATACCGCCCTTCTCCCAGAAGGGACTCAGGGCGGTGAACAGCCAAAATTAAAAAACATACAAATACAAAAGTTAAGATAATTAAAAAAATTAAATAATTGGCTACCCAATTTAAAACCCCAAATCCATAAAATTTAAAATCCCAGTTAAAAACCATTTAGGCTAGGCCGGCTTGATGAAATAAAAACGTCTTCAGGGCTTTACGGAAGGTCCGGAGGTCCGGGATCAATCGTATTCCGGGAGGCAGCTCATTCCACAGGGCGGGTGCCCCCACAGAGAAGGCTCGCCCCCTGGGGGCCGCCAGCCGACATTGCCTGACCGACGGCACCCCGAGGAGGCCCTCTCTGTGAGAGCGTATTGGCCGGTGGGAGGTTATCGGTAGCAGCAGGCGGTCTCGCAAATACCCTGGCCCTAAGCCATGGAGCGCTTTAAAGATGAGAACCAACACCTTAAAGTGCACCCGGAAGACCACCGGGAGCCAATGCAGCTCGCGCAGGAGAGGTGTTACGTGGGAGCGCCACGTCGCTCCCATAATCACCCGCGCAGCCGCATTCTGCACCAGCTGGAGCCTCCGGGTGCTCCTCAGGGGGAGCCCCATGTAGAGAGCGTTACAGTAGTTACGGCCTTTGCGATCAATTTTGTGATCAAAATTCAGATACTTGGCAACAGTTTGATACTTAAGACTGTTGCATCATCCCCCTGGTCACATGATCAAAATTCGGACGTTTGGCTTCAAAACACTCTGCTCCGTTTCTCTCTTCCTCCAGCTCTGTATTTAGTCCGGTTGTCCCAGCTTCGTGGCAGCCGCCATGGCTGCCGCCCCCTGCCGTCGACTCACAGAGGGTTCCCTCTGACCTCCGAGGAATTTGCCTGTTCCTCTTGGTTGTCCGAGGCACCTTTTTTCCCGTCCCTGCAGGACGGTTCCGGTCTGAAGACCCATCGGCAGCGGTTCGGCAGCCGGGGTTTTTGCAGTGCTCATCAGAGCCTGCTATTTCCCTGACTGTCTCGCCGCGACACCAAACCAGAAGTCAACTGGACGTTTGGCAACTGGTTCATATTTATGACGGTCGCAGTGTCCCAGGGTCACGTGATCCCCTTTTACAACCGTTTGACAAACAAAAGCCGTGGGGGGAGCCTGATTCACTTAACAACCAGGTGACTAACTGAATCAGCTGCAGGGGATTCACTTAACAATGTTGGCAGGAAATGTCGTAAAACGGGGCAAAACTCTTTAACAGATTCTCACTTGACAACATACATTGTGGTCCTAAGTTGAAGACTACCTTCCCTTCCAGCTTTGCTGGCTGGAGAATTCTGGGAGTTGAAGTCCAGCCACCTTCAAGTTGCCAAAGGTTGAGAACAAGTATTCTGATTGAAATGAATGAATCTCTGAGTGATGTTACACAGGCCTAAAAACAGCTTGATGGTAAAGCAGAGGAAAGGCAGAAGGTGGACACTGAAGTTAGGTTGGTTCTGTGCCCCTCGCTCCCAGCCAACCTGTCCTGCTCAGGTATTACCCCTTAGCCACCTGCCAATCAAGTTAGCCTCTCTTAAGATGGGACAGGACATTTCCCACTTGGCAGGGAAATCTGTGCATCTCTAGTTGACAGAATAACAGAGCCGGAAGGGACCTTGGAGGTCTTCTAGCCCAACCCCCTGTTCAAGCAAGAAACCCTACACCTGTAATGACGAACCTATGGCACGCATGCCAGAGGTGGCATGCAGAGCCCTCTCTGTCAGCATGCGCACCGTCGCCAGCTGCTCTTTTTGTTTCCGGCGTGCCAGCCAACTGGTCTTTGCTGACACCGGGGCACTGGAAAATGTCCAAAAAATGGGACATTTTTGGGTTGTTTTTCAAGCGGTGTTTTGGCCCAAAAACGGCCAGAAAACAGCCCAAAAAACAACCTGAAAATGGCCCAAAAACAGTCCGGAAAATGGCCAAAAACCAGGCCATTTTCCGGCCCGTTTTCAGGAAAAAACAGCCCAAAAAACAGTCTGAAAATGGCCTGAAAAACAGCCCAAGAATGGCCCCAAAACAGCCCAAAAACAGGCATGCATATGCCGGCCGGCCGGTCTTCAGATTTCCGGTGCTTTGGCACGCGCGAAAACCAGCTGGCCGATGCGCATGCCGGAAACCCAAAGATCAGTTGACCGTGTGCACTGGCCAGCTAGTGTTTGGGCTTCTGGTGCTCCAGTGAACTCACAGTGTTCTGGTTTGGGCACTCGGTGCCGAAAAGATTCGCCATCACTGCCCTACACCATTCCAGATGAATGGCCGTCCAGACTCTTCTTAAAAACCTCCAGTGATGGAGCACTCACAACTTTTCAAGGCCTGGCCTTTTTCCAAGAAATACACTCCAAATTCCTCCCATATAAGGCTTTCTTGAAGGCAGACAGTTCTCCAGGAAGAGGTGTGTTCTGTCCCCCTTCCCCACACAGGCAAATACACAACCAGGCACGCATGCCAAGATTTTATTATGCAATCAGACTAGAATCCCTTGCAGATAAGAGTTTTGGCAGTAAACTGCGAAATGCCTGCCGAGTCAGTTTTCACTCACAGTCAGCGAGAGAGAGTTTATCCTCAGTCCGGTCCAGTAGCAAAAAGTAATCCACGAAGCAAGAGTTAGCCAAGGTCCAATCCAAATATGTACAAGCCAGATTCCAGGTAACGCGATGTGACTCTCAGGTTTTTAACTTTGACCGTCACAAAGCCTGAAGAGCAATCCCACCCACTTTTATTCCTTGTGGGGTGTGGCTCAGTGACTCAGCTCAATCTCTGGCCCTCCCATACCTCTTTTCGTTGCTGTGCACGCTTCTCCCTCCGACGCTGCCTGGGATCAAGCCAGGATTCATCATCCTTGCTCCCTATCTGTTGTTGTTCCGATATGCTTTCCTCCTGGCACATCCCAGGCTGATCCTTCTGGCCTTCGGATGGAACCTGAGGCATTGCCAGAGAGGAGGGTCCTGGAGAGGGAGGCCTTATCAGTTCCTCCCCATCACCTTCTGAGTCCTCTTCCTCTGTTAGGACAGGCTCGGGAGTCGGGGGTCACAACAAGGGTATAAATCAGGGGTGTCCAACTTTGGCAACTTGAAGACTTAGTCGACTTCAGCTTGTGGACTTCAACACACGTGCTTGCGGAGGAATTCTGGAAGTTGGAAGTCCAAAAAGTCTTAAAAGTTGCCAAGGTTGGACACCCCTCGTATAAGGGATGCTTTGCAGATCTTTTAATCTCTAACCACTCCAGCTGCTAAATTCCAGCTTTTCCTCCTGGGAATTTTCCTAGCCGTGCTCCGTGGGCAAACAGGCCGCTTACTCATCCAATCTACTTTTTTTAAAAAAAAATTTTTGCTAGTATTTTGCCAGGTCTGCCTTCCAGGAACAATTAGCTACGATTAGACGAACTTTTACAAGCTGCCTAATCCTTCGCTTTCTTGGCCAAAGAGCCATCAATCTTCTAGAGCTGCTCTTATTTATTTTTATTTTTATTTTTTAAAAAAGCTGTGGTTGTTGTACATTATTCAGCGGTCGGCTTCTCGGCAAGTCTTCCGTTTGGAAGTGTGCAACGTTACACCTAGCATGAGAACAGTTTCCTCCTGAAATCCCAGCCCCTTAACGTGGTGGGAAGAATATACATTGCACTGAATATATGCTGAAACAGCACAAAGTATATATATAATGTTAATCACATGCCTTAACAATACACCGGTGTTAATTTTTTTTTTTTTAAGCGAAATGCACTACTTAACATGGAGGTATGAAATTCTTCTCTCTTTGGCCTCACTAAATTGCTATTTCTATTCCTTGGCTGAAAGAGTTGGATTTTGGAGGCTTGCTAATTTCTCCTTACGTCCCCTCCGTCCCCAAAAAACAGTTACTCTTAAGACAAAATATTGCATATCTTTTTATCATTTCAACCCCCTAATTTACTACCAGTCGTTAAGCCCTGGAATCAATACTAGGAAGAATGCAGCTAGTCCTCGACTTAAACAACCATTAATTTAAAGCAGGGGTCACCAACCTTTCAGACCTCGGGGACCACTAAATTCATAATTTTAAATCCCATGGACCAGTAATATGTCTTTTTAAAAAAGATAAATGGTATTTAGTGCAGTATAAAAAATGCAAATAATTTTTCCACAGACCACCAAAATTTTCCCAAAGGCCACCAGTGGTCCACGGGCCACTGGTTGGTGACACTGATTTAGAGACCGTCCGAAGTTATGACGGTCCTGAAAAAGGTGACTGATGACTGTTTTTCACACTTAACGACCGTTACAGCATCCTCACGGTCCCGTGATCAAAATACAGACCACGCTTGGCCACTGACTCATATTTATGACGGTCCCGGGGTCCCGCGATCCACTTTTACGACCTTCTGATGAGGAAAGTCAACGGGGGGGAGCCAGATTCACTTAACAACCGCGGGTGACTCGCTTAAACAGCCGCAGCGATTCGCTTAACAAACGCGGCAAGAAAAACGTAAAACGGGGCAAAAAACTCACTTAACAACCGTCTCGCTTTAGCAACCGAAATCGTGGGCTCAATTGTGGTTGTAAGTCAAGGACTACCTGTCCGATGTTGTATGCCATAACAATGCATTAGTGTGGGTTTTTTTAAAAAAATAAAAATAAAAATAAAATGCACTACTTAACTGGGAAGTATGAAATTCTTCTATCTGGCCTCACTAAATTGTTATTTGCATTCCTTGAGAGAAAGGGTTCAGTTTTTGAAGCGTGCCAATTTCTCCCTACAACCATTCTGCCCCCCCAAATTCTTAAAGACAAGAGGAAATATTGCTTATCTTCTATAATTTGGACACCCCTCTCTAATTTGCTCTCAAATATCAGGCCCTGGGATGGCCTAGCTAGGAAGGGTACAGCTAGCCCTTGACTTACGACCGTTCAAAGTTACAGCGGCACTGAAAAGTTATTTTTGACCGCTTTTCACACTTAACGGCCGTTTCAGCATTCCCCCATGGTCACGTGATCAAAACTGAAATGCTTGGCAACTGGCATGTACTTATGACGGTTGCACGGGGTTCTGTGATTCACCTTTTTGGGACTTTCTGACTTGGCAAAGTCAATGGGGAAGACCGATTCATTTAACGACCGTGAACAAAACGTACCCCAAATTTGAAATTTGCTGGGTGAATTGAAAAGAAGGGCTCACGATTTCTGGGAATTCGTTTTGCAAAATTGGATTGACCCCCCCACCCTTTGAGTGTGATTCATTATTATTATTTTTTTTTAATTAGCCGAATCCCAGCCCTTCCAGGTACGCCAAGTCAGGGAAAACAACAAGTGATGTGGCTACAGTGACCTGATCTTAAAATATTTTCTTTCCTATATACAAAGGAAAATCAAGGCCCTGCAATCTTGAGTTTCTTTCTAATGTCCTCTTTTTATCCTGGCCTTAAATCATGTTTTGCTAACTGGCTACAGTTCTTCTCCCAACATCAAAATTTGATCGGTTGGGTCCCTGCTAAGGTATAATAGTTTGATTGGATGATAGGGAAAATCCAATCAATTGTGGCTGATGCAATAAACCATGGTTAAACTAACCACGATCTAGCTTCCCTTCCTCCCCTGCCCTTGTTTAACACGGCTCCTTACTTCCAAAACTTTTCTGAGAATCTGTTCGGTACCTAGCATTACTTCACTGGATTCCTTACAGTGGTGCTTCATTAAAATAATGTCAGCAGCAACAACCTCTGTGTAAATTATTTGAGAATCGGGGGGAAAAAGTATCTTGCAGATGCTTTAAACCAAGATGGAACATCTCGGCTTACAAAGACCGCAGAGATTGGAGCCTGGCTTATTTGTTTGGCTGAATTGCTTACATGGCTCCGTGTTCCCTCCGTACTTAACTCCAAATGTTTAAGGATTCTGCACCTAGGAGTACCAAGCTGCAGTTGGAAATCAAGAACATTTGACTATTTGGTATTGTGGTTTTGGTGGAAACCTGACTCCGTTTCCTGGATGGCCATCAGACCATCAGACCATAAAAACCGCCAAGGAGCTCCAAGATCCGTGATGGCGAATCTATGGCACGCGTGCCACAAGTGGCACGTGGAGCCATATCTGTGGGCACGCAAGCGTTGCCCTAGCTCAGCTCCAGCACGCATGTGCATGCCGGCCACCTGATTTTTGGCTGTTCTGGGCCCACTGGAAGTCAGAAAACAGTCCGTTTCCGGCCTCCGGAGGGCCTCTGGGGGTGGGGAAGGCCATTTTCTCTCTCCCCAGCCTCCAAGAAAGCCTCTAGAGCCTGGGGAGGGCAAAAAAACGGGCCCTACCAGGCTGTGCCATCATGTGCCAAAAGCGGGGGGGGGAGCGCATGCATGCACACACGGGGGGAGGGGCGTATTATGGGTGTGGGCATGCACGCACGCAAACCCCCCCATGCTCCCCCCACTTTTGGCACGCAACGGCAAAAACGTTAGCCATCACTGTCTTAGACCTGAATTCAGTGTTTCTCAACCTCAGAACTTGAAGCTGGGTGGACTTCAACTCCCAGAATTCCCATTTTTTTGCCCACTAGAGGCGGATCTTCCACCTCACCATCAGGAGGCCGTGAGTTCGATCCTAGGTAGAGGCGGATATTTCTCTCTCTCTCTCTCTCTGGGCCACACTGAGAATCTATCTGCTGAACAAAACTCCACTCTGGCAACAGGAAAGGCATCCGGCCAATAAAACACTCTGCTAGCTCCATTCAGTGGCCCAGACTTCCCCCCCGCAAGGGATTATGGGGTCGTTAAACGGAGATGATGATGTGTGCAAGATGAAATAGAAAAAAATGTTCCTCGGTGCTCCACTTGGTTCTGCCAGATGTTCTCCGAGGCTCCAACCAGATGTTCAGAGAAAGACTTCACCTATGCAGCCTTGACCCTTGGCTCCAAGCCGGTTAAATATATCCTTGGCTCTTTCTGTTTAATTCGAATTTCATTTCTAAGCTTCTAAATTGTAACCTGCCCCAGAGGACACTTAACTACCTTCTAACCAGCATTATTTTGGGGGGGAAACTTTAATGCACTGATTCTGAAATGCTTTACTTTGAAATGTTGAGTGTGGACTCAGCCTGCCAAAAGGAATAAGTGATATCTTTTTATATTATTATTATTGTTATTGTTATTATTATTATTATTATGGAAAGCAACCAAACCATTATGGTTTTGATTTAATCTAGATCTGGGTTGGGATTTTGGTTTTTTTTTTTTTGTTTTGTTTTTTTTCTTCTTCTCCTATTTTACAGGTAAATTTACCGCGGCTGAATTATGGAAACAGCCGCTAACTGTATATAAAGACCAATGTAATAAATAACATCGAAGCATTTTGATATCTATTGAAATACGTCTAATGGGGTTTGTTTGTCTTACCCGTATCTCTAGATAACAAGAGACATAAAGGCAATCTTATAATGGCTTATTGAAGAATAATGTATTTAATCCATTTATTCTTAAAGCACTAATTAATGAATTTATAGCTAATCCATACCATTAAAGGACTTTTGTTTTGTAATTAAAATTTCACCGTGGTCTCTCTGTTTTTTTTTCGTTTTTTTTTTTCTTTTTCCCCTTCAAACTCTCTCGAGACTTCAGCAACTTTTAAGACTTCTGGACGTCAGTTCCCAGAATTCATTCCATTCGGGCTGAGGAATTCTGGGAGCTGAAGTCCACAAGTCGTAAAAGCTGTCTAACAAACATACATTATCTTGTGTTTTAATATAAGCTTCATTGCACTGACGGTACACTCCTTATACAACAAACTGAAGTTTTACTAGCCACCCAGAGTTCTGAAAATGAAATTGGTGGGCCATAGAACTTTACAATACAGGTAGACCTCGACTTACGACGAGTCGTTTCACAACCATTCAAAGTTATGACAGACTTCCCCAAAGTTGCTTATGACCCAATTTCAAAGTTAGGAGAGCCTCACATACACCCTATGTGTATTATGTGTTGCACACATCCCTGCAATCATATTTTTGACCGTGAAGGACCTGCTTCACTTTTATGGCCGTTTGCAACATCCGACGGTCACGTGACTGAGATATTCAAAAATGTTTTTTTGGTTCCCAGTGTTTACTTCGGGTTTACGGCCACGGAGTAAAATGGAGTCACTTAAAGACAACGGCGTTCGCTTAGTAAACCCAGTGTTAGCTTAACAACTGAAGCGTTCATTTAATGGCCACTGCAGAAATGTCCCCAAAAAATTGGATCTGGCTTACGTTATGCTTCAACTTACGACCGCAATAATGTATGGCTCAATTATGGTTGTAAATCGAGGACTACCTATATGTACATAAAATATATATCTAGACACAACAGCACGACCAGGGGGGGAGATGGACGGACGGACATGGAGGTTAGTACAGAAAAGCACTACAGATAATGCTCGATTTACAACAGTTCGTTTAATGACTTCGAAGTTACAACGGCACATAAAAAGGGACTTAACCGTTTTTCAAGTCGTAAAACGAGGCAAAATTCACTTAACAAATGTTTCGCTTAACGACAGAACTTTGGGCCACAATTGCAGTCATTAAGTCCAGGACTATCTGTATATTCAGTTTCCTGGTTTTACTCCAGGAGTAAAACATTCTTAAGTGAAGGCCGCCATCTGCTGGGAAGAAAGTTTGAATTTTGCCATCCTAAAGGCATGGTAGTGCCAAGCTTGGATCTGCTCACACCAATGCTGCTAGTCCTCAATATACAGCCACAAGTTCAGTGGTGAAATTTAAAATTTGTTACTACTGGTTCTGTGGGCGTGGCTTGGGGGCAGGGGTAATGTGACTGGGTGGGCGTGGCCAACTTTTTTTTTTTTTTTTTTTTACTTTTAAAAGCATTTTTTTACAATCTCTTCGGCCTTAGAGGTTGTAGAAAAAATGGTTTTAAAAGAA
Source organism: Arizona elegans (assembly GCA_022577455.1). Taxonomy (NCBI): domain Eukaryota; kingdom Metazoa; phylum Chordata; class Lepidosauria; order Squamata; family Colubridae; genus Arizona; species Arizona elegans. The sequence goes on along the minus strand of JAKOOJ010000025.1, from coordinate 4,054,776 downwards.
AAAAAGCCTCTGCCGATCAGGCAACTCAGCTGGGATCGTCAGAGGTTTTTAAAAGCATTTTTTCCCTACAACCTCTTCGGCTGAAGAGGTTGTAGAAAAAATGCTTTTAAAAGCCTCTGACGATCCCAGCTGAGCCGCGCGATCATCAGAGGCTTTTTTTTTTTTTTTTACTTTTAAAAGCATTTTTTCGGCCAAAGAGATTGTAGAAAAAATGCTTTTAAAAGCCTCTGACGATCCCAGCCGAGCCGCGCCAGTCTAAAGAAAAGAAGGACAATATTCCAGTATTTGAGGGTCAAAATATTCTCCAAAGCACCAGAGGGCAGGACAAGAAGCAACGGGTGGAAACTAATCAAGGAGAAAAGCAACCTGGAATTAAGGAGAAACTTCCTAACAGTGAGGACAATTAACCAGTGGAACAGCTGGCCACCAGAAGTTGTGGGTGCTTCATCACTGGAGGTTTTTAAGAAGAAATTGGACAGCCATTTGTCTTGGAATGGTAACGGGTTTCCTGCCTGAGCAGGGGGTTGGACTAGAAGACCTCCAAGGTCCCTTCCAACTCTGGTATTCTGTTCCGTTCTGATTCATATTTATGATGGTCGCAGTGTCCCAAGGGTCATGTGATCCCCTTTTGCGACCTTCTGACAAGCAAAATCAATGGGGAAGCCAGATTCATTTAACAACTGTGTTCCTAACTTAACGACTGCAGAGATTCACTTGTGGCAAGAAATACTGTAAAATGGGACAAAAATCCAGTGGTGAAATCTAAAATTTGTTACTACCGCTTCTGTGGGCGTGGCTTGGTGGGGGGGGGGGTAATGTGGCTGGGTGGGTGTGGCCAATTTTTTTTTTTACTTTTAAAACCATTTTTTCTACAACCTCTTCGGCGAAGAGGTTGTAGAAAAAATGCTTTTAAAAGCCTCTGACGATCCCAGCTGAGTCGTGAGATCATCAGAGCCTTTTTTTTTTTTTACTTTTAAAAGCATTTTTTAAAAGTATTTTAAAAAATTTCAGGGTTGTTTTTGGTGTCATTGATCTGAACTTTGGAAATGGCCGTTCCAAAGAAGTGGCTCTGGTGACCTTCCAGAAACTTCTTATAATAAAGAGTTTTTTTTCTAGAGAGTGTTTGGCAGATTGAATCTTAAAAGTTGTAGAAGCTCAAGGCTGCAATTCTTCATCCTGATCAGAATCTCTAGTGGCCAAGAGGGGGCAGTAGGAGATCCTTCATAGCTCTCTATAGGGTGCCTTGCATCTTTTCTTTTTTCTTTTCTTTTCTTTTCTTTTCTTTTTCTTTTTCTTTTTCTTTTTCTTTCTTTTCTCTTTTCTTTTCTTTTCTTTTTCTTTCTTTATTTTTCTTTCTTTCTTTTTCTTTCTTTTTCTTTCTTTCTTCTCTCCATCCCTCTCTCCCTTCCTTCCCTTCCTCCCTTCCTTCCTTCCTTTCGTTCTTCTTTCCCTCCCTTTTTTCTTTCCTTCCAAAATCCACCTCATTTACTTACTTCCTCTCACTTTCTTTAGCTCTTCTTCCCTTCCTTCCTTCCTTCCTTCCTTCCCTCCCTTCCTTTTTATCTCTCTTCCACCCATCTCCTTCTTTCCTTTCTCTCTCTCTTTTTCTGTCTTTCCTTCTTTCCTTCTTTTGTTCCTCCCTCTCTCCCTCCCTCTTTATCTCACTTTCCTCTTTTCACCCATCTCCTTCCTCTCTCTCTCTCACACACTCCTTTTCTTTTTCTTTTTTTCTGTCTCTTTCATTTTCCTTCCTCCCTCCTCTTCCTTCCTTCTTTCCCTTCTTTCCTTTCTCCCTCCCTCCCTCCTTCCCTCTGCCTTTTTGCTCACCTGTGATTATTCTGTTTCTCTGTTCAGGTGAAGAAATATCTCTGTAACAATGACCCAATGGCCAGGTAAGTGAGCCAGACCCTCCTACTTATCAGTGGTTGTTGTGGGGTAAATACCAGGAGGAAGAAATATTAGGTATGTTTGCTGCCTTGAATTATTTATAAAAATAACTATAAAAATGAATAAATAATACTCACTGATTTGAACCTTATAACTTATCTTTCCTCCCACGAGTATACTTGGGAAAGTGTCTCATCCTGGAATTGTGGCGTTTCCTTCCGAGTAAACACCCAAAAACAGGACTGAGACGAAACTCACCTAAAATTGATTTTTTGCATTGCCAGCTTCTTCAATTCTAGACTTTTTGGTTGTTGTTGGTTGATTTCCTGCAAAAAAATGATAGTTTTCATGCCCCAAAAAGCAAGCATCTTTCCAAGCAGAATTTCTTCAAAACTATCTGGGAACGAGCGGGATTATTTTTCCCCAGTTAATTAGCAAATTCTGGGAGTTGGAAGTCCACAACTTGTTAAATTGCCAAGTTCGAGACCCCTGATGCCGAACGATCTTTTTCAAGCTTTGTGACTGTAAAGATGTCTTAAGTTCAACTCCCAGAATTGCCAGCCTTGGTGTGTAACACAATTTTCTTTTTTCGGAATCTCCCTAGCCTAGTGTGAGATTTTAAAACATCCAAAATTTATACTCACTAATTCGACAGACAACTCTGATGTTGTCAAACGAAGAAAGTTTATTGAATTGCGTTTGCAAAGGCAGGCCTTCACGTCCCTTCCTGGTGTGGACTGAAATCGTGAAGCGCGCTTTTCAAGTTTCACACCATGCATTTATACATTTCCACACAATATACGTCACGCCTAAGATCCCTTACATCAGAGGTCTTCAAACTTGGCAGCTTTAAGACTTGTGGACTTCAACTCCCAGAATTCTGGGAGTTGAAGTCCACAAGTCTTAAAGCTGCCAAGTTTGGGGACCCCTGCCTTACATTCTGTGTTTATGACAAATGTAATTACCCGTTTTGTTACAACAAGATCTATCTTATCTTGTCTTTTACCATTTGTCCGGAATGCGGGCTTATTTCCTTGAACATTCAGATCGAGCTGACACACAGTGATTGTCTCTTTATCATTTGTGGTTTTTAATTTGGCCTTGCTACTGAGGCTTGCAGTAAGAGCTATTGACTTAAAGTCTTTTATAATTCTTTTGATACATTTTATAAAAGACTAACTTTCCATCCAAGTGAGCAGTAAATAAAAATTGCACGGTTCAAAAAATTGGCTTAAAAATTTAAAATTAACTACGGAATCCTCTTATAAAGAGAATATTTATAAGATGGTTTATCGATGGCACCTACCTCCAGCAACATTAGCTAAAATGTTCCCCGGGACATCTTCACAGTGCTGGAAATGTGGGCATAGCAATGGAACTTACTTCCACCAATGGTGGCCATGCCCGCTAGCAGCTAAATATTGGATGAAAATACGACGATGGTTGTTTGAAATTACATACTGTAGAGTGGAACTGAAACTGGAAACTTTTTTGTTGGGGGCTAGACCCGCAAATATTGGATTGACTAAATGATATTTGACGCTGCACATAATTACTGCAGGGAGACTGGCATTTGCACAAGAATGGAAGAATGAGGATTTACCAACAGACTCAAAAATAATTTATAAAATCATGGAACGTGCAGAGTCCGACAGACTTACAAAACTGATCAAGGGTAAAAGAGACTTAGACTTTTATGGTAGTTGGAATATGTGGTATGATTGGACCCAGAAACGATGGGAAAGACAAAGGATAATGTTGGATTATAACTATAGATGATGGTATATTTATGGTAATCAATAAGTATTGGAAAGGTAAATTTGTATACGAGAATCTGTAAATATTTTCTATTTTTGCTCTCTGATTACTGGTGTGTATACTGTGTATATAGATAGATAGATAGATAGATAGATAGATAGATAGATAGATAGATAGATAGATAGATATTTTGGCGATGTTACACCGTGATAGAAAAATTATTATACATTTGTTTTTGATTTTTCTTTTTGATGCGCTAATAAAATTTTAAAATCTTTTTTTTAAAAAATTGCACGGTTCAACGTTCCTCACTTTCCGCTGAGGTGAATCTGTTATTTCATTTATAACAAATTATCTCCTGTAATTCTATATGGGTGCTCTTCGACTTCCAACGGTTCATTTAGGCAGGAAACCATTTCAGACTAATGGTTATCCAATCTTGTTTTAAAAACGTTCCGTTTTTAAAGCTATAAGGACAGGGCAGTTGACATCATGTACAGGCAGTCCTCGACTTTCAACGATTTATTTAGTGACCATCCAAAGTTACGACGGCACTGAAAAAAGGGACTTAGGACTGTTTTTCAGTTACGACCATTGTAGCATTCCCCATGGTCACGTGATCAGAACTCAGACGCTTGGCCACTGATTCATACTTATGACCGTTGCTGTGTCCTAACGTCACATGATCCTATTTTGTGACCTTCTGACAAGCAAAGTCAAGGGGGAAAGCCAGATTCACTCAACAACTTGGTTATTAACTTATCAACTGCAGTGATTCATTTAACAACTGTGGCAAGAAAGGTTGTAAAATGGGGCAAGGGTCACTTAACGAATGTCTCACTTAACAACAGAAATGTTGGGCTCATTTGTGGCCGTAAATTGAAGACTACCTGCGCTATATATTCAATAACTATATATTAAGCAATGCTCTGTGATTGGAATCGTAGCCTGAAGTTTGTTTCCTGCTCTGTTTAAATCATAAAAGAAGAATAACAGAGTTGGAAGGGACCTTGGAGGTCATCTAGTCCACTCTCCCCCCTCCCAAGCAGGAGACCTTACACCATTTCTGACAGAGGGCAGTCCAGTCTCTTCTTGAAAGCCTCCAGTGATGAAGCTCCCACAACTTCTAAAGTCAACTTCTCTTCCATGGATTGATTGTTCTCACTGTCAGAAAATTCCTCCTTATTTCCAGGTTGAATCTCTCCTTGTTCAGTTTCCATCCATTGTTCCTTGTCTGGCCTTCGGGTGCCTTGGAAAATAGCTTGACCCCCTTCCTCCTCTCTGTGGCAGCCCCTCAAATAGTGGAAGATGCTATCCTGTCTCCCCTGGTCCTTCTCTTCACTGGACTAGCCATGCCCAGTTCCATACAACTATTCATTGTATATGAACAGTCCACCTAATCCTTTTGGTTGCTCTTCTCTGCATTCTTTCTAGAGTCTCAATATCCTTTTTTATAGTGTAATGACCAAAACTGGATGCAGTACTCTAGGTGTAGCCTTACTAAGGCTTTATAGAGTGGTATTAGTACCTCCCTTGATCTTGATTGTATCCCTTGATTGACGTTTAAGGTTAGGAGTATTCTAGGAAACCAACTTCTATCCATCCCCTTGTTTATCAACTATATAATCCTTGAGTTACAACCATTCGTTCAAGACCATTCAAAGTTACAACGGCGCTGAAAAAAGCAACTTACAACTAGTTCGTACGACTGTTGTAGCATCCCCAAAGTCTCATGATCAAAATCTGTGCCTTTGGCAACTGATTCATATTTATGACGGTTGCAACTTCCCAGGATCCCCTCTGGCGATCTTCTGAGAAGCCAAGTGAATGAGGAAGCCGGATTCACTTTAACGACCACACCATTCACTTACGGTAACTGCAGTGATTCATTTAACAACCGTCTTGTTTAGCCACAGATGCTTTGGCCTTAATTCTGTTCGTAAATCAAGCGCTACCTGTACTATGAATTTTTATTGTACTGTATATTTACCAATCCGGGGAAGTTGTCTAGGATATTTTAAGAGTATGGGATCAATTATTAAAATTATTTATGCTTGTGATGAAGGGAACAATCATTTCTTGATCTATTTTTCTGTTTCTTTAGCATATTCTTTTCTTCTTCTTTTCTATTTTCCACTTTTTTTTCCTTTTTATTCTTCCCCTTATGTTTCTTTTGTACGAATGTCCATCTTTTTCTTTGTAATTTTTCATAAAATTACTATTGAAACAAGAAAGACACGATCTCTACAGTTAAAGGCTGTGCTTCTCTCAGTCCACAGTGCAACCAAGAGATAAGAAATGGCAGTTCAAACCATGATAAACTTTACTTCCCGGTGTGCCACAGATCAGAGGAAGGCAAATCCAACATAACATTAACCTGAAACTGCTTGGCAAATCATGCAAGTCATGTAAATAGGATTCCGCCTTGATTTCTCACAGCGATATCTCTACACCACCTCTTGTGCAATGAATATTTGAATACTTAAAACGCTTTTCTTCAATTGCATCACTTTAGATCAGGAAACTAAAAGTGCTCTTAGGCCTAAGGTTAACTTCATTTCTAACCCCCCCACAAGTTATGGGGATTCCCTGTTCATGAACTCTTTATTTGTGCACCACAACTCTCTTTGCAAATTCATGATGTGCAATCGTGTATTTGCAAAGAGAGTTGCAAAGCACCCAATCTATTCTAATTATTATGCTATTCTATTCTATTCTATTCTATTCTATTCTATATTCTATTCTATATTCTATTCTATTCTATCTTATCTTATCTTTTATCTTCTATCTTCTCTACTGTTCTATACTAATTATATTCCTTATTCTCTTCTATATTCTATATTCTTCTCTTCTCTTTTCTCTTCTCTTCTACAACTAGACACAAGAAGTTTTTCCCGAATGCCATCACTCTGCTAAACAAATACTTCCCTCAACACTGTCAAACTATTTACTAAGTCTGCCCTACTATTAATCTTCTCATCGTTCCCACCACCCATCTCCTTCCACTTATGACTGTATGACTGTAATTTTGTTGCTTGTATCCTTAAGATTTATATTGATATTGTTTCCTAGTAAGATTCAATTGCTTATTTGTACCCTATGACTGTCATTAAGGGTTGTCCCTTATGATTCTTTGCAAATGTTATCTTTTCTTTTTATGTACACTGAGAGCGTATGCACCAAAGAAAAATTCCTTGTGTGTCCAATCATACTTGGCCAATAAAGTATTCTATTCCTATTCCTATTCCTATCCTATCCCATCCCATCCCATCCCATCCCATCCCATCCTATTTCTATTTCTATTTCTATTCTTCTTGTAATCTATTTTATTCTGTATTCTGTATTTTATTCTGTATTACAGAATTTTATTCTGTAATATTTTATTCAATATTCTATTCTATTCTATTCTATTCTATTCTATTCTATTCTATTCTATTCTATCCTATCCTATCCCTATTCCTATCCTATCCTATCCTATCCTATTTCTATTCTTCTTGTAATCTATTTTATTCTGTAATCTGTTCTGGGTTCAGTATTCTATTATATTCCTATTCCTATTCCTATTCCATTCTATTTCTATTTCTATTTCTATTTCTATTCTTTTTGTAATCTATTTTATTCTGTAATCTGTTCTGGGTTCAATATTCTATTCTATTCTATTCTATTCTATTCTATTCTATTCTATTCTATTCTATCCTATCCTATCCTATCCTATCCTATTCCTATTCCTATTCCTATTCCTATCCTTTCCTATCCTATCCTATCCTATTTCTATTCTTCTTGTAATCTATTTTATTCTGTAATCTGTTCTGGGTTCAGTATTCTATTCTATTCCTATTCCTATTCCTATTCCTATCCCATTCTATTTCTATTTCTATTTCTATTTCTATTTCTATTTCTATTTCTATTTCTATTTCTATTTCTATTTCTATTTCTATTTCTATTCTTCTTGTAATCTATTTTATTCTGTAATCTGTTCTGGGTTCAGTATTCTATTCTATTCCTATTCCTATTCCTATTCCTATTCCTATCCCATTCTATTTCTATTTCTATTTCTATTTCTATTTCTATTTCTATTCTTCTTGTAATCTATTTTATTCTGTAATCTGTTCTGGGTTCAGTATTCTATTCTATTCCTATTCCTATTCCTATTCCTATTCCTATTCCTATTCCTATTCCTATCCCATTCTATTTCTATTTCTATTTCTATTTCTATTTCTATTTCTATTTCTATTTCTATTTCTATTTCTATTTCTATTCTTCTTGTAATCTATTTTATTCTGTAATCTGTTCTGGGTTCAGTATTCTATTCTATTCTATTCTATTCTATTCTATTCTATTCTATTCTATTCTAATTAATTCCTTCCCTCCCACCCGCCCCCAACCCCCCAGCCCCGTGGAAAGAGACGCGCAAGCGCGGGCTGTCGCCCCTCCCTCTGAGCCAAGCCCCTCCCCTTTAAAAATTCACAGCTGGCGGTGGGAACTGTAAGGTGGCTCGGAGCCGGAGAGCGGCTGCTGGCGAGCGAGGTGAGGCTGGGGGCGGGAGGCAAGGATCGCCGGAGCAGCGTCGGCCGTGGATGGGTGGGAGAGTTGCGGTGACCGCGGGCGCCGTCTTGCAAAGCCAGAGCTCCCCTCCGCCGTTCCCTGGTGCAGGAGACGCGGGTTTAAAAGCTCGCAGACCGATCGGGGTGTGTGTGTGTGCGCAGGGATCCCCGGAGATCTACTCGATCCCCCCCCCCCCGCTTTCCTCCTCCTCCTCCCTTGCTTGTTTTTCTTGGGGGTCTTTCATCTTGCAACAATGGGGTCTTTTCGTTGCTTCTTTTGAAGGGTCTTTGCTCCGGGCAGGGGTTGGTGCAATTGTGCAATAGTGGCTTGCAAAATCAGGGGCAATCCTGGCTTGCAAAGAAGCCACCTTGGGGCTTCCGGGGCAAAAAGAGGGTGGAGAGATCGCAGCTTGCAGGTGTAAGCGACCCTAGGCTAAAGAAAGAAAACGGGATTTGTGGGGGGGGGGAGGGAGACCTTGGCTTCTGCCTTTAGTTTAAAGGAATATGTACCCCCCCCCTTTTTTTAGCTTTTGCTCTTCTCTTTGCCCCTTACTTTTTTTTCATTCAAGTTTCTAGTCCCTGGGGCAAAGGAGGTGGGAACGGGGGTGCTGTTTGGCCAGGAGGAACAAGGAACCTGTTGGTACTAGCCTCCTCCTCCTCCTGAAGCAGCCTAATTCCAAGAAGTTTGTTCTGGCCAAACATCTCTTTTCCACACACCCCTTTGCCCCAGGGACTAGAAACTTGAATGAAAAAGTAAGGAAAAGCCAAGAAGTCACTGGATTGGAGTTTGGTGGCGCAGTGGACTTAAGTGCTGTTAAAGTAGTACTTAGCTGCCAGCTGCCTGCAATTACTGCGGGTTAAAATCTCACCAGGCTCAAGGTTGACTCAGCCTTCCATCCTTTCGAGGTAGGTAAAATGAGGACCCGGTTTGTGGGGGCAATAAGCTGACTTTGTATTAAAAAAAAAGAACACCGCTTAGGGGGGGGGCAAAAAACCCTACTAAGCAATAATATACAAAAGGATGAAGGCTATTGCTTAACGCATTGTAAGCCGCCCTGAGTCTCCGGAGAAGGGAGGCATATAAATCGAACTAATTAATAAATAAATAAATAAATAAATAAATAAATAAATATTTGTTTTTTAGAAAAAAAGACCTCTTCCTTAAGCTTAGGTCCGGCTTGGGTTGGACTGATTAACAATAACAGAGTTGGAAGGGACCTTGGAGGTCATTTAGTCCAACCCCCCGCTCGCGCAGGAGATCTGCACTAGGGATTCGAATCGCCGAACTGCCCATCTTTCTGATTGACAAGCTCTTTGCACCAATGATAAACTGTGGTTTACGAACCCGTGGTAACCAGCTTTAGCCCTCACACTGTCTCTAAGCCCATAGCTGGAAAGTCACAATGGGGCTTGGTGCGTTGTGTGGAATCAGTTGTGGAGTTGTGTTTTGATGTTAAAACAGGGAGTGGAGTCCCTAACTTCCCAATTCAACTGTTTTTGTAACATAGTTCCTCTTCGACAAAGGCCATTGCTTCGTTGTTTCGTTTCTCTGCTCCTTCCCTAAAATCTTGCCAAGTTCCTAGAACTCATGAGATACAATATCAAGGATGTAGATAAAAGTCTCCTTGAGCAGGGGAAGTTGGACTATAGAAAATCTCCAAAGTCCCTTCCGATTTTATTATTCTATGTTTTCAGCCTTGGCAATTTGAAGATGGGTGGACTTCAATTCCCAGAATTCCCAGCAAAGCTGGCTGGGGAATTCTGGGAGTTGAAGTCCACTCATCTTCAAAATGGCCAAGGTTGAAATACACTGATGTAGATAGATAATTAAGAAAGCCCTTGTAAAAGACTTGTCAATCAAAGGAATGGGAGGTTTTTACACAAAGGTTGGCTATTCAACTGTCAGGGATGCTGTTAGGGAATCCTGTATGCAAGGGGCTGGACTTGATGACCTTTGAGGTCCTTCCCACTCTTGAGTTTCTGGAAGAAATTTGAAAGAGCTTTGCCAAAAGAGTGGTGATGAAACATAAAATAGGATCAACCACTCCAGGTATCTGAAGCAGGTGAGAGAGAAAGGGAGATCAAAAGCTAATATCAATATGAAATATAAATAAATACATTTTATTTTATTTCTGTTGGCAGATTCCAACAATGTTCTTTTCTTCCAAAAAAAAAAAAAAATACTGGCCAAAGGGTGTGGTGGGCTGTCCAATTTTTAAATAGATGTCTCCGTGCAGAAGCTGGACGGGGAATTTGATGGGCAGCCATTCAAGTTTGATTCCTGTTGAGCAGGAGGGTGGATTAAATGGCCTCTCGGAACCCATTCGGGCTGAAGATTCTGTGTTTCGCAGGCATGCAATCTCGTGGGGCATGAAACATCATTTTTTGCATTGTTGAATGTGTCTTGGAAGAAGACGGCTGGTGGCACGAATAAATAGGGACACAATTTTGAATACATCGGGATTGAAAAAGTGCTGCCTCAGCCTGAGTTCGCTACAGAAAATCCTTGAGTTAGGACCAGAATTTTTGACACTAAGCAGGGTGGTTATTAAGTGAGCTGTGCCTGACTTTACAACCGTTTTGCCATGGTTGTTAAGCGAATCACTGCACTTAAGTGATTTATGTGCATGTTAAGTGAGTCCACTTCCCCCATTGACTTAGTTTCAATAAGTGAATCATCCGGACCTTAACCGAATCTTAATTTTCCCCATTGATTTTGCTTGTCAGAAGCCGGCTGGGAAGTTCACAAATTGTGATTACAGGACCCCAGGATGTTGCAACCGTTGTGAATATATGTTGGTTTCCAAGCGCCCAAATTTTGGTCACGTGGCTGTGAGGATGAAGAATGGTCATAAGTGCGAGGACTGATGATAAACCCTTTTTTTCAGTGCCGTTGTAACTTTGAATTGTCACTAAGCAAATAATTATAAGTCAAGGACTACCTGTGCATAGTATGGGGGCTAAAACTTAATTTTTCATTATTATTTTTTAATATAAATCAGCTAAACATACTTCTCTTGGTACATCAAACTCGGTGATAGTTTGTTGATGGTACATGTAGGATGTGATGTGACATACAGGTAGTCTTCGACTTACGACCACACTGGAGCCCAACATTTCTGTTGTTAAGTGAGACATTTGTTCAGTGAGTTTTGCCCCATTTTACGACCTTTCTTGCCAGTGTCGGTAAGCGAATCACAGCAGTTGATAAATCAGTAACCTGGTTGTTAAGTGAGTCTGGCTTCCCCATTGACTTTGCTGGTCACAAGGTCGCAAAAAGGGATCATCTGATCTTAGGACACAAGCCACAGTCATAAGAATGAATCAGTTGCCAAGCATTTTGATCGCAGAATCATGGGGATTTTGATCACACAATTATAGGGATGCTACAAAGCTCGTAACTGAGAAAAATGATCATAAATAACTTTTTTTCAGTCCTGTTGTAACTGAACTAAATCAGGGGTCAGCAACCTGCGGCTCTGGAGCCGCATGTGGCTCTTTCACCCCTCTGCTGTGGCTCCCTGTCACTCAAAATATGCGTCACAACCGCCAATGCGCGACACCCGCCGGCACGCGATTTATTGAGCTTTTCAACCCCCGGTAGGCCAACCATGGATAAATCCAAGAAAAGAAAAGTTTCAGAAGAAAACAGAACATTTAATTTAACTACAGATGCTAGTTTTGTGGCCGCTCAAGAAATAGTCAGGCACGGGAAGGGTTTTGTGGCTCCCGGAGTTTTCTTTTCTGTGGGGAAACGGATCCAAATGGCTCTTTGAGTGTTTAAGGTTGCAGACCCCAGAACTAAATGAACTGTTGTAAGTGGAGGACTATCTGTAGTCCTTGGTTTTGCTGAAAACTTGACTTTTGTTAGACTGGGTGAGCTTTTTTGCTTTCCCCTGGGTACATCCAATTGTCATACATATGACTTCACAGGTCAGCCCTGTATTTATGGCTGTGGCGTTCGATAAATATTTATGGCTTTAGTAATGGAACAGCAGGGAAATTGATTGTTCCAGTTTATCGCATCACATTCAACCTAGTAGTTCCTAATCCTTGTTTGTAAATCCTGCTCAGGACTTTAGCTTGCAACTGAGAGAAATTGAGCTACAATCGGTGGTAGATTGTATTCAGTGGTATTTATTTTATTTTATTTTATTTTATTTTATTTTATTTTATTTTATTTTATTTTATTTTATTATTTTATTTTATTTTATTTTATTTTATTTTATTTTATTTTATTTTATTTTATTTTATTTTATTTTATTTTATTTTATTTTATTTTATTTTATTTTATTTTTATACCGCCCTACTCCCGAAGGGCTCAGGGCGGTGAACAGCCACAAGATAAAAATACATCATACAAAAGTTAAAAACCATTTAAAAGTACATTAAATAATTTTGGCCCAAAAAACGAATTTAAAAACACCCAATTTGTATAAAACAAATTAAAAGGGAGAGTCAAGCCAGACCAGCCTGCTGGAATAAAAATGTTTTGAGGGCGCGGCGGAAAGTGCGTAAATCCGGGATCCTCCGTATCTCCGGGGGGAGCTCATTCCAGACGGCGGGTCCTTCCACAGAGAAGGCTCTTCCCCTGGGGGCCGCCAGTCGACACTGTTTGGCCGACGGCACCCTGAGGAGCCCCTCTCTATGGGAGCGTACTGGTCAGTGAGAGGCTACTGGTGGCAGAAAGCAGTCTCGTAAGTACCCGGGTCCTAAGCCATGGAGCGCTCTAAAGGTGGTGACCAAAACCTTGAAGCGCACGCGGAAGACCACCGGGAGCCAGTGCAGCTCGTGCAGGAGGGGAGTCACATGGGAGCGCCACGTCGCTCCCATAACCACCCGCGCGGCTGCATTCTGGACCAGCTGGAGCCTCTGGGTGCTCCTCAAGGGGAGCCCCATGTAGAGAGCATTACAGTAGTCCAGGCGCAAGGTGACGAGGGCATGAGTGACCCTACGTAACGATTCCCGATCCAGAAAGGGACGCAACTGGCGAATCAGGCGGACCTGATAAAAAGTCCGCCTGATTCGGCTGTATTCAGGATGTTCGTACCGGTTCGGGCAAACCGATAGCGGAGATCGCAGGTGGGCCCCCGCCCACCCTCCCCGGCTCTATGCCGTCCTATTTAGGCACGGTTTTGAGGCCGGGCGCATATGCGGAAGACGTGCGTGTGAGCAAAGTGCATGCGCGGAAGGCCGATAGCAATAAAATGTGAAACCCACCGCTGGCTACAATCTTGAATTACAACCACCTGAGCTCAAAATTTCAGTGGCTAACTGGGTGTTGCTCCATTTTATGACCTTTCTTGCCACAGTTGTTAAGCGAACCACTGCCGTTGTTAAGTTAGTAACATGGTTGTTAAGTGAATCTAGCTTCTCCGTTTTTTATTTTTTGCTCGTCAGAAGGTCTCAAATGGGGATCGTGTGACTCCGGGATGCGACTGTCATAAATACGAGTCAGGTGCCAAGTATCTGGATTTTGATCATGTAACCATGGAGATGATGCAATGGGCATTAAGTATGAAAAACAGAAGTTTTTCGGGGCTGTTGTAACTTGGAACAGTCACTAAACGAATGGTTGTAGGACTACCTCTACAGGGAAAGGACTAATAGGATTAATCTAGGTAGTTCTCAATTTTCAACGGTTATGTGATTAAAATTTGGATGCTTGGCAACTATATTTATGACGGTCGCAGTGTCCCAGGGTCATGTGATTCCCTTTTGCGACCTTCTGACAAGAAAAGTAAATAGGGAAGGTGGATTCACTTAACAGCCGTGTTACTATCAATCATTCAAAATAGAGCTGGAAGGGACCTTGGAGGTCTACTAGTCCAACCCGCTGTTCAAGCAGGAGACCCTATACCAATCTTTTCCAATCTTTTCTTAAAAACCTCCAGTGATTGAGCACCCACAACTTCTGGTGGCAAGCTGTTCCGCTGGTTAATTGTTCTCACTGTTAGGAAGTTTCTCCTTAATTCCAGATTAATTTAACAACTGCAGTGATTCCCTGAACAACTGTGACATGAAAGTTCGCAAAACGGGGCAAAAGTTACTTTACAAATGTCTCACTTAGCAACATCAATTTTGGGCTCCATTGTTGTGGTTGTAAGTCGAGGACTACCGGTAATTCCATTTCCCATAGGAGATGTATCGCGTCCCAGCTATATCTGCGTGAGGATTTTTTCAACCTTTAATTTAATTTAAGGCATCTGTCGGATTTAATTAGGGCATCCATCAGAACCCTGACATTTGGCAGTTTTAAGACGGATGCACTTCAACTCCCAGAATTGAGTTGGCTGGCGGATTCTGGGCGTTGAAGTGGACTGGGGGATTCTGGGAGTTGAAGTCAGCAGAGGGATTCGGGGCGTTGAAGTGGGCTGGGGGATTGAAGTCAGCAGAGGGATTCTGGGCATTGAAGTGGGCTGGGGGATTCTGGGCGTTGAAGTGGGCTGGGGGATTCTGGAAATTGAAGTGGGCTGGGGGATCCTGGGAGTTGAAGTCAGCAGAGGGATTCTGGGTGCTGAAGTGGGCTGGGGGATTCTGGGAGTTGAAGTGGGCTGGGGGATTCTGGGAGTTGAAGTCAGCAGAGGGATTCTGGGCATTGAAGTGGACTAGGGGATTCTGGGTGCTGAAGTTGACTGGGGGATTCTGGGTGCTGAAGTTGGCTGGGGGATTTTGGGTGTTGAAGTGGGCTGGGGGATTCTGGGAGTTGAAGTCAGCAGAGGGATTCTGGGAGTTGAAGTCATTTGGGGGATTCTGGGAGTTGAAGTCAGCAGAGGGATTTTGGGTGCTGAAGTGGGCTGAGGGATTCTGGGAGTTGAAATGGGCTGGGGGATTCTGGGAGTTGAAGTCCACCCATTTTAAAGCTGCCCAGGTTGAGCAACCCTGGTGCAGATACTGACGAAACGTGAGCAAGGCAATGAGCTTGACGTCTGGGCAACCTTTACAAGGTCACATGTGGTCTGCACTTGGACTAGATTCAAATATGCCAGGTTTCTATAACAATGCTTTGTTGAATAAGCCACAGTTGACTGTTCCCTGGATTCCATTGCATAAGCCATAAGTTACGCTTCACAAGCCACAAGCGGAAAGCCTGCTTAGACTTTGGAACTAAAAGTCAACCCCAGGAGAGTTGAATGCAATGTGTGAACGAACTGCCCTATAATTCCTCTTGGTTTGAAAAATCTCACTTGCAAAAGAATAGCATAGAATCACAGAGTTGGAAGGGACCTTGGAGGTCCTCTAGTCCAACCCCCTGTTTAGGCAGGAAACCATTTCAGACTAATGGTTATCCAATCTGTTTTTTAAAAACGTCCAGTTTTTAAAGCTATAAGGACAGGGCAGTTGACATCATGTACAGGTCGTCCTCGACTTTCAACCATTTATTTAGTGACCGTCCAAAGTTACAACGGCACTGAAAAAAGTGACTTAAGACTGTTTTTCACACTTAAATCCATTGCAGCATCCCCGTGGTCACATGATCAAAATTCAGTCACATGATCATTGGCAACTGACTTGTATTTATGATGGTTGCAGTGTCCTGGGGTCATGTGATCCCCTTTTGTGACCTTTTGACAAACCAAGTCAATATGGAAGCCAGATTCACTTAACAACCCATGTGGCTCACTTAACAACTGCAGTGGTTCACTTAACAGCTATGGTCAAAATTCAGACGCTTGGCAACTGACTCCTATTTATGACGGTTGCAGTGTCCCCGGGGTCACTTGATCCCCTTTTGCAACCTTCGGACAAGCAAAATCAAATGGGGAAGCCGGATTCACTTAACAAGCATGCGACTCGCTTAACAACTGCAGGGATTCACTTAACAGCTGTGCAAGAAACGTCATAAAATGGGGCAAAACTCACTTAGCCAATTCTCACTTAACAACAGGAATGTTAGGCTCAATTGTGGTCGTAACTTAACAACTGTCGCAAGAAATGCTGTAAAACGGGACACTTCACGAATGTCTCACTTAACAACACGAATGTTGGGCTGTATTGTCATAAGTCAAGGACTAACTTCATTGCATGGTGATGTTATGACCCGTGACATAACAGGCCTGGCTAGATATTTTGAGAGGCTGCTTTTAATAAATGGAATCAGCCTGAAAGCACAATTCCTTCTTTTCAACCAAGATAATTTTATTTTTGAGCTTGCGTGCAGCGTTTCCTCCTTAAAATTTCTTTTGGCTGAGTTGATTGATAATGATTTATGTTCACACATTAGGCTAAGATATGTTGGCTTGAATTGGAGTTGAACGCAGCCATTCTGGTTTAGGTATCAAGGCTTATACCTTGGTCGGATTCACACACAGAAGGTGGCTTAACCAGGTTAAGGGTTAAGGGTGTTGTGTGAATGCAGCAGCTAAAATGGGACCAGACTGATGTGTTTTGTTAAAATTTCCTGACAATGAGAACAATTAAATCAGTGGAACGAGTTGCCTTCAGAAGTTGTGGATCCTCCATCATTTGACGGGGATGGTGCTATAGAGTCTCCTGCTTGAGCAGGGGGTCAGACTAGAGGACCTCCAAGGTCCCTTCCAAACTCTTGATATTGTGTATTCTTTCTGGTTTGCTCAGCGACCCGTGGTTACTGTCAGGGACTTGTGCAGCGAATGACACAAACTTGTGTTTTTATATAAATAAATGTATTTTTACATTTATATTTTGCATCGAACAAGATAATCAGGCGCATCACTACATTGTGAGGTAAATTACAGAACAGCATACAGAGCACATGGAAGAAAAAGGCGGGAAAAAAGGGAACCTTCCCCTTTAGACCCTTCAACCAATCAGAACGTAGATTGCCTCATGCTGGAGCCAGCCCTGTCCCATCAATCAACTACAACTTGTGTGTTCTGGCCCATTATACACTTTACTCTTCCAACTATTAAATTAAATATCTTTAACAGTTATTCAAACCCCAGTTAACCTGATTCATCCATTAATATTGAAACCAAGCAAACCACCTTTTGGCCTTGTATGATGTGCAAATTGACCCCAGAGTCAAACCGCTGCCTTGCTGCTTTTTCCTCAGGAGCGTTTTTAAAAATCTGGAGATCATGAGGACTAGAAGCTTTTTTAGCCCAGCTGTTGTTTCCTTGTGGTTGAAAACCGATGACAGTTTGTTCAGTGGAGGCTTTTCGTTTACCCAGATCTGCCCTGACACACCTTTGTGTGTGTGTGTGTGTGTTTTTCTGCCAAAAGAGTTTCTCTAGAATTGTTTGATTCATTGTTTTATTATTTGCAAAGCTTTGCAAAGTATTGGGGAGGAACCTCATCCTTTTTTAGAGAGAAGGAGACACATCCGTGTGCCTCGCCTTTATTGACATGTGTTTACATTTTATACATGTAGACCTCAATTTACAACAGTTCATTTAGTGACCATTCAAAGTGACAGTGGCGCTGAAAAAAAAGGGACATGACCATTTTTCACAGTTACATGTGAAATGTACATGTAGTTACACACAGTTAACATGTGTAGCATCCTCGTGATCACATGATCCACATTCAGACGCTTGAGAAGTGACTCATATTTATCGCTATTGCTGTGTCCCAAGGTCATGTGATCCCTTTTTTGCAACCACCTGACCAGCGATTCACTTAACAACTGTGGCAAGAAAGGTCATAAAATGGAACAAAACTCACATAATGTGAGTGTCTCGCTTCACAACAGAAATGTTGGGCTTGATTGTGGTCGTACGTCGAGGACACCTGTAGTCCTCAACTTACAACCGTTCATTTAGCGACCGTTCAAAGTGACAATGGCATTGTTAAAAGTGACTTATGACCCTTTTTCACACTTGTGACTGTCACACTTGTGACCGTTTTTTCCCACTTGGGACTGTCACGGCATCCCCACAATCACAAGATCAAAATTCGACACGGATTTATGACCGTTGCAAGTGTTGAGTGATCCCCTTTTGCGACTTTCCGACAGGCAAAGCCATAGTAAGGGGAAGCCGGATTCACTTAACGACTTTGTGATTCATTTAACAACTGCAAATGATTTGCTTAACAACAACATTGGCCAAAAGGTCCTAAAATCAGGCACAACTCACTTAACGACCGTCTTGCTTAGCAATGGAAATTGTGGTTGCAGGTCAAAGACTGCCCGTATTCCATAGTGTGAGATACAGGAGAATTATCTTCTCTCTACAGTTTTTTCCGACCAAGTCAGTGTTTTATTATGTTATAAGATGTAAATCAATACATTGCAAAGTTCAGATTTCTCTCTTATCATCGTGACTCGGGAGATTTTTTCTTCTGCTGCTGGAGCAACATTATTTCAGCAAAGTATTTTGATAAAACTGTTGGATTAGAAAGAAGCAAAAGAGCCCCACCGTTTCAGAAACCGGTAGAGCGAGAGGGATTTGCAGACAAAACTATTTTATTTTTTTAGTGCTTATTGTATTTATTTTACAGTGTTTAATGTCCACCCTGTTCCAAAGAGACTCTGGGCGTGGTGCAGGGAAAAGATGCTAACCATCATCGCAAAAATCAACAACGCAAATGTAGGTACTGCAGAAGGAGAGCTGGGTCGCAGATAGTCCTCATTTTACAACCAGAGTTGGGAACAGAATTTCCATGGCTGAGCAGTGCGGTTGTTAAGTGAACGAAAGGCCAGATTTTACAACCTCTTTTTGCCACAGTTAAGCAAATAGTTCACTTGTTAAATCAGTCATCGGGTTGTTAAGTGAATCTGATTTTTGCCAATGATTCTGCTTGTTGGAAGTCAGCTGGGAAGGTGACTGTGGCTTGTCGGCCGCCGGCCTCCCCAGCAGCCAAATCAGAGGAGGAAGAGGAGTGGACATGGGAGTCAGGGTCAGCATCAGGGCAACCTGAGAGCTCCGAGGAGGAAGAGGGAATGGAGCAGTCACAGAGAGAGAGAAAAAAAGCGGAGCCTAGGCCATCCGTCAGTCCTCCGATGGAGAGTCAGCAGCCCCCAGGTCTGGAGGTGGCTGATGAGGAAGAGGAGGAACAGCTGGGTCCAGTGCCTGATATGCAGATGCACAGAAAGCAGAGGAGAGGAGAGCAGTGGAAATCTATGGGCCGGTCCTTGGTACGGAAGGCCACCGCTGTTAGCAAAGCCCCACTCTAACTCTGGGGATCAAAGGCAGGGGCCGGAGACGAGTAAATGTGGCAGACAACTATTCATCTCCCTGCCGGATGGACTTGTTAGCCTGCGGTGAGAGAGAAACTTTTTGCCAGGGGTGCTGGCGCTCCTAATAAAGGAATAATTGAGTTCACTTCAGAGGGGTTTGCCGTGTTTAGGGATCAGAACAGAAGGTTGCAAATGGCCTCGCGTAGCTCTGCAACCACTCTACATGCATGTCAGTTTCCAAACGCCCAAATTATGATCACGTGCTTGTAATGGTTGTAAGTGTGAGGATAAGTCGTAAGTCCCTTTTTTCGGTGCTGCTGTAACTTTGAACAATCGCTAAGGAAATGGTCGTAAGTTAAGAACTACCTCTCTACAGAGTGTCCTGGGCATATAATATAACCACAATGGAACCTACCCACTACAGTGTACAGGAAGTCTTCAACTTAACAACAGTTCATTTAGTGACCATTCAAAGTTAACGACGCTGGAAAAAAAAAGATAACCATTTTTCACAAGCCACGCCCAAAGAACCGGTAGTAAAAAAAAATGGATTTGAAACCCACCGAGAGTTAGAAAGGTGGACCATTGACCACTTAGAAATGGATGGTGCCAGGGCAAACTTAACTCACCCTTGCAATGTTTTAATTAATGTTACTTTTAAAAGTTAACGCAGGCAATTAACAATGAATAATGCCCCAATTATAATTACCTAGCAACTTTTGCAAGGGCTTGCAGCCACTTTTTTTTTTAACCATCTGCATTGCTGCAAAGTAGATAACGAGAGTCCCCCAAAAAATCCATTTAGCTGAAAGTGTCTGCGCAGTAGCTGACAAGGAGATTAACATACATTTTGCATGTATTATTTAGGTTGTCCAATTTTACAGGGATATGGGGTCTGCTTCTATTTTGCCCCCAATATGCAAATTTCCTGGCAGTGCAGACCATGTTTAGGTGTGAATGGTCTTCTAGAAGATTGCAAATCCTTTTATCGCTTGCTCAGGAGACAAAATTCTATGTTGCCGCATTGAAAATAAAGCCCAGGAATAATTGCTTCTGTTCTGTTCATCTCTTCGTGCTTAATATGTGCTAGCTACCTTGTAAGATGTATTTTTACTTCATAATGTAATATTTTAGATTTACGTGGGCACAGGGAATTAACCCTGCCTTCCAATTCCGTTTTTTCCGTTAATAACATTATAGTAACACATGTTACATTTTGTTACTTTATTTTTGTTACATCTTGTTTTATTTCCTCTGTTCCATTACTTTTTTTGTTGCAATTTAAAAAAATTTTTTTGCTGGTCATTAACTGAATAAACAGTACAGGTAGTTCTCGACTTAACGACCGGTCGCTTAGCAAGCCATAATTCAGCCCAAAATTTCTGTTGCTAAGCAAGACAGTTGTTAAGTGAGATGTGCCCAGTTTTACAATGCTTTTTTGCCACAGATGTTAAACCAATCACTGCCAGTTGTTAATGATCTCACTGAGGGGTGGAGAAAGTTTTACGTGTCCTTGTGAAGCCATTTCCTGCTGGGAAAAAATAATCTATCAGGAAACCTTTGGCTTAGATCCAAGCAGCCTAATTAATTAAATCAAGGGAAAAGGAAGAGAATCAAATCGGGGACGAGCTGATTCAATCCTAAAAAACGACAGCAATCTGCAAATTCCCTGAATTTGCCCAGGACTCTTTTCAAATTATCCATATAGGTGGGCAAATCTTTGCCACCCAATGGCAGTCAATCAAATAAATGTTCTGTGCTTTCTGTAAAGAACGTACATCAAGAGTGAGAAGGGACCTTGGAGGTCCTGTAGTCTAACCCCTTCTCATAAAAGAAACCTTACATCATTTCAGAGAAATGGCTATCCAATCTCTTTTTAAGAGCCTCCAGTATTGGAGCACTCACAACTTCTGGTGGCAAGTAGTTCCACTGGTTAATTGTTCTCACTGTCTGGAAATTTCTCCTTAGTTCTAGGTTGCTTCTCTCCTTGATTAGTTTCCACCCATTGCTTCTTGTCCTGCCTTCAAGTGATTTGGAGAATAGCTTGACTCCCTCTTCTTTGTGGAAGCCCCTCAAATATTGGAAGACTGCTATCATGTCACCCCCTAGTCCTTTTCATTAGATTATTAGACATAGCAATGTATCTGTTAAAACATATCTGTTCCATCTTCTTTTTCCTTTGTGGTTTTGTCTTGTGATTCCGCTATGAAGGAGGTCCAAAAGAGAAATGGGTTTTTTTCTTCCTTGAAAGGGACATTCCATCAACCAACAATTGAGATTGGTAGACATGATCCAAGATGGTGAAGAGCTGATTAGGAATCACTAATGCCCTTTGTTGAATCAGGAAATGTTACTGATTCCAACTTTTAGAAAAGCAGCTCTTAAGTCGTCTAATATTGTTTTGTTCCTTTCTCCTAAATTAGGTTACTGGAAAAGAGCATCATGGCTGCAGGCATAGAACAAAATTAATCATGCAGAGGTAGTCAGAGAAGAGGAGAGGAGAGGAGAGGAGAGGAGAGGAGAGGAGAGGAGAGGAGAGGAGAGGAGAGGAGATGAGATGAGATGGTTGTAAGGGACCTTGGAGGTCTTCTCATCCAATCCCCTACTGAAGCCATTTCAGACTGTTAGTTTTGCAAATGAAAGCTTTGTTGTAGCTGTGTTTCTGATATTCTGCCTTAGTTATTTGCCCCTCTTTCCACTTTTTATACTTGTCCTTCTTGTCTTTCAATTTGTCAGAGAGTTCTTTATGCAGCCATGCTGGTTTCTTTTGAGAGCTGTTATTTTTCTTCTTCATTGGTATTGTGCTAGACTGGGCTTTTATAATCTCACTTTTCAAAATTTTCCACTGATTAATTGTTCTGTCAGGAAATTTCTCCTTAGTTCCAGGTTGCTTCTTTCCTTGATTAGTTTCCACCTATAGCTTCTTGTCCTACCCTCAGATGCTTTGAAGAATAGTTTGACTCCCTCCTTCTTTGGGGCAGCCCCTGAGATATTGGAAGGCTGCTATCATGTCACCCCGAGTCCTTCTTTTCATTAAACTAGACATGCCCAGTTCCTGCAACCATTCTTTGTATGTTTTCTCCTCCAGTTCCCTAATCATCTTTGTTGCTCTTCTCTGCACTCTTTTTTACATCGTGGCGACCAAAATTGGATGCAGGATTCCAAGTGTGGCCTTACCAAGGCATTATAAAGTGGTATTAATACTTCATGTGATCTTGATTTTATCCCTCTGTTTATGCAGCCCAGAACTGTGTTGGCTTTTTTGGCAGCTGCTGCACACTCCTGGCTCATGTTTGGGAAGGCTTTAGTTGGTTTGTGTGCTACAGGTGTTGGCTCTAGCTTAGTTTGCTTAGCTGCTGTGAGAATATCAAAGCATACATGAATGAAAGAATGAGGAAACTATTTGCGGTTTAACAGGAGGGAGGAATTGGTGGTTAAGAAGCTGGCATTGCTCCTTGGAAATAAGAATTAATGATTTTATTTTGCCAGCATATAAAGTTCAAAGCCCTTATTGTCACTGTACATCATGTACCAAACAAAATTGGCTATATGGAGCTCAGGAATGGGTTCTGCTTACCTTTACTTACCGATTCGCTCGCTCGCTCGCGCACTTCTGTTCATGCACAGAAGCTTGCTGATGACGTCAGGGTTGGTGGGCGGAGCCTCCCGCCGGTTTTACTACCGGTTCTATAGAACCAGTCCGAACCAGGCACAACCCACCACTGACGGAGCTGTTCTGATAAGTCTATCCTCCCAGATGTTTGCTCAGTGGAGATCATCATTTGAAGTCATTGCTGTCCAGAGGCCAACTCTGGCAGCCAAAAATCTTCCTGTTTTTGGTCAGTCTTCTCCAAGCTGGTTCCTCCAGTTGTCATCCCAGCATTTGTGGGCATCATGGCCAGATCCGTGAACTTCTGGCTTGCCTAGCAATACAAATTTTACATGAATAACAGAGTTGGAAGGAACCTTGGAGGTCTTCTAGTCCAACCCCCTGCTGAAGCCATTTCAGACTGTTAGTTTTGCAAATGGAAGCTTTGTTGTAGCTGTGTTACTGGCCATTTTCTTTTATTCTGTTGCAGCCTTCGTTCTCTTTCTGTATCATGCACTTATTTGCTGTAGCCGGCTATGACTGTAGCCCATAAGCTATTAGAAATTCTGCACGAACAGTGCACAGTTCACATATGCTTTCCTTCTCGCAGTTAAGCAGAAAAGCACATGTTGACAGTGCAGCGTTTGTTCTGTAGGGCTAAATTCAGAAATTCTAACACAGATAAATGGCTGTCCAATCTCTTCTTAAAAACCTCCAGTGTTGGAGCACCCACAACTTTTAGAGGTCCTAGAAGTCCTCTTGATAAATTGTTCTCACTATCAAGAAATTATAACTCTTGTTTGGTGTCCAAAATCGTCTTAACTTAATCGTCTTAATTAATCGTCTTAATTCGTCATGGTTGGCTGGAATCTTCTCCAACCTGTCACCTTCTGGACATGCTTGGAGTGTGCAGCCTCCAAGGTTGGATCAGGGTTTTTTGTCTGTTGCCTGTGAGTCTTCTTGTTGAGGTTTTGCCTTCTGTCTTTCTAGGGGTGACCGGGAAGAATGTTCTCATCAGTGAAGCCATATGAAAACCAGCGGTACTCAACTTTGAAGAAGGACTGTCAGAGGAAGAAAATCTTGTTTGAAGATCCCCTCTTTCCAGCCAACGATGACTCGCTCTTCTACAAGTCTCGGATTCAGGGGATCCAATGGAAGCGACCCAAAGTAAGGCCAAGTGGGAAGACAGGTCCTGAAATTTATTGGGGTTCTCCATATTCAGAGATGAATTTGAAAGTTCTACCGTGCTTGATGGGATAGTACCACTGAGACATTTAAACTTATCTTCTTTCTCTC
This sequence comes from Arizona elegans, assembly GCA_022577455.1. Taxonomy (NCBI): domain Eukaryota; kingdom Metazoa; phylum Chordata; class Lepidosauria; order Squamata; family Colubridae; genus Arizona; species Arizona elegans. Next base: position 4,030,601 of record JAKOOJ010000025.1, on the reverse strand, counting down.
TCTCTCTCTTCTTATTTCTGATTACCTAATCAAAGGGGCTTGATCATAATCAATAGAAGAGAATATTTGTAACTCAGGGTTGAACTGTGGGGTCCTTGGTGTTCTCTTGCAGACGTTTCATGAGCCAACTAGGTAACATCATCAGTGTTAGGAGGGAGAGGGGTTTGCGGAGAGGAGGAAGTAAACCGTGGGCTCCGTGGTGCTCTCTGAGCTTCATTACCTGATCAGGCAGCACCCATCAGTGATAGAAGGGAGAAGGGTTTATAGCGAGGAGGAAGAAGACTATGGGGTCCGTGTGTTCTGTCCCCGTCCCACACACGCACCCCCACAGACGACCCGGAGTTAATAAGCCACACGACAAAATCTTTGAAGATAAAGCTGGCAGCAACCCAGTGGCTAGCTGCCAATTCAGACTTTACTTACACAAAACAAAGATTAGACTGCAAGCATTCCGATAAAGCAGGCAGAGTTTCCACAATACAAGGATTAGTCCAAATGCAGTCCGATAAAGCAGGCAAAGTCCAGTAACGCAGAGATCATGGATTATTTCTAGTTTTTGCTCGTCACAAACTGAACCGGCCACCACATCCACATTTATACCCTGTGGGGTGTGGTCCAGTGACTCAGCTAATCTCTGGCATGCCTTCCCCTCTGCTGTGCACGCTTCTCCCTGTGCCTCTGCCGAGGGTCCAGCCAGCACTTATCTCCTTCATCGCTGTCCACCTGTGGCTGCGGGGACGTGCTTAGCTCTGGGCCTATCGTTTGGCCTTTGGTGTCCTCCGGAGGCATTGCCAGAGAGGAGGGTCCTGGGGAGGGAGGCCTTGCCAACTCCTCTCCCTCACTCTCAGAGTCTGCATCTGTCGATAGCCCAGGCTCAGGCAACGGAGCCACAACACCGTGGTCTCTCTGAGCTTGGTTGTTTTCCTGCAGTTGTTTCATGACCCAGCTAGGTAACAGCATCAATGCTGGTGAATGTGTGGTTTGCTCCCTGTTTATACCTAGCAGCTTGTCCTGCCAGTGTTGGCAGGGGTGTGGTTTTCTTCTTGGTTGTTTTCTGCTTGATTGTTTGTCTGGTGTTAATCCCTGCTTCTCTGGGTGTTGGCTGCTAGAGAGGACGTGTTCTGGTCTTTTGGTTTCCTTCTTAGCTTGTTCATGATCTGTTTGGAAGGTCGCCAATAGTGATCACCTGATCCCAGGACACTACACCCATTGTAAAAACCATGCCAGTTGCCAAGTGACCCAAATTTTGATCCTGTGACCCTGGGGATGGTACATCAATTGTAAGTGCCAGGAACAGTTGTCAGTGACATTTTCAGTCTCATAGTAACTTTGAACAGTCACTAAACGAGTGGTTGTAAGTCAACAACTACTGAAATTTTCTGCATAGCTATTCAGGTAATCCTCAATTTAATGACCACAATAGGGGCCAAAATTTCTGTTGCTAAGCAAGTTTTTTTTTTTTTAATTTATTTTTATATGCCGCCCTTCTCCGGAGACTCAGGGCGGCTTAAAATACGTTAAGCAATAGCCTTCATACTTTTGTATATTCATACAAAGTCAGCTTATTGCCCCCACAAACCGGGTCCTCATTTTACCCACCTTAGAAAGGATGGAAGGGTGAGTCAACCTTGAGCCTGGTGAGATTTGAACCTGCAATAATTGCAGGCAGCTGGATGTTAAATGCTGCCTTAGTAGGAGGCATTAGCCTCCTATGCCACTCAGGCTCCTAAGTTAAGTGAATTTTGCCCCATTCCTTGCCGAAATTGTTAAGGGAGTCACTGCAGTTGTTAAAAGTCAGTAACACAAATGGTTAAGTGACTTTGCTTGTCGGAAGGTCACAAAAGTGTGACATCAGTTAAGTGTGTTTCATCCCATTTTACAACCTTCCTGGCCACATTTGTTAAATGAATCACTGCCGTTGATAAGCAAGTAACCTGGTTGTTAAGTGAATCTGGCTTCCCCCATTTGATCACGTGACCCCAGGACACTGGCCACCGTCATAAATATGAGTCAGTTGCCAAGCATCCGAATTTTGATCACATAGGACCATGGGGAAGCTGCAACAGTCGTAAATGGGAAGAACGTTTGTAAGTCACTTCCATGCTGTTGTAGCTTTGAACGGTCGCTAAACGAGTCATTGTAAGTCGAGGATTCCCTGTAATAGCAGACCATTCCCAGATGCAGGTTATTTTTCAAGCTTCATGGGAGAACTAGGTCTCTTCTTACCATGGATCCTGCTGTTCTGATCTTTTTGGGATTCTCCCAGCCTTTGAATTACACAGCATTTCTGTTTCCAAAAAATGATGCAATTGTCCATCTGCAAAGAGAAATGTCATTTATCTCAGCTGCACCCTCCAGACAAAAATCATTTGAATTTCAGAGAGAGAGAACAAAAGAGCCCTTGTCTGGTTTTTGTTGGAGAACGTGGGGGAAGAGAAAGTCCCCCATTTGATGTCAGTTTTAATTTAAGGAGTTTAATGCATCATTGGAACTGAGAAAGGTTTTCTCCTGTTTGTTTATTGTTCCTGCTATTATCACGTTTTTAGTGTTTTTATATTCTTTTTTTTTTTTTTGGAAAAAAGTTTTTATTTTTTTAAAACACAAACATAAAACACCTCTTTTCCAAAACGAAGCATTGATCCGGTCACAAATTAGTACAAATCACTAACAATTCTTAACTTCCAACTTAATATTTTACTCGGTTATTTCTCTAAATTCTATCAACTTAACTATGCCATCGTCCCAAAAACCCGTTACTTAAATCTTAGATCCTAACCAAATATCATTCCATTTTTCTCTTCCTTTTTGCTTAGATGGATATATTTTAACAATATAAATCATTACAGTTATTGTAATCATTTAAAAAAATATTTTAACTATTATTAGTGTTTTTTATATTCTTGTTCTTAACATATGAAGAACGGATTCGGACTTTTACGTAATATGGGAGAAATGGTATAATTGAAGATAGGAAAAAAAGGGAAATAATAGTAGATTTTGTAAAGTTATATAGAGTATAGGAGAACATTAGTGTGATGATATATAAATGGTCACAGTCATGCATAAGAATTGAATAAGAATTGTTTAATTGTTAAAACCCAATTAAAACTCAAAGAAAAAAAGAAGAACGGTTGCAGGAACAGGGTATGTCTACTTTAATGAAAAGAAGGACATGGGGTGACACGATAGCATCTTCCAATATTTGAGGGGCTGCCACAAAAAAAGGGGCTCAAGCTATTCTCCAAAGCACCTGAAGGCAGGACAAGAAGCAACGGATGGAAACTAATCAAGGAGAGAAGCAACCTGGAACTAAGGAGTAACTTCCTGACAGTGAGAACAATTAACCAGAGGAACAGCTTGCCACCAGAAATTGTGGGTGCTCCATCACTGGAGGATTTTAAGAAAAGATTGGGCAACCATTTGTCTGGAATGGCATAGGGTCTCCTGCTTGAGCAGAGGGTTGGACTAGAAGACCTTATTTAATAAATAAATAAAAATGTAATATTTCCTTCCCTTCCACCTCCCTTCCTTCCTATCAGTTACTCTCTTGGGAATCCAGAAAACAATCCATCCCTAAGTAGAATGATCATTGGTTGAGAAAGGGTCTTGACTATCATTTTACAAGATAATTTTGCACCTCCTTAGCTGTCCAAAAGAAATGCAGGAACTCCTCGACTTACAACAGCTCATTTAGTGACCGTTTCAAAGTTACAACGGCACTGAAAAAAAAAGACTTGTGACTGTTATTCACACTTAATGACTGTTTCGGCATTCCCCATGGTCACGTGATCAAAATTCTTGGCTCATATTTATGACGGTCGCAGTGTCCCGAGGTCACGCGATCCACTTCTGCGACCTTCTGTCAAATTAGGGAAGCCAGATTCACTTAACAACCAGGTTACTTGCTTATCAACGGCAGTGATTCATTTAGCGAACGTGGCCAGAAAGGTCGTAAAGTGGGACGAAACACACTTAATGGACGTCACACTTAACCACGGAAATGTTGGGCTCCCTTGTGGTCCTAAGTCAAGGACTACCCGTAGAGGGGAAGAAAAAAACGGGAAGGAAGGCTATATAGAGAGAGATTTCGGATTTTTGTGTTGCTTCTCTGCCTTCACATATCAAATTCCACAACCTCATTAGAGCCCACAATCATTGGCTGTGATTGTGAGGCACCGTGTGGTTAATGAATGATGATGGATGCCAGCAGGGAAACTGGCTTGGCAGAGAAATAGATACGGAGCGACTTGCCACTGTTACTCCAGAGGCGGCTCTCCAGATGCTCAACAGATGCTACTCTGTTCCAAACCTTTTTATATTTTAAATATTGAATGTCTGAGGCCTGAGGCAAGGGTTCATTTCCCAGGATGGCTTGGTATGAAATTCTAGCAAATGAAAACATTTTGTAGGCAGATAGAGAGAAAAAGGGAGAGAGGGAGGAGGGAGGGGAAGAAGGAAAGGATTGACGGAGAAAAGGAAAGGAAGGGAGGGAGGGAGGGAGAAAAGGAAGGAAGGAAAGGATGGAAAAAAGGAAGGAAGGAAAGGATGGAGAAAAGGACAGGAAGGAAAGAATTGGATGGGAAGAAGGGAGGGAGGGAAGGAAGGAAGGAAGGGAGAATAGGAAGGAAGGGAGGAAGGAAAGGATGAAGAAGAGGACAGGAAGGAAGGAATTTGATGGGAAGAAGGAAGGGAGGGAAGGAAGGAAGGAAGGGAGAATAGGAAGGAAGGGAGGAAGGAAAGGATGAAGAAGAGGACAGGAAGGAAGGAATTTGATGGGAAGAAGGAAGGGAGGGAAGGAAGGAAGGAAGAGAGGGAGAATAGGAAGGAAGGAAGGAAGGAAAGGATGAAGAAGAGGGCAGGAAGGAAGGAATTGGATGGGAAGAAGGGAGGGAGGGAGGGAAGGAAAAGAGGGAGAAAAGGAAGGAAAGGATGGGAAAAGGACAGGAAGGAAGGAATTGGATGGGAAGAAGGAAGGGAAGAAAGGAAGGAAGGAAGAGAAGGAGAATAGGAAGGAAGGAAAGGATGGAGAAAAGGACAGGAAAAGGAATTGGAAGAAGGAAGGGAAGGGAGGGAGAAAAGGACAGGAAGGAAGAAATGGATGGGAAGGAAGGAAGGAAAAGAGTGAGAAAAGGAAGAAAGGGATGAAGAAGAGGATAGGAAGAAAGGAATGGATGGGAAGAAGGAAGGGAGGGAATGAAGGAAGGAAGAGAGGGAGAATAGGAAGGAAGGAAAGGATGGAGAAAAGGACAGGAAGGAAGAAATGAATGGGAAGGAGGGAGGGAGGGAGGGAAGAGAGGGAGAAAAGGAAGGAAGGAATAGATGGATGGAGGGAAGGACAGGAAGAAAGGAATGGATGGGAAGAGGGAAGGAAGTAAAGGAAGAAAGAAAGAAAGGAAGGGAAGGAAACAAGGAGTGGATGGACAGAAGGATAAGAAGAGAGGAAGGAAAAAGGAGGGAGGGAAGGAAGGAAGGAATCTACTCTTATTGTATTTGTCAAACAGAAAAGTTTGCATAGACTTCCAGAATGGAAAAAAGAATGCATGATGAAGTCAAAGAGAGAAGGGGAGGGAAGAGGAGCAGGAAATTTGGATCAAATCAGCAAAATTAAAACCATCTCCAGCTTTGAGACACTCCAGTCTTCCTCCAAACAATCCCGAGAGTCTTGGTAGCAGATTCTAGGAAGATTTTGACACATGGAAAGCAGCCAGTTGCAGGGAGCAGTTTGAAGCTTGGAAGAGCCCAAACAAGGAAATTCAGGGTCGAGTGGAAAAAATAGCCCAGGAACTGTTAACAATTTGCAACAGATTGACAAAAACGTTTGACCTTGTTCCTTTTTTTTTTCTAAGAAGGGAACAACGATGCGTTCTAAGTAAAGCTGCCTTTAAACCACCTTGGATCCCGATTACTTCTTTCGTACACCCATCTGGGCAGCTTTTCTTCTCAGAATTAGCAAAATTAGCTTCCATTGGCCAGGATGTTTTTTTCCAGCTTGGATGGAAACTCATCAAGGAGAGAAGCAACAGAGAACTAAAGAGAAATTTCCCGAAAGTTAGAACAATTAATCAGTGGAACTGCTTGCCACCAGAAGTTGTGAATGCTCCAACACTGGAAGTTTTAAAGACGATGTTGGACAACCATTTGTCTGAAATGGTGTAGAGTTTCCTGCTCAAGCAGAGGGTTGGACTAGAAGACCTCCAAGGTCCCTTCCAACTCTTATTCTATTCTGTTACCTGTCCTGTTGTAGCTGCCTCTCTGAGATCTCCTCGTGGTCTCCAGTCCAAATAGTAACCAAATAGTAAAAGTGAAGCCCTGCTTCACTTTTTAAAATCAGTCAAAATCCACTCAGGGCAGGCCTACACTGAATTAGCCCACAAAACCAACTCCTGACTTCTATTGTTGAGTTAAAAATCAACAACAATGTAGGTATAGAGTAAATTATTAGTTAGTACAGAATGCTTTAACCTTTTGAATTACAATTTGCTTTAGAGTGTAATGCAGGTTGTGAACCATGGTTTATGGCTTGGCAGCTGGCTGGGGAATTCTGGGAGTTGAAGTCCACCCATGCTGGGGAATTCTGGGAGTTGAAGTCCACTGCCCTAGCTGGTAGATCTAATCAAGAAAAAAAAGTGGGTTCAAATTGCTGTGTTTCCTCCAGCAATTTTAGAAAAAGATCCACAGCGGAAGACTTATTATTCTTAAATCCTTAAATCCAAGCAAGGTTGAGTTTTAATGCTGCTTCTTCAACGATTGCTTTAGCTTCACTGTCTCAGGTATGCAGAAAATCCGGTTGGACCTGGAGCCAAAGACTGCAAAGAGAAAATCGATTGCTAGAAACGATCCCCTGGAGAGATTCAGCTGCCTTTCCCAACGGTTGCCAAATCCTTTTTTTCTGAGTTCCAACTAGAAGTAAAGTGCACCTGTTGTCTCTGAGAGATTGCAGTTCTACATAATATTCAGTAAGGAGTAAACTGGCTCCATTAGACAACAAGGGCGGTTCTCGGATGAAATGTGATGATAAAGTGGCTTCCAAGGGCAGAGTGAGCTTCCTGGAAGTCCCTTAATTTCAGCTGGTTTACCAAATCTAGAATGATCTTCTTGGAAGAGAGTTGAGCTTCTAGCAACTCCTTATTTTAGCTGAGCTACCAAATCCAGAATGAGCTTCTTGGAAACTCCTTATTTTAGCCAGTCTACCAAATCCAGAAGGAGCTCCTTGCAAACTGACACTTTTTAGCAGAGTTATCAAAGCCAGAATTTATAGCTTTAATTCAGAAGTGCTGGGGGAAAAAAAATAATGTAAAGTAAAAAAAAATAAAAATAAAATTAAAACCCGAGTGAGGAATGAAAGCGGAGAAAATATGATTCTGTCTGGCTTCCTCAAATTAGTTTTCTTCTCTCGTTTCAATTTGGGCTGAATTCCAAACAAGGCCTCTTATGGCATTTAAAGCTGTTTATGGATTCATCTCATTGCTTTAGAGACCGGCAAAGATTTTACTGGTAGAAAACTATGGATAGGGTGTGGCTTTTTGAAGCAAACACACTGCATTTAGTCCTCGTCTTACAACCGTTCGTTTAGCGACCGTTCCCAGTTACAACGGCGCTGAAAAAAAAAAGACGGACGATCAGTCCTCGCACTTACGACCGGCGCAGCATCCCCAGGACCACGTGACCAAATTTTGGGTTGCTTGGCAACATGCAGTTATTTATTGCAGGGGGTCATAAGGTTATGTGGTCACCATTTGTGACCTTCCCAGTCAGTTTCCGACAAGCAAATTGTGTTAACCACTGCGTGATTCACTTAACAACTGCAGCGGTTCGCTTAACAACCATGGCACAAAAAGGTCATAAAATAAGTGGCATGAGCCACTGAACCATCTTCGCGCCCCAAATGTATTTATTTTATTTACAAAATTTATCACAGTTGACTCGAGGCGCCTTACCATCTCAGCATAGAATAAAATAATAAAAATAGAAAAGAATATTTTTTTTGGCTGAGTTTTGCACCATTTTACGACTTTCCTTGACACAGTTGTTAAGTGAATCGTTGCAGTTGTTAAAATAATAACTTAGTTGTTAAGTGAATCTGGCTTCCCTATCGACTTGGCTTGTCCAGAAGGTCGCAAAAGGATAGCGCATGTTAGGGGGACACTGCTACCGTCCTAAGTACACGTCAGTTGCCAAGCATCTAACCACGAAGATTCTGCAATGGTCATAAGTGTGAAAAACGGCCACAAGTCGCTTTTTTTCAGCGACGTGATCACTTCGAACGGTCACTAAATGAACGGTTGTAAGTTGAGAACTACCGGTAGTTTGTGAGTCTGCTTGGCCCAGCACTTTCTTCAACAATGTTGGGTTGCCTTCAAATCTGGCTGCTTCCAGGCTTACCTTGAGGCCCCTGGATAGAAAACATCCAGCTCGCTTTGTGGACTTAACTTGGGTGGAGTCAACTTTCCCTTGATTTCTCCTAGCAAATGTTGCTTACGATTTATGATCCGTGAAACCGATTAGCGGAATGAGGGAGTGACCAATGTTGTTGTTATTAGTTGCTAAGTTGTGTCCGACCCATCGTGACCCCATGGACAACGTTCCTCCAGAACTTCCTATCCTCTACCATCCTCTGTAGTCCATTGAAGCTCACGCCGACTGCTTCCGTGACTCCATCCAGCCACCTCGATCTCTGCCGTCCCCTTCTTCTTTTGCCCTCCATCGTTCCCAGCATTAGGCTCTTCTCCAGGGAGTCCTTCCTTCTCCTTAGGTGGCCAAAGCATTTGAGTTTCCTCTTCAGGATCTGGCCTTTTAAAGAGCAGTCAGGGTTGATCTCCTCCAGGACTGACCGGTTGGATCACCTTGCAGTCCAAGGGACTCACAGGAGTCACTTGGATCTATCTATCTATCTATCTATCTATCTATCTATCTATCTATCTATCTATTTGTTGTTGTTAGTTGTGAAGTTGTGTCTGATCCATTGTGACCTCATGGACAACATTCCCCCAGGCCTTCTTGTCCTCCACCATCCTCTGAAGTCCATTGAAGCTCACGCCGACTGCTTCCGTGACTCCATCCAGCCACCTCGTTCTCTGCCGTCCCCTTCTTCTTTTGCCCTCCATCGTTCCCAACATTGGGCTCTTCTCCAGGGAGCCCTTCCTTCTCTTTAGGTGGCCAAAGCATTTGAGTTTCATCTTCAGGATCTGGCCTTCTAAAGAGCAGTCAGGGTTGATCTCCTCTAGGACCGACTGGTTGGATGGCCTTGCAGTCCAAGGGACTCGCAGGAGTCTTCTCCAGCACCAGAGTTCAAAGGCCTCAATTCTTTGGCCTTCTCAGCCTTCCTTATGGTCCAACTTTCACATCCAACCATTGCAACTGGGAAAACCGTCACCTTGGCTATACACACTTTTGTTGGCAGGGCGATGTCTCTGCTTTTTAGTATGCTGTCTAGCTTTGCCATAGCTTTCCTCCCCAGGAGCGAGCGTCTTTTAATTTCTTGGCTGCAGTCCCCATCTGCGGTGATCTTGGAGCCCAGGAAAATAAAATCTGTCACTACCTCCATTTCTTCCCCGTCTATTTGCCAGGAATTGAGAGGGCCGGATGCCACGATCTTAGTTTTCTTGATGTTGGGTTTCAAGCCAACTTTTTCACTCTCCTTCTTCACCCGCATCAAGAAAACATCCAGCTCATTTTGTGGACTTAACTTGGATGTAATCAACTTAGCAAATGTTGCTTACGATTTATGACCCGTGAAATGGATTAGCTCAACGAGGGAGGGACCGACCCGTAAGCAAACACAATTGATTGTTTCCAACCAAGTGGAGGGGACCCTAAACAACTCTTTGGAAAGTCAAGGAGACAGATAAGCTGCCTGTCCTTGTAACTTCCTCTTCAAAATAACTTGAGGAAAGCACTGACAGTTATTCATTAATTAAATTTGTTTGCCGCCCAGGGCCGTTTACGGTATTAAAATGAAATCATAAATAAATTACAAGGTTTTGATAATCTGAACCAAGAAGATCAATAATTGATCTCTCTTTCTTTCTGTCTCTCTCTCTCTCTCTCTTTCTCTTTCTCTCATTCTCTCTCTCATTCTCTCTCTTTATATATATAATATAATATATGTATTTCTCTTTAGCCAGGTTCTTCCTACGTAACCAAGGTTTTTCTGCAGCCCTAGCTGAGTAGAATCACATCCACTCAATTCTGGGCTTTTTTCTTTCTGGCAGCCAGCAAGTTCTTGCTGCCAGGTGAGAGACTTCAAGTGGATGTGATTCTACTGAGCTGGGGCTGCAGAAAAACCTTGGTTACGTAGGAAAAACCTGGCTAGAGGAAAAACACACATAAATCCTACGAAGAAGTAAGAATATATATATATATATATATATATATATGTATATGTATGTATGTATGTATGTGTATATATATATATATATATATATATATATATATATATATATATATATATATATATATATTCCTTGACTGACTGACTATCAATAAAGGCTAGCTGTAGATTAAGAGCCAGTTGAGGTAACCAACTTTGGCTGATCTCAGAAAAAAAAATAGAGGAAAAAAAAATCACATTTTGTGTCCGTGTAATTGCCAAGAAAACAATATGGCTAAGGAGGACAGAAGAACCCAGCTTGTCTCAAACAAATGTAATCTTATCATCATGACCCGAGAGATTTGTACTTGAGCGACTCCCGCAGAATAAACAAATACAGCAAAAGAAAAATCATTTCCTGCTTAGGAAAAAAAAAACCTGGCTGAAATACAGTCTGGTAGTGGAAAAAGAGTTCCATTTTCCAAGCATCTGGGTTTCATTTGCGTTTTGCATTTTGTTTTTAAATTTTAGGGATTAAGTTACTGGCCCTTATTGGGGTATACAGTAGATTTGCTCAAACATGTAAGGGGCTAGAGCCTTGGGTGAGATGTGCAAACCACCCCTCCCTGTTATGTTAAAATATAATATAATATAAAAGAAGGGGAAATAAGGAGATAATTGCTGATAGATCAAGATAAGAACAACAAAGATTAAACTTCCGCCTCCTTGTTCCTGGTTCAGTTTATTTTCTCTTTAACTTTATTCAGGCACTCTTAAAGGCACACCAGTGAGGTCTTGTTATAGATAGCAATGGAGCCTGCATGCACGCTGGGGAATTCTGGGAGTGGAAGTCCATGCAAGCTTGGTTGGGGGATTCTGGGAGTGAAATCCATAAATATTTGTAGCTCAGGGTTGAACTGAGGGCTCCTTGGTGTTCTCTGAGCTTGGTGGTTTTCTTGCAAACGTTTAGCGACCCAACTAGGGAACATCATCAGTGCTAGAAGGGGATGGGGTTTGTGGAGAGGAGGAGGAGGAGGAGAGGAGAGAAAAGGGGAGGAGAGAGGAGAGCGGGAGAACTGTCTTTGGTGCCCCCTGAGCCTGTTTTCTTGCAGAAATTTCATTACCCAACTAGATAAATATAAGTGCTAGAAGGGAGTGGGGGGGGGGGGGAGGAGGAGGAGGAGGAGGAGGAAAAGAAGATGATGAGGTGGAGGAAAGAAGTAGAAGGAGAAGGAAGAGAAAGAGTGAAGAGGAGAAGCAAGGTCAGAGAAAGGGAAGAAGGGAATGGAGAAGAAGGAGGGAGAAGAGGAGCAAGAGGAGAGGAGGAAGAAAAAGGAAGATGAGAAGGGGTGGAGGAAAGAAGTAGAAGGAGGAGGAAGAGAAAGTGAAGAGGAGAAGCAAGGTCAGAGAAAGGGAAGAAGGGAATGGAGAAGAAGGAGGGAGAAGAGGAGGAGCAAGAGGAGAGGAGGAAGAATGAGAGAGGAGGAGTAGGAAGAAAAAAAGAGGAAGATGAGAAGGAGGTGGAGGAAAGAAGTAGAAGGAGGAGGAAGAGAAAAAGTGAAGAGGAGAAGAAAGGTCAGAGAAAGGGAAGAAGGGAATGGAGAAGAAGGAGGGAGAAGAGGAGGAACAAGAGGAGAGGAGGAAGAATGAGAGAGGAGGAGGAGGAGGAAGAAAAAAGAGGAAGATGAGAAGGAGGTGGAGGAAAGAAAACAGGAGGAGGAGTAAGAGAAAAGAGGAGGAGAAGGATACAAAGAAAGGGAAGGAGAAGGGAATGGAGAAGAAGGAGGGAGAAGAAGGGAAGGAAGAGAAGGATGATATAGGAGGAGGAGGAGGATGGATGGAAAGGAAGAAAGAAGGAGAAGGAAGAAGAAGTGGAAGGGGAAGAGGAGTCGGAGGACGATGACTCTGGGATCCTTGGTGTTCTCCAACTGTGTTGTTTACTTGGAGACGTTTCATGACCCAACTAGGTAACACCATCAGTGCTGCAAGGGAGTATGGTTTGCTTTTTGTTTATATACAAGTGGCGGCTTCCTTACAGAAAACAAACTCCACTTCCTTCTGGCACTGATAATGTTACCTAGTTGGGTTATGAAACATCTGCAAGAAAACAACCCAGCTCAGAGAGCACCCAATGAAATCCATGCATGCTGGGTGGGATGGGGGAATTCTGGGAGTTGAAGTCCACCCCCCTTAACGTTGCCGAGGCTGAGAAAGAAACGCTGCCCCCAGACTGCCTTTTCCTGATTTATGATGATCCTGGAGGAGATTTTAGCTTGGCACAGCCTCATTTGAAAGATCGTACTCTAGCCATGTATCTCCTTAATGAAAAACAGACTTTCCTGGCTGAGCCTCCCAAATTGAATTTATCCTCCACTCGTTTTGCTGTGGGATTTTTTGGCTTGACGTGAAAACCAGCAAAGCTTTAATCGAATGAAATGGGGAGCTTTTTGGTTATTTTTGCCCAATGGGTCCTAAGCCAGGGTGGGATAAAACTCAATGATTTTTTTTTTTAAATAAAAATAAAAAATCAGATTTTAAAAATTTAAATTGGATTTTTATTTTTAATCAAATTTATTTTAATAAAATGCTTTTGGAGTAAAAAAAAATCTAGCTAAAGATAGTTTTCTATTTAAGATACATTCACAGTTTAGTTTTATTCGGCACGAAATGGAGCTTAGTTCGGTAGCATATCAGGCTGTAGATTCAGCAATATTGGGACTGTCAGTGAGCTAAACAGATGATCAGAGGAGGCGCCGCTGAGGAACAGAGATGATGATTTAAATCAAGTGGATTTAAATCAAGCCTTTTTACTAGTGATTTGAATCATGGTTTAAATCGTGATTTGAACCGTTTAAATCGTGATTTAAATCGTGGTTTAAATCAACTTGATTTAAATCGTGATTTAAATCAACTTGATTTAAATCAAATCCACCCTGTCCCAGGCGCAGGAGAAGGACACCTCTTGACAATTAGCATACACTCCTTTCCATCCCCCCCAAAAATACAGGCAGTCCTCGACTTACGACTGTTGCAGCATCCCCTTTTGCGACCTTCTCACAAGCAAACTCAATGGGGAAGCCAGATTCACGTAACAACCCATGTCCCTAACTTAACTGCAGTGATTCACTTAGCAGCTGTGGCAAGGAAGGTTGTAAAATGGGGCCAAATTCACTGCCTCGCTTAGCAGCAGAGATTCTGGGCTCAATTGTGGTCGTATAGTCGAGGACTTCCTGTAGTTAGATTTTTGCTTATTTTAATGGGTTTTAATATATGTTTAAATTATATATTTGTACATTTATGTGTTTTATGTATGCACGTTTATGTATTTTATGTTTTGTTGGGTTTGTTTTTATTTGTTGTGAGCTGCCCTGAGTCCTACGGAGATAGGGCGGCATACAAATTATATTAAATAAATTAAATAAATAAGTTAATTTGGCAGATAGAGGCTGATACTTCTTCACTTGCAGGATATTCTTAAGTGTGGTTGTGTGTCTGGTTGTGTGTTTGTGTGTCAGCAATATCCTTCGGTATCTGCCACCACTCCTGTGGTTTTTGTCAAGCTGCCAGTGCTAATTGGTTGGCTGTAAAGTGAATACTTCATTAAGAGGGAATGCACGAACGATTCTATAAGTCCTCCAATTTCTCCTTTTTCCTACTTGCTAAATGTCAGATTCACACGGCGGCAGCGGGAAACCCCGGTTAGCTTTTGCAAAGCGACGCATTTCTAAATGGAGGACGTTTGTTGGTTTATTTCTCTCCTGAAACACAAAAAGGAAACAAATCCAATAAAACCATCCAGTCCCTTTAATCCGGTTTCATCCTGGTTCACTTTGCTTCAGATAGTTGGTTTCAGATCCTCCGTGGATTTGGAAGGTGGTTTTCGTGATACATTTCATGATACGAAAGGGACACGGTGGCTCAGGGGCTCAGACGCTGAGCTTGTCAAATCGAAAGGTTGGCAGTTCAGCGGTTCGAATCCCTGGTGCCGCGTAACGGGGTGAGGTCCCGTTCCTTGTCCCAGCTTCTGCCAACCTAGCAGTTCGAAAGCACATAAAAAATGCAAGTAGAAAAATAGGGACCACCTTTGGTGGGAAGGAAACAGCGTTCCGTGCGCCTTTGGCGTTGAGTCATGCCGGCCACATGACCACGGAGACGTCTTCAGATAGCGCTGGCTTTTCGGCTTTGAAACAGAGGTGAGCACCGTCCCCTAGAGTCAGGAACGACTAACACCATCACTGCCTTATACTATTCTGGACAAGTGGCTATTAAATCTCTTCTTAAAAACCTCCAGTGATGTAGCATCTACAACTTCTAGTGGCCAGCCGTCCACTGGTTAATTGTTCTCACAGTCAGGAAATTCCTCCTTAGTTCTAATTTGCTTCTCTCCTTGATTAGTTTCCATCTGTTGCTTCTTGTCCTGCCCTCAGGTGCTTTGGAGAATAGCTTGACTCCCTCTTCTTTGGGGCAGCCCCTGAGATATTGGAAGACTGCTATCCTGTCTCCCCTGGTCCTTCTCTTTTTTTAAAAAAGACATACCTAGTTCCTTTAGCAATTCATCCCACAGTTTCAACCCAAGACCACTAATTATCTTTGTGGCTTTGCTCTGTGGGTCAAAGTTTGAAGGGCTGAATTAGCAAGAGAAGGACATTTTGGATGACTCACTCGTTTTTGGATGCATCTGGAGAAGTTTGGAAACCTTCAGTGTCCTAATGAAAAGTGGGCTTTCTCAACATTCCTCTCCTAAACGAGTGGAGATTTTCCAGATGAGGAAAAAAAGAAAACCCAAAAATAACAATAACTTGGGATTCTGCATTGTCGGTTCCCCCCAAAGCAGATATTCTGCATTCTTGCCGATGCAGTTCATGATTTTCAAAGTGAAGAACAAAATTAGGGATGGTTTTTTTTTTTTTACTGCTATGCAACTTTTCTGAAAAATGATTTATGACAGGACAGAGGTCACTTGGTATTGGACAGAGAAGGCATTGTTCTCCAGTGCGTCACCGGTCGCTAAATTGCAAAACTGCATTCATTTCTGTTCTCTCCACCCATTTAGCTTCTCTGTATACGCAATAAATAATTATCCCTCCCTCCCCCATACAACGATAGAAATTTAGAGGAATTTAGGATTTAGGCCATGAAGATGGTTTTAAGGAGGGGTGGGGGTTTCTGCTAAGGAGAGGGACCCTATTTTTGCGGTGTGCCAAGTCCGAGAAAGAAATAAAAGTCAAAAAAAACCAACACAATCCTAGGCTGCATTAATAGAATCAAGATCACGTGAAGTGTTAATACCACTTTATAAGGCCACACTTGGAATCCTGCATCCAGTTTTGGTCGCCACAATGTAAAAAAGATGTGGAGACTCTAGAAAGAGTGCAGAGAAAAGCAACAAAGAGGATTAGGGGACTGGAGGCTAAAATATATGACAAACAATTGCAGAAATTAGGTATATCTAGTCTAAGAAGGGAGGAGAAGGATTAGGGATGATGTGATAGCAGTCTACCACTATTTGAAGGGCTGCCACAGAGAAGAGAAGGTCAAGCTATTTTCCAAAGCACCTGAAGGCAGGACAAGAAGCAATGAATGGAAATGTTTATAGAGGTTCTCCATCATCCAGGTCATGGTTGTCCCACAGGTGTTTTTTTTTCAAGTGGCAACTGGACTTTCTGATTTTTTCTTTGAACTCGTTTCGCTTCTCATCCAAGAAGCTTTTTCAGCTCTGAGCTGGCAAGACGGAGTTTCTAGCCACCAGCTGGACGTCTCTACGATGCACAAAAACAGAGATGCATCCATTACATCACTGGTTGAGATGGGAGACAGATAATCTGTAGATGTCTGGCTTCAATTTAAATGCAAGACATCATTGATCCAGTTGAGTTCATTTTTGGAACAGGACCATATCTCTTGGCCCAGTTGAGTTGGTTGTTGGAACAGGAGCCAGCATTGACTCAGTTGAGTTGGTTCTTGGAACAGGACCCAGCATTGACCCAGTTGAGTTGCTTGTTGGAATAGGACCATATCTCTTGGCCCAGTTGAGTTAGTTGTTGGAACAGGAGCCAGCATCAACCCAGTTGAGTTGTTTCTTGGAACAGGAGCCAGCATTGACTCAGTTGAGTTGGTTGTTGGAATAGGACCATATCTCTTGGCCCAGTTGAGTTGGTTGTTGGAACAGGAGCCAGCATCAACCCAATTGAGTTGTTTCTTGGAACAGGACCACGTCTCTTGGCCCAGTTGAGTTGGTTCTTGGAACAGGACCCAGCATTGACCCAGTTGAGTTGCTTGTTGGAATAGGACCATGTCATTGATCCAGTTGAGTTGCTTGTTGGAAGGGGGCCATATCTCTTGGCCCAGTTGAGTTGGTTGTTGGAACAGGAGCCAGCATCAACCCAGTTGAGTTGGTTCTTGGAACAGGATCATGTCTCTTGGCCCAGTTGAGTTGGTTCTTGGAACAGGACCCAGCATTGACCCAGTTGAGTTGGTTGTTGGAACTGAACCACATTCTTGACTCAGTTGTTTGTGGGAATAGGGCCACAGTCCAATCTTACTTTGCATGGTTGCTGTTGGGAGGGAATGTTCAAAATTGAGAGAGCTTTTATGTTTCCATGAACCAGAACAAAATCCCGGCACAAACTTCTAGCCAGCAAAGAAATCCATAAGGCTTCTTTCCCAGGTTCACGTTCCAAAGATGAAGATTGGGACAGAAACGGCCTTAAGAATGTTTTGAACTTCTTCATCCACATTTTCCCTCCTGGCCTTCACCAAGAAACCTGTTTTGTCTTTCTCTCTCTCTTGCAGGACATCTGTGAGGACCCTCATCTCTTTGTCGATGGAATCAGCTCCCATGACTTACATCAGGGGCAGGTCGGCAACTGCTGGTTTGTGGCTGCCTGCTCTGCGTTGGCATCCAGAGAGGCCCTATGGCAGAAGGTAACCAGTTTGGAAATTGTCAGAAAAAAAATAATCTTATTTGCTCCTATGGCTGTGTTCACACAACATACAGTAGTGGCCAAAATTATGGAAACCTTTTGGGAAAAGTATATTTTTGTGGTTTGATGGCTAATAACACCACTTTTTTTGCGGAGTTTCAAGATTCCACTACTGGAATGGCCTGGGAATAGCCCAGACCTTCACCCAATGGAAAATCTATGGAGCCGACTAAAGAAACTGGTTAGTCAGAAGCAACCCAGCAATAAAACCCAGTTAATAGAAGCCATCATTCAATCTTGGTTTCACATGATAACAGCTGCAGAACTCAAAGACTTGTTTCACTCCATGGGAAGACGTTGTAAGGCCGTCATTCATGCTAAAGGTTACCCAACTAAGGATTAACTGACATGGGGATAATTTTTGCATATCTCGATTTTTCTATGTGTTTCACTTTTCTTCTTTCTTAACTGCTATTTTAATAGCAAATCCTTCACAAAACTGATTGCATTACATTCTTGATTCAATTATCTTTCCATTGATATATAATTTTATGATACTACTACCCCCCAAAAAAGCAGTGTTATTAGCTAGTTTTAGAAAATACACTTTTCCCAAAAGGTTTCCACAATTTTGGCCACTACTGTACTTAGCTGTCGTCTGAACTGGGCTCATAACACGTCGTCTTCAATTTATTACCATAATTGAGCCCAGAATCTCTGTTGCTAAGCGAGACAGTTGTTAAGTGAGCTTTATCCCATTTTGCAACCGTCATTAACCGAATCACTGCAATGGTTAAGTTAGTCACACCGTTATTCAGTGAATCTGGCTTCTCCATTGACTTTGTTTGTGAGAAGGTCAACAAAAGTTGGTTCCATGATCCCGAGGACACTGCCACCGTCATAAATATGAGTCGGTTGCCAAGTGTCTGAATTTTGATCACATGCAGATGCTATAACGGCCGTAAGTGTGAAAAACCGTCATGTCACTTTTTTCAGTGACGTCGTAACTTCGAACGGTCAGTAAATGAACTGTTCTACATCAAGGACTCCCTGTAGAAGTAACTTAAGGTGGCAAATATTCTTAATATTCCTTCCTTCTTCCCCCCCCACCACCGCAACAACAACCCAGTGAGGTGGGTTAGGCTGAGAGAGGGGGACTGGCTTAGGATCAATGTGTTCTGTCCCCGTCTCACACACGCACACAAACAGACAGCCAGGGGTTAAATAAAACTGGCAGACAAAAAATTCTTTCGATAAGAGAATTGGCAGCAACCCAGTAGCTGCTTGCCAAGAACTTTACTCATAGAGGGAGGGGTTGTTCCTCCGACAGATAAACCCAAACAAGATACACACAGTTCAAGAATTGTCAAGTCCAGTCTGTATTAAATCCAAGGCAGATAACGTTGTTTCAAAGATACAATGTGACTCGCTAGTAGTTAGTTTTGTCCGTCACAGAGTCTGAATGACCACCTCACCCCTTTTTATCCCCTGTGGGGTGTGGTCCAGTGACTCAGCTTAATCTCTGGCACACCTCCTTTTCTGCTGCGTGCGCTTGTCTCTCCGACGCTGGCGTGGATCCAGCCAAGACTTATCTCCATCACTGTCCGACTGTGAGGAGATACCTGGCTCCTGGCCAATCTCTTCTCCCTCGGGAGACACCTGAGGCATTGCCAGAGAGGAGGGTCCTGGAGAGGGAGGCCTGGCCAACTCCTCTCCTTCATGTTCGGAGCCTTCTCCCTCCGATAAGTCGGCCTCGGGGGTTGGAGTCACAACACAATGTGATGCAAACAAAAAACTGCAGGTATATTTTATTTGGGTGTGCACATTTTCTAATATCTATAACAGAGATGGCTAACCTTTTTGCCATCGCGTGCCAAAAGTGAGGGGGTCGAGTGTGCACATGGCAAAACCCATAATTCAATGCGCCCTGCCCTGTATGACCCCGTTTTTGGCACACAATGGCCCGGTGGGCCCAGTAGGCCCATTTCTTTGCCCTCCCCAGGCTCCAGAGGCTTTCTAGGAGCCTGGGGAGGGCGAAAACAGCCTTCCCCACTCCCCCAGAGGCCCTCTGGAGGCCAGAAACGGCCCTTTTCCAGACTTCCAGTGGGCCCAAAACACCCAAAAATCAGCTGGCTAGGGCACACATGCGGGCTGGAGCTGAGCTAAGGCAATGCTCGCGTGCCCACAGATATGGCTCCGTGAGTCACCTGTGGCACGCGTCCCATAGGTTCACCATCACGGATCTATAGATTTGCAAGCAATTTCCCCCACCGTGGGATGCAATTTCCGATTGGGAAGCTTGTTGGAAAAAAAGATGGATAATTAGTTGTATTGTATTTTGCAAGTCAGTTAAGGATCATACCCAGGAGAGAAAAAAATTGCTTTCATTTTACTGTATTCCCTTCCTTACCTGGAGGGAGGTGTCGCCCTCTGGTGGACACCTGGCGAAATTCTACCTCTTCAAAAGAGGGTACCGTTTGTGGTTCTAACTATATCGATATACAGGTAGTAGTCCTCGACTTATGACCACAATTTACGTTGCAAAGAAAGACGGCGGTTAAATGAGTTTTGCTCTGTTTCGTGACCTTTCTCACCGCAGGTGTTAAGTGAGTCACTGCAGTTGTTAAGAGAGTATCACGGTCCCCATTGATTTTGCTTGTCAAAAAGTCGCAGAAGGGGATCACAGGACCCCGGGATGCCAAGACCGTCATAAATATGACGGCGTCATATTGCCAAGCGTCCAAATTTTTGATCATCGTAGGGATGCTGCAACGGTCGTAAGTGTGAAAAACTTGTCACACGTCACTTTTTTCCCCCAGTGCCGTTGTAAGTTTGAACGGTCACTAAAAGAATGGTTGTAAATCAAGGACCCAGATTGACTCTGTAAACCACTTAGAGAGGGCTGGAAAAGCACCGTGAAGCGGTATATACAGCGTAATCCTCGATTTACAACCACAATTGAGTCCAAAATGTTTGTGGTTAACTGAGACGTTTGTTCAGTGAGTTTTGACCCGTTTTACAATCTTTCTTGCCACAGTTGTTAAGTGAGTGCCTGCAGTTGATAAGTGAGTCACACGGCTGTTGAGTGAATGTGGCTTCCCGCATTGACTTTGCTTGTCAGAGGGTCTCAAAAGGGGATGGCTGTGACGGTCATAAATATGAGCCAGTTGCCGAGCATCTGAATCTTGATCCTGTGACCATGGGGATACTGCAACGGTTATAAGTGTGAAAAACAATCAAAAGCCACTGTTTTCAGTGCCATTGTAAGTTTGAATGGTCACTAAACAAAACTGTTGTAAGTTGAGGATTACCTGTACCTGTATTTCGTTTCATACAAACACAAAGACACACAACCGACATCCTCAAGCTTCCCTCTTTGCTCCTGTGGGATGTTATTCAAGCCGAGGAGGAAGGCTCACTTGAGTCCTATTATTTGAAATCTTCCTCTTCCTCTCTGGACTCCCAAATCCCTCCTGGCTTGTTTGCTCAACGCTGATGTTTCCACCGTGGCCTTTTGCGCCGAAAGGAGTTTGAAACTTCTCCTTGTGCTCGTTGCCCTGAAAGGAAAAGCTTGCAGAATATTTACAAATATGGATGTTTTAGAAATGGATGGTTAGAACAGGCAGGCCTCGACTTATGAGCGTTCGTTTAGTGACCGTTCAAAGTTACCACGGTACTGGGGGGGAAAAAAAGGATCGGTGAACATTTGTCACACTTATTTATTTTATTTATTTTATTAATTCAATTTATATGCCAATTTATATTACTGCGAGTTCAAATCTCACCAGGCTCAAGGTTGACTCAGCCTTCCATCCTTCCGAGGTAGGTAAAATGAGGACCCGGATTGTGGGGGCAATAAGCTGACTTCGTATAAAAAAGAACACCGCTTGGGGGGGCCCGAAAGCCCTACTAAGCAGGTATATACAAAAGTATGAAGGCTATTGCTTAACGCATTGTAAGCCGCCCTGAGTCTCCAGAGAAGGGCGGCATATAAAATTGAAACAATAAATAAACAATAAATAAATAAATTCAAATTATATTAAAGGGGGAAAAAAAGAGGTTGCAATTCAGACACTAGTTCCGTAGACATATCTGAATTCTCTGTACAGCCCCGAATAACACAAAAGCGTGAAACCATTTTCCCAGCTGAACAAGCACTAAAAAAAGTGCTTAAAGTTTAGTCTTAAAGTTGCTGAACTTGAGAAATTCAACTTTAATGCAAAGGTTGTCCTCAACGTACGACCACAACTGAGTCCAAAATTCCCACTGCTCAGCAAGACACTTGGTTAAGTGCATTTTGCCCCATTTTATGACCGTTCTGGCCATGGGTTGCTAAGTGAATCATTGTTGCTAAGTGAATCACTGCAGTTGTTAAGATAAGCAACACGGTTGTTAAGTGAATCTGGCTTCCCCTTTGACTTTTGCTTGTCAGAAGGTCGCAAAAGGGGGACACTGGGACCGTCATAAATATGAGCCAGTTGCCAAGCGTCCGAATTTTGATCACATGACTTATGGGGATGCAACAGTCGTAAATGGGAGGACGGGTCTCAAGGTACTTTTTTCAGCGCCATTGTCATTTCAAACGGTCACTACATGAATGGTTGCAAATCGAGGGCGACTTGTGATCAAAACAATCATAAATAACCAAATTCTGGAGCTTCCAGGTTTCCTAAATATCAGGGAAGTTTGACTAGATGCCACTGACTAGCTGGAACCGCAACATCCATTGTGTCCCATGCAACTTAGAATGCGTTGTTGTGGTGCTACAGCTGTGTTGTAATCCTCCGTTCGACGCCATTGCCTAGATCTCCAGAGAACCTCCTAATGAATGAAACTCGGAAGGTGGCACACCGAGGGACTGTCCTCTTTCCATGATCACATTCGCCGTGGGCTGTGTCACATGCCCTCCATTCATGAGATCCTTAACCAGATTAACAAATTAACAGAGTTGGAAGGGACCTTGGAGGTCATCTAGTCCAACCCCCTGCCTAAGCAGGAGATCGTACACCATTTCTGACAGATGGCAGTCGAGTCTCTTCTTGAAAGCCTCCAGGGATGAAGCTCCCACAACTTCCAAAGGCAACTTCTGTTCCATGGGTTGATTGTTCTCACTGTCAGAAAATTTCTCCTTATTTCCAAGTTGAATCTCTCCTTGGTCAGTTTCCATCCATTCTTCCTTGTCTGGCTTTCGGGGGCTTTTGAAAATAGCTTGACCCCCTTCCTCTTCTCTCTGGCAGCCCCTCAAATATTGGAAGATACTCTCCTGTCTCCCCTGGTCCTTCTCTTCACTAGACTAGCCAGGCCCAGTTCCTGCAACCGTTCATCGTATGTTTTAGCCTCCAATCAGAGAACCAAATTCTGCTTTTCCTAAGGGAAGGTTTAGAACAGGGGTGAAATCCAGCAGGTTCTGACAGGTTCTGGAGAACCAGTAGCAGAAATTTTGAGCAGTTCAGAGAACCGGCAAATACCAGCTCTGGCTGGTCCCAGAGTGGTGTGGGAATGGAGATTTTGCAATATCCTTCTTCCAGGAGTAGGGAGGGAATGGGGATTTAGCAGTATCCTTCTCCTGGAGTGGGTTGGGAATGGAGATTTTGCAGTATCCTTCCCCTGCCATGCACACCAAGCACGCCCACCAAGCCACACCACGCCCACCAATCCATGCCCACAGAACCGTTCGTTAAAAAAATTGGATTTCACCACTGGTTTAAAACATAGAATAGAGTTGGAAGGGACTTTGGAGGTCTTCTAGTCCAACCCCCTGCTCGAGCAGAGCCGTGGATCAAAGCATCCAATCCTGACCCCCCATTTTGGCAAAGCCGAAAGCGTTTTTGCCAGTCAAATCCCTGAGTGGAATTGCAAAGTGCATTGTTTTCTGTAAACCATCTTTAAATCCTGAAAGAATCTGGAACCCAGAATCATTTGGCAGACTTCCTGAATGGAATCACCATTCGGGAAAAAAGTTTGCAATTAACCCTTATAAAAAGCCTTCTTCAACATCTCTCCTTTCCCTCCGCCCTTTGATCACAGCGTTGAATTTTAGCCCATCTTGAGGATGCTGTTCAGTTGGACGGCTCTTCCGAGGGATAGGATCAAGATCACAGGAAGTGTTTAGTGCTGCTTTATAACACCCTTGGAAGCCTGCATCCAGTTTTGGTCATCACACTATAAAAAAGATGTCGAGACTCTGGAAAAGAGTGCAGAGAAGAGCAACCAGGATAAATAGAGAGGACTGGAGGCTAAAACATATGATGAACGGTTGCAGGAACTGGGTATGCCTAGTTTAATAAAAAGAAAGACTAGGGGAGACACGATGGCAGTCTTCTAATATTTAAGGGGTGCCACAGAGAAGAACGGGGGTCAACCTATTCTCCAAAGCCCCTGAAGGTAGGACAAGAAGCAATGGATGGAAACTAATCAAGGAGAGAAGTAAGATCACACTGCATCCAGTTTTGGTCACCACACTATAAAAAAGGATGTTGAGACTCTAGAAAAAGTGCAGAGAAGAGCAACCAAGAGGATGAGGGGACTGGAGGCTAAAACTTACGATGAACGGTTGCAGGAACTGGGCATGGTTGGTCTAGGGAAGAGAAGGACCAGGGGAGACATGATAATAGTCTTCCAATATTTGAGGGGTTGCCACAGAGAGGAGGAAGGGGGTCAAGATATTCTCCAAAGCACCCGAAGGTCAGACAAGGAAGAATGGATGGAAACTGATCAAGGAGAGATTCAACCTGGAAATAAGGAGAAACTTCCTGACAGTGAGAACAATCAACCCACGGAACAGAAGTTGCCTTTGGAAGTTGTGGGAGCTTCATCCCTGGAGGCTTTCAAGAAGAATCTGGACTGCCATCTGTCAGAAATAGTGTAGGGTCTCCTGCTTGGGAGGGCGGGGGTTGGACTAGATGACCTCCAAGGTCCCTTCCAACTCTGTTCATCTGTATCATCTGTAGAAGCAACTGAGAACTAAGGTAGAAATTTCCTGACAGGGAGAACAATTAATCCGTGGAACATCTTGTCTCCAGAAGTTGTAAAGCAGCATTTAACATCCAGCTGCCTGCAATTACTGCAAGTTCAATTCTCACCAGGCTCAAGGTCGACTCAGCCTTCCATCCTTTCTAAGGTGGGTAAAATGAGGACCCGGTTTGTGGGGGGGCAATAAGCTGACTTTGTATAAAATATGCAAAAAGTATGAAGGCTATTGCTTAACGCATTGTAAGCCGCCCTGAGTCTCCGGAGAAGGGCGGCATATAAAAATAAATAAATAAATAAAAAATGCTCCATCACTTTTAATAAGAGACTGGACAGACTAATCCAGAATGGTAGAGGGTCTGCTATTTAAGCAGGGGGTTGGACTAGAAGACCTCCAAGGTCCCTTCCAACTCTGTTATTCTGTTAAACGTGTTCTTGCTTGGGAACGGTTGTTAACCCAGGTTGTTAAGGCAGCCGATATCAAGAGACTTGTACCATCGATGATCGTGTCCCTCCCTGGAAAATGAGATGCCCAGAGGAAAAACCCCTCGGGCTTCCTGCTTCCCCAGGCCAGGTTGCTTAGCATCACTGGGGTACCAGCCAGCGAGCGAAGACACACACAAGGAAGTTTCCTTTTGCCTGCCAGACACCTCGGTCGCTCGTCAAACCGTGCAGAATCTCCCCCAAAGAAAGGAGAATTATGAGTTCCGAGGAAGCCGAGTTGGAGCTGCATTTGGTCCAAGATGTCCAGCTGACCGAAGTGATGAGGATTCGAGTGACGACCCTCCAGCAGAAAAACGAGAAGCCTCAAGACGGCGAGAAGCTCCTTCAGGATAACGAATTCGTGTTCCGTCTGGACTTCTCCCATCAACACGGTCTCCGTTTCCAGAACTGGAATGTGATTCTGGACCAGCCGGGCAAGGCCACCATTATCGGGACATCTCAACACTGGACGCCGGACTTGACTAACCTCATGAGAAGGCAGCTCTTAGATCCGGTGGGAGTGTTTTGGAAGAAGCCGGACGCGCCCGACGTGGTAGACTGCAACGAAGCCGATGCCCTGGAGTTTGGAGAAAGGTTGGTGGAGCTGGCCAAAATCCGGAAAGTGATGTATTTCCTAGTGGCCTTCAGCGACGGTCTGGAGCCAGCTCACCTGAAATGCTCCGTGATATTCAAAATCTGAATTCTGGTGGTCCTACCACGTCTCCTCGGTGGCTTTTTTTCCCTCCCTCTGAAATAGTCTTTCCTTTTGTTTTGGGCTCTGCAGCACCAACCGTGACTTTAGTTTTGAAACCAGACACGCTTTCGAAATGCAGAATTCACGTTGACCTTCCTTGACCTTCAGCTTGTCCTTAGATCGGCTCTAAGGAGGACTTAAGGAACACCACCTCCCCTCGCTAGGCTGGGAAATCTGCTGTTTGAAACGTTGAAGACGTTCTCCAAAAATTTTTCATTTTTTAAAAATTCAGTGTATATAGGCCATCCGTTTCACTATCACCTTTCCAAACAGAAACCGAGCTGGCTTATGTAGAAGGAGCCTTTGAAAATTTGGAGCAATTCCCCACCGCACTCAAGACCTCCAGAAAAGAAGATTATTAGGCTCATGGACTGTCTCAGAAGCCTACCTAGCAGGGCTGGGTGTGGAAAAAAAAATCAGGCATATCTTGATATTCCTTCGATCCGATTTATTGCAGTAATCTGCACACTTCCCAAAAGGGGCAGCATTGCCTAAATCCAGGCACCTGATCATTTAAAACTTACTTTCTTTGGAAGTAAGCCCTAATTTTCACAGAGGCTGCGAAAAACGTTGACTTTTCTTAATCAAAAGTTTTCCTAACTCCTACCAACCCACCATCGATCAAAGCACGTTAAGCATGCAAGTATTAAAACAGGTGCCCCCCTTTTTCCCTCTTTTGCAAAATTGGCACATTTTCCTAAACTGGGACCTGAAGACCAGAGGTAACAGCTTGACTTTCTGGTAGATCCGTAGCTAGATTTGGATCTGAACTTCAGGATCTCGAGATCACTTCCATCCCCTTGCTTGCTTTTCCAGGAAAATAAAAGATTTGCCACCACTCAAAAACCGAGTGCCTTGTACACAATGCATTAAATTCCTTTAAATGACAAGCAGTGATTTTTTTCCCCCTCTTTGTGCGAATCTGAGGTTTGAAAGAAGCTTTTAAAACATTTTCTGCTTGATTGACGGAGGTAGAATGAAAAGGTCAACACAGCATCTTTTGCTTGATCGGAGAAATCTTTTCGCTTGGAGGCACCCAAAATTGACTGGTTTGATTGAGGCACTTTGAATACAGAATAAACAGAGTTGTAAGGGACTTTGGACGTCTTATAGTTCTATTAATCACGTGAAGTATTGGTACCACTTAATAAAACGTTAATAAGACCCCACCTGGACTACAGGGTCCAGTTTTGGTCACCACGTTACAAAAAAGATGTTGAGACTTTGGAAAAAGTACAGAGAAGAGCAACTAGGATGATGAAGCGCTTGGAGAGTAAAGTATACGAAGAACGTTTGCAGGAATTGGGTATGTCTAGTTTAATGAAAGGAAGGATTAGGAGTGACGTGAGAACAATATTCTGGTATTTGAGGGGCTGCCACAAAGAAGAGGGGGTCAAATTATTCTCCAAAGCACCTGAAAGCAGGACAAGAAACAACGGATGGAAACTTAATCAAGGAGAGAAGCAACCTGGAATTAAGGAGAAGCTTCCTGACAGTGAGGACAATTAACCAGTGGAACAGCTTGCCACCAGAAGTTGTGGGTTTTCCAGTTTTTAAGAAAAAACTGGACAACCATTTGTCTTCAATGGTATTGGGTCTCCTGCTTGAACGGGGGGTTCGACTAGAAGACCTCCAAGGTCCCTTCCACCTCTATCCTGATTGATTGATTGATAGTTCAACCCCCTATGAGGTCAATGTTCTTTTTTCTTTTCTTTTCTTTTTTTTTTTTTTGCCCCTCTGAATTTGGTCAAGTGCTTCGGCCTTTTGATGGCTCTTCCTTCTCACCCAAACTTTGGGAAGCCTTTCCAGACGGGGAGAATCACGAACGCTGGAATCCAATGGGAGTTGTTTTTCTGGGACTTTCTGAGAGGTTTTCTGCTTATGAGCAAGTTCTCCAGTCTTAGCACTGATCATGTTATCTCGTTGGGTCATAAAACGTCTGCAGAAAAACCACCAAGCTGAGACCACTAAGGACTCCAGTCCTCTTTGTCAACACGATGTGAACGAGACCGAAAGGGAGGTGTTGTGTTCTTGTGTACTTCCCGCATTATGGCTGCGGGAATAAGCCGGCGGTTTTCGAATCGCAGTGGGGGAGAGAGTATTAATTCTGTATGGGTTGGATCCCTAGCAGCTTAAGGGCACATTGAATGTAAAGGAGAGAAGAGAGAGAGGGAGGAGGGAGGAAAGAAGGGAGGGAGGGGGGGAGATAATCTGCGTGTGTTGTGTGTCTAGGGAGCAGTGCAGTGGCCTAGAGGTGGAGCTCTCGCCTCACAATCAGGAGGCTGTGAGTTCGATCCTAGGTAGAGGCAGATATTTCTCTCTCTGGGCCACAATGAGAATGTATCTGCTGAACAAAACTCCGTACTGGCGACAGGAAAGGCATCCGGCCAGTAAAACACTCTGCTAGCTCCATTCAGCCGCCCAGACTCCATCCTACAAGGGATTATGGGGTCATTGAAAGAAGAAGAAAGTTGTGTGCCTAGGGTATAGAGTTCTTTGAAACATTCCTTCCTTCCAGAAAATTGCTGGGTTGTTATCCTGGCGTGGATGGAGTCCAACATACGGGGGAATTGCCGGGAGCCGGAAGTGTATTCCTTTACGTGTGGCTTTCTACTTAAAATTACAGGTAGTCCTCGGCTTACAATCACAAGCAAGGTGATTGTTAAGTGAGTCGTGCCTGATTTTACACTCTATTTTACTGTGGATCTCGGGTCGTTAAGTGGATCGTGTGATGGATAAGTGAATCCAGCTTCCCCCATTGACTTTGCTGGTTGGGTGGCAATTGCGTGACCCTGGGATGTTGCAGCCGTCATAAATACATGCTTGTTGCCAGCTGCCCGAATTTTACAATGGTCGTAAGTGCAAGGACCAGCCGTAAGTTGCTTTTTTCAGGGCCCATTGTAATTTTGAACCGTTGCTAAATGATTGGTCATACTGTAAGTTGAGGACTATCTGTAAAGGAATAGTTTTCAATCCTCTCTTAATGCCTCTTAAGAAACCAGGGATAATTTCTTCCCATCTAGGTTGAATATTGGCAGTTGCCCCGTATTAGATCTTCCTTCCTTCCTTCCTTCCTTCCTTCCTTCCTTCCTTCCTTCCTTCCTTCCTTCCTTCCTCTACTCCCTCCTGTCTCTCCTTCCTTCCTTCCCTCCCTTCCTTTTCCTTCATTTTCTCCCTCCTCCCCCCCTGCCATCTTCCTGCCTTCCCTCCCTCCCTCCCTTCTTCTTTCCTTCCTTTCCTCCCTGCCTTTTTCCCTCCCTCTCTGGCATCTCCTTCCTTCCCTCCCTTCCTCCCTCCTCCTTTCTTTCCTTTCCTCCCTCCCTCTCTGCCATCTCCTTCCTTCCTTCCTTCCTTCCTCCTTCCCTCCTCCTTTTTTTCCTTTCCTCCCTGCCTCTTTCCCTCCCTCTCTGCCATCTCATTCCTTCCTTCCTTTCCTCCCTCCCTCCCTTCCTTCCTTCCTTCCTTCCTTTCCTTTCCTTTCCTCCCTGCCTCTTTCCCTCCCTCTCTGCCATCTCCCTCCTTCCTTCCTTTCCTCCCTCCCTCTCTGCCATTTCCTTCCTTCCTCCCTCCCTCCCTCCTTCCTTTTCTTTCTCCTACTCTTTCTCCTTTCCATCCTCCCTCCTTCTCTCCCTCCCTCAGGTGCATGGTGCTAAGACCTGAGATGCTCCTATAGATGCTGTTCCAAAAATGAACTTTTTCAAGAGACGAAGCAATGTCTCTCTTAGGAGAAAAGTCAAGCTTTAAAGCGCGGGACATTTCAGTTGTTGGAGTGG
Source organism: Arizona elegans (assembly GCA_022577455.1). NCBI lineage: Eukaryota > Metazoa > Chordata > Lepidosauria > Squamata > Colubridae > Arizona > Arizona elegans. The sequence continues at coordinate 4,001,390 of JAKOOJ010000025.1, read as the reverse complement.
CAAGGAAAGGTTGTTTTTTTTAGCTATGTGAGCTGCGGTGGCTTTTTTAGAATATGCTTAGGAATACAGTATTAATTGCTGCTTGCAATGTTTCTCAGCCGTAGCAATTTGAAGACACGTCGTGGGGGAATTCTGAGAATTGAAGTCCACACCTCTTAAAGGTAGTCCTCGACTTATGGCCAGAATTGAGTCCAACATTTCGGTTGTTAAGCAAATTTTGCCCCATTTTAAGACCTTTCTTGTCACGGTTGTTAAGCGAATCACTGAAGTTCTTAAGTCTGTCACCCGGTTGTTAAGTGAATCGGGCTTCCCCCATTGACTTTGCTTGTCAGAAGGCCGCAAGAAGAGATCACGTAACTCCGGGACATTGCGACTGTCATAAATGTGAGTCGGTTCCCAAGTGTCTGAATTTTAATCATGTGATCCTGCGGATGCTACAACGGTCATTAGTGCGAAAAACGGTCATAAATTGCTTTTTTCAATCCTGTTGTAACTTCGAGCGGTTACTAAATGAACTGTTGTAAGTCGAGGACTACTTGTAAATGCGTGGTGTTATAAACTAGGGTGCTTGCCTTCAGCTCGCGATGTTGGGTTTTCTGTGTTCGCTTTCCTTTAAAAATGTTCTATTGCAATTTTTAATTTTAAAAAAATCAGATAAAACAGAACTAAGAAAAAGCTTTAAAAAAAAACCACAGACACATTTTTGAAAAGTAATCTGCAGATGCCTTAGGAGATAATATAATTTAGCATAAATATTAAAATTATTAGATTTATTACTGAAATAAAACAGAAAACAATCCTCCCAAGAATGAATATATTAATCACCTGCATGTGTCTTTCATATATATATATATATGAAAAAATATCAAATTAACCATAACAATGATATATTCCTGTACAATATTATAAAATGAATCTGTACCAAAGGAAAACATTGTGTCATATTTTGATTGATAGAAAAAAAATAGCCTTTTTGATAACTGATAAATTACAGGTAGTCCTCGACTTACGACCACAATTGAAGCCAACTTTTCTATGGCTAAGCAAAACAGTTAAGTGAATTTTGCCCCATTTTACAACCTTTCTTTTGTCACAGTTGTTAAGTGAGTCACATGTTTGTTAAGTCAATCTGGCTTCCCTATTTGACTTCGCTTGTCAAAAGGTCGCAAAACGGGACCACATGACCCCGGGACACTGCAACAGTCATAAATATGAGTCGGTTGCCGAGTCTGAAGTTTGATCACATGATACGGGGATGTTGCAACCGTCGTAAGTGTGAAAAACAACGATAAGTCCCTTTTTTCTGTGTTTGAACAGTCACTAAATGAACTGTTGTAAGTCAAGGACTACCTGTGAAGATTTCTTCCGTCTTCATCTTAACGTCCGAACTGAAATTTACAATCTTAAACTCTCCTCCTCGGTCATAACAAAGTCACAGTCTTCTCTTTAATTTAAGAGGTTCTTTTCTTCTGGACTGGAAAATAAAAATCGTTAATGACTACTTGTACTCTTCAAATGTACTTTCCAAAAAGCACTCTATTAATAAAAACAGGAAAAAAGATCACATATTTCTGATTTGTGTTTCATTGCCGTGTTCGAATGACGGTGTGTTGTGGCCTGTCGGCCGCCAGCCCCTCCAGCAGCCGAATCAGAGGAGGAGGAAGAGGAGGGGGTGTGGGAGTCGGGGTCAGCATCAGGGAAACGTGAGTGGAAAGAGGGAATGGAGCTGTCCGAAAGGGAAACAGAGGCAGAGCCTGTCCGTCAGCCCTCAGATGGAGAGTCAACAGCCTCCAGGTCTGGAGGTGGCTGATGAGGAAGAGGAGGAACAGCTGGGTCCAGTGCCTGATTTGCAGAAGGCAGAGGAGAGGAGAGCAGTGGAAATCTATGGGCCGGTCCTTGGGATGGAAGAGCCACCGCTGCTAGCAAAGCCCCACTCTACCTCTGGAGATAAAAGGCAGAGGGCGCAGATGTGTGTGAATATAGGTTATCTACGGATGCAAAATATATTAGCAATAGCAATAGACTTATATACCGCTTCACGGTACTTTCCAGCCCTCTCTAAGGGGTTTATAGAGTCAGCCTCTTGCCCCCAACCATCTGGGTCCTCATTTTACCCACCTTGGAAGGCTGAATCAACCTTGAGCCTGGTGAGATTCGAACTGCCAAACTGCTGGCAGCTGGCAGTCAGCAGAAGTAGCCTACAGTACTGCACTCTAACCACTGCGCCACCTCGTCTATTTTAAATAGATAAACAGAGAGAAAGAGAGGGAGGAAAGGAGAGAGAGAGAGAGGGAGGGGGAGAGAGAAGGAGAAGGGAGGGAGAGAGAGAGAAGGAGAGAGGGAGGGAGGGAGAGAGAAGGAGGGGGGGGAGATAGATAGATAGATAGATAGATAGATAGATAGATAGAAAAATGATAGATAGAGAAAGAAAGAAAGAAAGAGAATGAGCGAGAGAATTAGAAAGAGAATGAGAGAGTGAGAGAATGAGAGCGAAAGAAAGAGAGAATGAGAAAGAGAAAGAATGAGAGAGAGAAAAAAAGAGAGAGAGAATGATTAATATATTAAAATATATTAAAATATACCTAACCTTAACTAGTAGTCTTGGTGAATTTTAACTATCATGGATGTTAAAATTCTGCTATGAATCAGATTTCTTTAAAAAAAAAAAAATCCCAGTTTTTATTTACTTTTTTCATCTGGCACCACCGGAAAAGGAGAAGGTAAAAATTATAGCATGTAATCATTCCACAAATCATTGTGAGAGGGGTTTTTTTCCTACCTCTATCAAAAGGGCAAATCATATCGATTTTTTTTTTAATGGAAGAAAAAACCCTTTTGAAATTTATTCCCTGTTTGCCCCTACTTATTGTGACAGCTTTTAAGTGAAAAGAGATCAGCGTGAATATTAATATTGGTTTTTTTTTTTAATGGATCGCTCTGTTCCACTGAGTGGTTTCAATCGTTTTTTCTTTCTTTAAATGGTGTCAATGGCTAGATTTTTATAGATTTTTAAAGAGAGATATTTGAACAGTTTGTCCTGTTTTTTTTTTCCAGCCACGAAAAAGGATTAATATTTGTGCCTTTTCCTTCATTCAACTTGAAAAGAAAATACTGAGGGGTGCGGTCAGGGGTGGGATTGAAAAATTTCAGCAACCGTTTCGCTGCCGGGTTGCTGGGTGGGCGTGGCCATGGGGGTGTGGCCTACTCAGCCTCCTGCACCACGGCAGGGGTGGGGGATTTTCGCACTCCCCAGGCTCTAGAGGTTTTCCTTGAGCCTCCGGGAGGCCAAAAACAGCCTCCCCTGCACACTGGAGGCCCTCTGGAGGCTGGAAATGGGTCTGTTTCCAGACTTCCGGTACTTCCGGTAAGCCTGTTTTTTACCCTCCCCAGGCTCTGGAGGCTTTTCTGGAGCGTCCAGGAGGGCAAAAATAGCTTCCCCCAGGCACCGGAGGCCCTCTGGAGGCCGGAAATGGGCCCGTTTTCAGACTTCCGGTACTTGCGGTAGACCCGTTTTTCGCCCTCTCAGAGCCTCTGCGTGCGCCCTGCACTTACCTGGCATCCAAAATGGGCTGCGTGGAGACTCCTGGGAGGGGCGTGGTGGGCGGGGTCAGCCAGTCCTTGTAACAACCGGTTCGGTGAACCAGATTGAAATTAACATGCGGTTCGCCCGAACCGGTCTGAATCAGGTGAATACCACGCCTGGGTGCGGTTGTGTTATACATAGTCTGGATTCTTAGAGTCGATAACTGGATTCAGACAGCACATTCATTAATTACAGGTAGTTGTCAACTTACGGCCGCAATTGAGCTCAAACTTTCCATCGCTAAGCGAGACAGTTGTTAAGTGAGCTTTGGGTCCCATTTTACGACCTTCCTTCCCACAGCTGTTAAGTGAATCACCGCAGCTGTTATGGTTAAGTGAATCTGGCTTCCCCGTGGCTTGTCAGAAGGTCGCAAAAGGGGATCAACTGACCCCGTGACACTGCAACCGTCATAAATATGAGTCAGTTGCCAAGCATCCGAATTTTGATTGTGTGACCACAGGGATGCTGCAAGGATCATAAGTGTGAAAAACTATCCTAGAATTGCTTGTAACTTCGAACGGTCACTAAATGAAAATGTTGTAAGTTGGGGACTACCTGCGTTGTTGGGTTTTTAAAAAATTTTTATTTATACATTTTTCTGGGTTAGGGTTAGGGTTGCTGAGCCAATTTACTTATTCATAATAATAGTAGTAGTAGTAGTAATAATGATGATGATGATAATGATAATAATAATAATAATAATAATAATAATAATAATAATAATAATAATAATTACTTGTATATAGTGGTATTCTTCCAACTTCTAATATGGGGTAAAACAAATCCCATGTTAAAAATATTCTGTATCTTCTTTATCCTTTATCCTTAATGTTAACCTATCCATTTCCGCACCATTTAATATTTTTTGAAATTATATTTTCATCTGTAGGAATTTCCTCATTTTTCCAGTGTTCTGCAAATACAATTCTCGCTGCTGTCAAAACATGTGGTATTAAGTATACATCCCCTTTGTCATATTTTTCTGGCAATATACCTACCGTGTTTCCCTGAAAATAAGTCCTCCCCGGATAATAAGCCTTCCCCCAAAAATAAACCTTCCCCGAAAATAAGGGCTCCCCGAAAATATTTAACCGCATGCACGACTGGTCCCACTATTTCCTCTGATTAGGATTAGTGAGACAGAGTCCCTCGGGAGTTGGGCGGCATAGAAATGCGATAAATTAAATTAAATTATATCAGGAAAGCCGGCAAGAGGAGCCCCATCTTGGTCCACACGCCCCAAAATAATAAGACCTTACCGAAAATAAGGCCAAGCGCTTATTTCGGGGTTCAAAAAAATATAAGTCGGGGTCTTATTTTCAGGGAAACACGGTAACAAAAATATTTCTAGCTTTAAATGTATGTATTGCTTTATCATTTTCTCTAACCATGTACGTATTTTCATCCAGAAATGTTGGAAATGCAATCAGATAATGGGTTCATACCATCATATGTGGTGGACATGCCCCAAGGCAAAAGAAAATCTGGACTACCTGTGTTTGTTAAACATTCTTTCTCTTGTCTGTTCCCATCAATTCCACCAGGTAATTCCGGATTGGAAAGAGCAAGAATGGTCCTCGGAGAAGCCGCAAAATTATGCCGGGATTTTCCATTTCCAGTTCTGGCGTTTTGGCCGGTGGATCGACGTGGTGATCGACGACCGGCTGCCAACCCTCCACAACCAACTCATCTATTGCCATTCCAACTCCAAGAACGAACTGTGGTGCGCTTTAGTGGAAAAAGCGTACGCGAAGTAAGGAGACCCCGGGGATTCCGTATCTTATCAACTTTTCCTGACCTAGGGGGTCCCACAGATCGTATCTGGCAAAAGGTGGATCCGGCCCCTCAGGGTGCTTAAATGTGGCTTGTGGGGCCGGCCTGAAAATAGCAAAGGACCAGCCTGCGGTGCCTCTAGCAGCCCAAATGGGGCATGGGGGGGGGCACGTGAGCCCCCCGCGTGCTATTTTGGCTGGCAGGGTGCTGCAGGAGGCCATCCAGGCTGAAATGGGGACATGAGGGGACTTCACACGGCCCCCCACACCCTGTTTTCGCCGTCAGGGTGCTGCGGGAGGCCATGAAGGCTGAAAATGGGGCACGAGGGGACTTCATGCGCCCCCCCCCCACCCCGTTTTGGCCGGCAGGGTGCTGCAGGAGACCATGCAGGCTGAAAACGGGGCACGAGAATTACAATGCTGATCCCGCCCTCGAAGAAATCCAGTTTGACACCCCTAACCTAAATGAATTCGTCAGCGAGGCTTATTGGGTTTCCAAGATTCTTCAGCTCAATTTCTTGATGTTCAACCTGATTAATATAATCCTACGCGGTTCTGGCTTCCTGGTTATGCCCTGATGTCAGGAGCTCCAAAGAAGCTTTTGGTGCAAACCTTGGTTCTCTTTGGGCTTGGTTCTCGGCTTGCAGACGTCTCATTACCAAACTAGGTAATACCATCAGTGCTAGAAGGAAGAGGGGCATGCTGTTTTTTATACTATATATGAGTGGCTTACTCTGTTGGTGTTGGTGGGAATGTTCTTAGTGGTTCTTGGTGGGGGTTCTTAGTGGTCCCTCGTGTAGCTGATTGCTATATAAACAGAGAAAAAAACCCACTCCCTTCTAGCACTGATGATGTTCCCTAGTTGGGTAACGAAACATCTGCAAGCAAACAACCAGATCCAGGTAGCACCAAGAACGGCATAGTTCAACCCTGAATTACAGATATTTTCTTCTGTTGAAGTGCCTCTTATTTTTTTAGTCTTTTGCTTAACCTCCTGCTGACACCTATCAAATATGTTCTCTATAAGGAGCATTGATGCCCGTACAGGCAGTCCTCAATTTAACAACCGCAACTGAGCCCCAAATCTCCCTTGCTAAGGGAGACAGTCACTAAGCGAATCTGGCTTCCCCACTGATTTTGCTTCTCAGAAGAAAAACAAAATGTAATGGGTACAATATAGTTGGTACCTCGCTCAATAGTAGTAACTGTGAGAGGGATCTTGGAGTCCTAGTGGAAAACCATTTAGATATGAGCCAGCTGTGTGCAGCAAAAAAGCCAACCCAGTTCTAGGCTGCATCAACAGAGGGATAGAATCAAGATCACGGGAAGAGTTAATAACACTTCATAAGGCCTTGGTAAGGCCACACTTGGAATCCTGCATTCAATTTTCGTTGCCATGATGTAAAAAAGATGTGGAGACTCTGGAAAGAGTGCAGAGAAGAGCAACCAAGAGGATTAGGGGACTGGAGGCTAAAACATATGAAGAACGGTTGCAGGAACTGGGTGTGTCTAGTTTGATGAAAAGAAGGACTAGGGGAGACATGATAGCAGTCTTCCAATATCTCAAGGGCTGCCCGAAAGAAGAGGAAGTCAAGCTGTTCTCCAAAGCACCTGAGGGCAGGACAAAAATGGATGGAAACTAATCAAGGAGAGAAGCAACCTAGAACTAGGGAGAAACAATTAATCAGTGGAACAACTTGCCTCCAGAAGTTGTGAATGCTCCAACTCTGGAGATTTTTAAGAAGATGTTGGATAACCTTTTGTCTGAAGTGGCCTAGGGTTTCCTGCCTAAGCAAGGGGTTGGACTAGAAGACCGCCAAGGTCCCTTCCAACTATTCTATTCTATTCTATTCTATTCTATTCTATTCTATTCTATTCTATTCTATTCTATTCTATTCTATTCTATTCTATTCTCCTCTCCTCTCCTCTCCTCTACTCTACTCTACTCTATTCTATTCCTATTATTTCTTCTATTCTATTCTACTCTACTCTACTCTACTCTACTCTACTCTACTCTACTCTACTCTACTCTACTCTATTCTATTCCTATTATTTCTTTCATTCTGTTCTACTCTACTCTACTCTACTCTACTCTACTCTACTCTACTCTACTCTATTCTATTCAGATTGCTATTCAGATGATCCCGGGGTCACTGCAACCATCCTTAAGAATATGCCCGTTGCCAACCTATGATCTCATGACCATGGGGATGGGGCAACGGTCTTAAGTGTGAGGAACAGTTCTGAATGGGAAATCTCTTTCTTATTCCACCTGTAGACTCTCGGGATGCTACGAAGCCTTAGACGGAGGCAACACGGGCGATGCCTTGGTGGATTTTACCGGGGGGGTCTCGGAACCGATTGACCTGGTCGAAGGAGGCTATGCCAATGATGAAGCCAAACGAAATCTCCTTTTTGAGCGGGTGTTGAAGGTTCATAACCGAGGAGGTCTCATCAGCTGCTCCATCAAAGTAAGCGGGTCTGGTCAGGAGCAGAATAAGAAAGAATGTTATTGATCTCACCGGATTGAGGTGGGGAAATTTTGAGGTGGGCTTTCCCTTACTCTACTACCCCAGGGGTGGAGAAACGATGGCGCCTTTTATGACTTGTGGACTTCAACTCCCAGAATTCCTGGGGAGAGTCAGCATAAAAAGTTTGCAGCCATGGCTGGCTCAGGGATTCTGGGAGTTGAAGTCTACAAGTCATAAAATGGCTGTAATTCCCCTTGTTCGTTCAGGGATTCTGGGAGTTGAAGTCCACAAGTCATAAAATGGCCATAGTTCCCCTTGCTCGTTCAGGGATTCTGGGAGTTGAAGTCCACAAGTCATAAAATGGCCATAGTTCCCCTCCTGGCTGAGGGATTCTGGGAGTTGAAGTCCACAAGTCATAAAATGGCCGTAATTCCCCTTGCTCGTTCAGGGATTCTGGGAGTTGAAGTCCACAAGTCATAAAATGGCCGTAATTCCCCTCCTGGCTGAGGGATTCTGGGAGTTGAAGTTCACAAGTCATAAAATGGCCGTAATTCCCCTTGCTCGTTCAGGGATTCTGGGAGTTGAAGTCCACAAGTCATAAAATGGCCGTAATTCCCCTCCTGGCTGAGGGATTCTGGGAGTTGAAGTTCACAAGTCATAAAATGGCCGTAATTCCCCTTGCTCGTTCAGGGATTCTGGGAGTTGAAGTCCACAAGTCATAAAATGGCCATAGTTCCCCTCCTGGTTCAGGGATTCTGGGAGTATTTCACCAACTTGAGCATCCTTGCCAGAATTTCTTGACCAGGGTCTCAAAAATCAATTTTTAAATCAAGTGTTCTACCCTAAAACACCAAATTCATGCTTTCTCTTTTCAAGGCCGTGTCAGCCGCCGATATGGAAGCCCGGCTGGGCTGTGGCCTGGTCAAAGGCCACGCCTATGCAGTCACTGACGTCCGGAAAGTCCGCCTTGGCCACGGCTTGCTGGCCTTCTTCAAGTCCGAAAAGCTGGATTTGATCCGGTTGAGGAACCCTTGGGGGGAGCGAGAGTGGAACGGCCCCTGGAGCGACACGTAAGTCCGGCTGGGGCACCGTCCGTCCACATGCGCCCATGTTTTCTTCTTTCTCATGCAGGGACAAACGCAGGTTGGGGAATGTTGTTCTTGCTTATTAAGAAGGTTTATTTTAATTTTGTTTATTTGTCATCATCCTCATCCTCTTTTAACGCCTCCCATAATCCCTTGCGGGATGGAGTCTGGGCAGCTGAATGGAGCTGAGTGTTTACTGGCCGGATACCCTTCTTGACGCCAATGCGGAGTTTTGTTCAGCAGATATTCTGCCCAGAGAGATAAATATCAGCCTCTAATTAGGATCGAACTCACAGCCTTCTGATTGTGAGGCGAGAGCTCTACCTCTAGGCCACCGCAACACTCAATTTTATTCATTTATAACCTGTCTTTATTATTTTTATAATAATAAAATAATAAATAAAATATTCTATTATTCTATTTTTACAAACAGCTCAAGGCGGCAAATATATGTAAAATATATGCCTATTTTCTTCACAATAACCCTGTGAGGTAGGCTGAGAGAGAGACGGACTAGCCCAAAGTCAACCAGATGGCTTTTATGATTTGGGTGGGATTAGAACTCACTGTCTCCTGATGATAGGCCCAAAGTCACCCAGTTGGCTTTCATAACAAAGGCAGCACTAGAACTCACCATCTCCTGGTGATAGTCAGCTGGCTTCCATGACTAGGGTGGGACTAGAACTCACCGTCTTCTGGACTTCCGGTCTGGAGCTGTGGCCTGTTTTTGCTCTGAGGGTGGTGCAGGAGGCCGACTAGGCCACGTCCACCATGGCCACGCCCTCCCAGCAATTGGGCAGAGAACCAGTTGTTAAATTATTTGAAGCCCACCCTTTATGGTCCCGGTGTGTTCTCACCATCCCAAAATCTTATTTTTCTTTTTCCAGCTCAGAGGAATGGCAGAAAGTCAGCAGCAGTGAACGAGAGAAACTCGGAATGACGGTGGAAGATGATGGAGAGTTTTGGTGAGCATCCCTGGTGTGCAAAGAAAATTAAAGGGGGATGGTTTGGTAAATCGATCTTAGGCAATATGCTGGCAGAGCTTTCCACCGGGAAAAATAAAATGTTGTTCTAATCAAATTCAGCTGTCAACTCGCAAAGCATCCCTGGCCTGCTCTCGAGTTGCCATAACCCAGGAGGGATGGGAAACTGGCAAAACTGCACAGCAGCAAAAAACAGATGCACATTCCATGCTTATCTCTCTCAAGGCTGTATCCCAGGGTTACCTACAGCAGCCGGGGGCAGGGGGAGTGACCTCTACAATCCAGGAAATTGCTCCGTTGGGAATGTGATTGATGACACACCCTGGGAGAAGGGGGGAAACAGGGTCATAATTGGAGCGTAAATTACGTAGGGTCAGAGCTGGCTTCACTTGGGAACATGCAGACATGAAGCTCCTAATAAATACTTGGATTTCTTTTGAAGCTTGGCTCAAGACTCATGATTTAATTAGGGCATCCGTAGGAACCCTGACATCAGCTTCTGCTTGATTTCATGGCCACATCCAGGATGTCCTCTAGAGTGACACATCTAGGGCTGACTTGACAGCAGTCTTCCAATTCTTGAGGGGTGTCAACAGAGAGGAACCCTAACCCTATTCTCCAAAGCACTTGAAGTCTGGACCAGAAGTAATGAATGGAAACTAATCAAAGACAGAAGCAACTTAGAACTAAGGAGAAATTTCCTAACAGTGAGAACAATTAACCAGTGGAACAACTTGCCTCCAGAAGTTGTGAATGCTCCAACACTGGAAGTTTTCAAGAAGAGATTGGACAACCATTTGTCTGAAGCGGTTTAGGGTCTCCTGAACAGTCTTTGAAGTCTTCTAATCCCCCTTCTTGATCAGCAGATCCTATTCCCTTCCTGACAAATGGTTGTCCAGTCTCTTCTTGAAACCTTCCAGTGTTTGGAGCACCCATAACTTCTGGAGACAAGGTGCTCCACCGGTTAATTGTTTTCACTGTCAGGAAATTCCTCCTTAGTTGTAGGTTGCTTCTCTCCCTTGATGAGTTTCCATCCATTGCTTCTTGTCCTGCCTTCAGAGGAGAACAGTTTGTCCTGCTTTGGAGAACAGCTTGGCTCCGTCTTTTTGGGGCAGCCCCTGAGATATTGGAAGGCTGCTATCATGTCTCCCCTGGTCCTTCTTTTCATTAAACTAGACATACCCAGTTCCTGCAACCGTTCATTGTATGTTTTAGTTTTAGCAATAGCAATAGCACTTAGACTTACATACCACTTCATAGTGTTTTACAGCCCTCTCTAAGCGGTTTACAGAGCCAGCCTATAGCCCCCAACAATCTGGGTCCTCATGTTTTTTTTTAATTTGATTTATATGCCGCCCTTCTCCGGAGACTCAGGGCAGCTTACAATGTGCTCAGCAATAGCCTTCATCCTTTTGTATATTTATACAAAGTCAGCTTATTGCCCCCACAAACTGGGCCCTCAATTTACCTACCTTAGAAAGGATGGAAGGCTGAGTCAACCTTGAGCCTTGGCGAGATTCGAACCTGCAGTAATTGCAGGCAGCTGGTCTTAATAACCAGCTTAATAACAGGGTGCCTTAGACCACTGTACTACCAAGGCTCTTTACCCACCTTGGAAGGATGGAAGGCTGAGTCAACCTGGAGCTGGTCAGGATCGAATTGCCAACAGATATAGATAGGTAGGTAGGTAGGTAGGTAGCAGTGGTGAAATCCAAATTTTCTTACTACAGGTTCTGTGGGCGTGGCTTGGTGGGCGTGGCAGGGGAAGGATACTGCAAAATCTCCATTCCAACCCCACTCCAGGGGAAGGATATTGCAAAATCCCCATTCCCTCCCCACTCTGGGGCCAGCCAGAGCTGGTATTTGCCGGTTCTCCAAACTACTCAAAATTTCTGCTACTGGTTCTCTGAACTGCTCAAAGTTTCTGCTACCGGTTCTCCAGAACCTGTCAGAATCTGCTGCATTTCACCCCTGGTAGGTAGGTAGGTAGGTAGATAGGTAGATAGATAGATAGATAGCAATAGCACTTAGACTTATATACCGCTTCACAGTGCTTTTACAGCCCTCTTTAAGCAGTTTACAGAGTCAGCCTCTTGCCCCCAAAAATCTGGCTCCTCATTTTACCCATCTCGGAAGGATGGAAGGCTGAGTCAACCTTGAGCCTGGTGGGATTTGAACTGCCAAATCGCAGGCAAATTTCAGTACATTTTAGAAGAGTTGTGTGTTTAAAATAAATCCAACCGGAGTATTTCTTAGGGAAAGCACAGGAAAAATGCGTGTTTTCCTTCTGGGCCCACGGAAGAAGATAACTGCAAGCTTTTGAATACAGGATCCGCTTTGGGTAGCCAAGGAAAGATGACCCGTATAGAGCAATGAAAGGTGAGATATTCCAGAATCGGATGTCCGGTCCTCCTTTTTCCTAGGATGGCCTTTAATGACTTCTGTACATACTTCACCGACATCATCAAATGCCGCCTGATCAACACGTCCTACCTGAGCATCCATAAGACGTGGGAAGAAGCTGTCTTGAAGGGCTCCTGGACGCGGCACGAAGACCCCTTGAAGAACCGTTGCGGAGGCTGCGTCAACAACCGGGATACTTTCTTGCAAAACCCCCAGGTAGGAAGGTCAAGAGGGAGATCGAGAAAGGCATTAGAGCTGGGGGGGTGGGGTGTCAAACCGGATTTCTTCGAAGGCCAGATCAGCATTGTAGTTCTCCTCCGTGGGCTGGCGGGAGCAGGGGGAAGGGAGTGGCGGGGCGAGAGATGGGATGGATGTCTCCAGCAGCATCCTGCTAGCCAAAATGGGATGCATGGAGGCCCCCACAAGGCACGTTTTCGCCCTCTATGGCCTCCTGCAACACTCTGCCGGCCAAAAATGTGCGGCCCATTTTTGGCCGGCAGAGCAGGGGTGAAATGCTCCTGGTTCGGACCGGATCTCCCAATCCAGTAGCAATAGCGGTGCGTGGTTCAGAGAACTGGTAGCAAAAATCCCTGCCCCCTCACTCCCATGCCCAACTGAGCCGCACAATCATCAAAGGCTTTTTTTTTAACTTTTAAAAGCATTTTTTTCTACAACCTCTTCGGCCGAAAAAATACTTTTAAAAGTTAAAAAAAAAAAAAAAAGGCTCTGACGATCAGGCAACTCAGCTGGGATCATCAGAGGCTTTTAAAAGCATTTTTTTTTTTACAACTCTTCGAAGAGGTTGTAGAAAAAATGCTTTTAAAAGGCTCTGACGATCCCAGCTGAGTTGCCTGATCGTCAAAGGCTTTTAAAAGCATTTTTTTCACAACTCTTCAGCCGAAGAGGTTGTAGAAAAAATAGTTTTAAAAGTTAAAAAAAAAAAAGTTGTCCACGCCCACTCAGTCACATTAAACCCCCCCACCCAAACCATGCCCATAGAACCGGTAGTAACAAATTTTACATTTCACCATTGCGGCAGAGTGTTGCAAGAGGCCTTGGAGGCCAAAAACGGGCCACAGGGGGAGCCACACGCAGCCACCCCATGGCCCGTTTTAGCCAGCAGAATCACCGCGGGCCAGTTCTTTGGTATTTCCAGGCCAGCTCCACAGGCCAGATTTAAACACCCTGTGGCCAAATCCGGCCCCCGGGCGTTGAGTTTGATACCCCTGCATTAGAGCGATGTTTTCCAACCTTGGCAAGTTTAAGATATGTGGACTTCAACTCCCAGAATTCCCCAGCCATGTTGTTATACCTTCTAACATTTTTTTCCTCCTCATTTTGTTGACCTGACTGACTTCAAAGATCTGATCGTTGTGTGCCTCTCTTTTTCATCCAGTATATTTTTGATGTGAAGAAAGCAGAGGACGAAGTGTTGGTCTGCATCCAGCAAAAGCCCAAACGGACCAGCCAGAAGGAAGGGAAGGGAGAAAACCTCGCCATAGGATTCGACATCTTCAAGGTAAGCTTTGATGACCAACTTCTTGTTAGATGTTTGGAGGTGGCCAGAATGGACCGTTCTGGTTCTAAGTGGAGAGCAGTGTTTCTCAAACATGGCCACCTGAAGATGGGTGGACTTCAACTCCCAGAATTGAGAAAGGTTAAGAATTCTGGGAGTGGAGAATTCTGGGACCATCTTCAAGTCGCCAAGGTCAAGAAAGGTTGGGAAGGTGAGAATTCTGGGAGTTGAAATCGTCCCATCTTCAACTCGTCAAGGTTGACAAAGGTTGAGAATTCTGGGAGTTGAAGTCCTCCCATTTTCAAGTAACCAAGGTCAAGAAAGGTTGAGAAAGTTGAGAATTCTGGGAGATGAAGTCCTCCCAACTGCAAGTCACCAAGGTTGAGAAAAGTTGAGAAGGTGAGAATTCTGGGAGTTGAAGTCCACCCATTTTCAAGTCATCAAGGTTGAGAAAGTTTGAGAAAGTTGGGAATTCTGGGAGTTGAAGTCCACCCGTCTTCAAGTCACTGAGGTTGAGAAAGTTGAGAATTCTGGGAGATGAAGCCCTCCCAAATTCAAGTCACCAAGGTTGAGAAAAATTGAGAAGGTGAGAATTCTGGGAGTTGAAGTCCACCCAACTTCAAGTCGTCAAGATTGAGAAAGGTTGAGAATTCTGGGAGTTGAAGTCCTCCCATCTTCAAGTCGTCAAGATTGAGAAAGGTTGAGGTGGTGAGAATTCTGGGAGTTGAAGTCCACCCATTTTCAAGTCATCAAGGTTGAGAAAGTTTGAGAAAGTTGGGAATTCTGGGAGTTGAAGTCCACCCGTCTTCAAGTCACTGAGGTTGAGAAAGTTGAGAATTCTGGGAGATGAAGCCCTCCCAAATTCAAGTCACCAAGGTTGAGAAAAATTGAGAAGGTGAGAATTCTGGGAGTTGAAGTCCACCCAACTTCAAGTTGTCAAGATTGAGAAAGGTTGAGAATTCTGGGAGTTGAAGTCCTCCCATCTTCAAGTCGTCTAGGTTGAGAAGGTTGAGAATTCAGAGAGTTGAAGTCCACTCATCTTCAAGCCACCGAGGTTGAGAAACCCAGACACAATCCTTTTCCCAATTCCTTCTCTGATTTTTTTTTTTTATTACACCCAGGTGGAACTCAACCGGACGTATCGAATGCACGCCCTACAGTCCAAGGTCGCCGGCTCCATCTACATCAACTCTCGAAGTGTCTTCCTGAGGACGGACCTGAAAGAGGGTCGCTATGTCGTCATACCGACCACTTTCGAGGCTGGCCACGTAGCCGAGTTCCTGCTCAGGCAGTTCACAGACGTGCCTTCGGACTTCCAGTAAGGACCAGGGGGCTCCCCTCCGTCTTCCCTTCGAAAGAGGTTGGGTGGGAGCAGATCAGGGGAATCAGAAAAAGGGGCTACTTGGCACAGTGTAGAAATCTCCTTTGGAATTCACTGCCTCATGATGTTTTCCTACCATCTGGGAGGCATTTGATCTTCCCTTCCCCTCATATTCTCTTCTTTCTTTCTTTCTCTCTCTCTCTCTCTCTCTTTCTTTCTTTCCTTCTTTCCTTCCTTCCTTCCCTCCCTCCCTCCCTTCTTCCCCTTCTATTTCTTTCCTTCCCCCTTTTTTCTTCCTTCCTTCCTTCCCTCCCTCCCTCTTTCCCTTCTTTCCCCTTCTATTTCTTTCCTTCCCCCTTTCTCCTTCCTTCCTTCCTCCCCTCCTCCCTTCCTCCTTCCCTCCCTCCTTCCTTTCCTTCTTTCCACTTCTATTTCTTTCCTTCCCCCTTTCCTTCCTTCCTTTTTTCTTTCTTTCCCTCCCTTCTTCCCTTCTTCCCCTTCTATTTTTTCCTTCCCCTTTTCCTTTTTTCCTTCCTTCCTTTCCTCTCTCCCTCCATCCTTCCCCTTCAATTTCTTTTCTTCCCCCTTTTCCTTCCTTCCTTCCCTCTCTCCCTTCCTCCCTTCTTCCCCTTCTATTTCTTCCTTCCTTCCTTCCTTCCTTCCTTCCTTCCTTCCTTCCTTCCTTCCTTCCTATCTCATGCAAGAAAATTTTTATACCTATGTATGAATATCTTTACCTACTGTACTTCTATTTTTTTTCTTGCTAAATTATACAGCAACGAAGCCTTTCTAGAAACAGCTCAAGACTGTAGAAACCAGGCGGGGTGGGGGTGGGGTCCAAAAATGTTAAGATGCTAGGCACAGGTTGTACCCATCACCTCAACCTTTTTGACCTTCCTGCGGATATTCCCTGAGATGGTGCCACAAAGTTGGATATTAATAAAAGGGTTTTAGAAGATCCGAATTTTCAAAGAGCAGTATTTAAAATTGTGTCGGCTTTGTGCAATCCAGCAAGCTTGTAGTACAGTGGACTAAAGCACTGTTATTAACATCAGCTGCTTGCAATTACTGCAAGTTCGAATCTCGCCAGGCTCAAGGTCGACTCAGCCTTCCATCCTTTCTAAGGTAGGTAAATTGAGACCCAGTTTGTGGGGGCAATAAGCTGACTTTGTATAAATATACAAAAGTATGAAGGCTATTGCTTAATGCATTGTAAGCCGCCCTGAGTCTCTGGAGAAGGGCGGCATATAAATTTTTTTTTAAAAAAGAAGCTTGCAGCAACTGAAATTTGTAAATCTTACTTGGAGGCATGTCACAGCCATCAATATACAATTAACACATAATTGTGTCAGAGTTTGTTGCAAAAATCAAATCCAGAAAGCACACAAAGCACAATTCAGCAGGATTCATTAACTTCTCTTTATATATAAAATAACACATACAATGCCAGTCGTAGAGGAAAGAACAGTTTTCAGTTTCAATTCAGCAGTCTAGTTAGTTTACTTTTAGAGCTCAGAGCTTAATACAGACAAAAAGAATCTCTTCTATACAGGGCAGTTAAGCTAAGCCCGTGATGGGGAACCTATGGCACGCTTGCCACAGGTGGCACAGGAGCCATATCTTCAGGCACGGGAGCCGTTGCCCTAGCTCAGATCCAGCGTGCATGAGTGCATCGGCCAGCTGATTTTTGGCTGGCCCCAGCCACACCACCCCTCCCAGGAATCTCCACGCAGCCCGTTTTGGATGCAAGGGCTCGCGTGGAGGCTCTGCGATGGTGTTTTCAGCCTCTGGAGGGCCTCCGAGGGGTGGGAGAGGCTGTTTTTGTCCTCCCCAGACTCCAAGAAAGCCTCTGGAGCGTAGGGAGGATGAAAAACGGGCCTTTCGGGCCCACCGGAAGTCAGGAAACAGGCCGTTCTTGGCCTCCGGAGGCTTCAGGTAGGCCTGCTAGGGCCAAAACGGGGCGTGGGGGGTGCACGCGTGCATGTGCAGGGGGGCAGGGTGGGGGGGCATTGAATTATGAGTGTGGGCATATGCACGCGCAACCCCCCCTGCGCTCCTCCCGCTTTTGACATGCGACGGCAAAAAGGTTAGCCATCACTGAGCTAAGCCTAAGCCACGCCCAGGCTCCTAGCTGTCTCCAGCAAATACTGTTTCAGTTTCCAAACAGTCCCCATTGGCTGACCCAGTTGCTATGCCTATTCATTGGCTGACCTTGTTACCATGTCTCTGCCAGTCATTTATTTTATTTTATTTTTATTTTATTTTCCAATTTATATACCTAAGGACTCAGGGCGGTGCACGGCCAGAATTAAGAACATGAACATGAATTTTGGGCCAAATTTATATATATTTTAATTGCTTTTTAATATTTGTATTCCATGTTTTTTAATTCTGGCTGTACACCGCCCTGAGTCCTCAGGGAGAAGGGCGGTATATAAATTTAAAAATAAATAAAATAAAATAAATATAAATTTGGCCCAAAAATTTAAAAATCACAAACCAATTAAAACATTTAAAAAATTTAAAAATCTCTTCCTAAGTCAGCCCGGCTTGCTGGAAAAAGTGGGTTTTAAGGGCGTGGCAGAAGGCACTGAGGTCTTGGATTCTCCTTATCTCTGGGGGCAACTGATTCCAGAGGGTAGGTGCCCCCACAGAGAAGGCCCTCCCCCTGGGGGCCACCAGCCTGCATTGATTGGCTGATGGCACCCTGAGGAGGCCCTCTCTGTGGGAGCGCACGGGTCGATGGGAGGTCGTTGGTAGCAGCAGGCGGTCTCGAAGATAGCTAGGCCCTATGCCATGGAGCGCTTTAAAGGTGATAACCAACACCTTGAAGCGCACCCGGAAGACCACCGGGAGCCAGTGCAGCTCGCGCAGGAGCGGTGTTACATGGGAGCGCCATGTTGCTCCCATCACTACCCGCGCTGCTGCATTCTGGACCAGCTGGAGCCTCCGGGTGCTCTTCAAGGGGAGCCCCATGTAGAGAGCATTGTCATGACATATTGACTCAGGACCTTCACAACATTCACAAAACAGAATTAACCGGTTCTCCAAATTCACCTAAATTATTCTCTACGTGCAAACGTAGATTTGGTTAGAATTTGGATAAGCCGCAAAAACCTAACCAGGGTTAAAACTACGCGTGTCATGCGAATGCAGTCCCTCGGTCTTTCATCGATCCGGTTACACATGTTGTGTTAGGCCCACCACAGGGCCTCTTTGCATTTTACAGTGTCTTATCTTGTTTAGCTACAATTCAGAGCTGCTTTTCGTTTGATTGTGCGTGAAGGTTGGGCTGGTTGGCGTTGTGACGTAGGCTTCCTGAGTCCTTAAAACAGACGAGTAGTCCCAAAAAACCTCTTTTACTGCAACAGCTGTGAATTATGTTCATTCACAGCTGAGTCCCAATTAGTTGCAAAAAGTCCTTCGGGAGAAGTCCTTCGGGATAATCGCCCACCTTTATCTTCCTTGACACGCTGCCAAAGACCTAACTGGCAAAGCCACCCAGAGTCCAGAATCAAATAGAGCTTCAGGCTTTAAACTGCCCAGAATGAACAAATGTTGCTTCCTGCAAAGGCACATGTGCCTTTGCTCCTCTTTTAAGTCTTATGGGAGGGGCCAATCATCTCCAAGCCTTACTCCCGAGTTGTCCCTTTTGTTTTAGCTGTTCTTACCTTCTGGCAGCTTTGCGCATGCATGCACTGGGAACATGCTCCCCCTGTTTCTCTGCCTCTCTGATGTCCAACTCTGGAGGTTCCGGAGGCAGCACATACCTCCCAGATGCCTTTTCTCTGGCCCCGAACCAGAGCCCTCGTCCGAGCCTTCCCTAGACTCCAGGACTGGCCCATGGTCCTCCCCAGCCTCCTCACTGTCCGACTCTGCTAGCAGCTCCGCAGGCTGCTGGCGGACCACAACAGTTGGGTCCTTGCTTCTAAAGGAGGTTCTTTTCCTGGTCTTCGAAATATCTGATATCTCTTGGGTTTTTCATCTTCTTTCTCCAGAGAACTGACCTTGGACGAGCCCCCTCACACCTGCTGGAGTGGAATATGTGGCTATCCCCAATTGGTGTCCCAGGTCCATGTCATCTCGGCTTCCGGGCTGAAGAACCAAGGCGCTGAAGAAGGTGTCAATATTGGTTTCACTCCAACCACGATCAAAGAGAAGGGAAATAGGTGTCTTCTTCTAAGTCCGTGTTTCTCAAACTTGGTGACCTGAAGATGGGTGGGCTTCAACTCCCAGAATTCTCAAACTTCTTGACTTGAAGATGAGAGGCCTTAAACTCCCAGAGTTTGGGAATCCTCCCATCTTCAACTCAAGAAGGTTGAGAATTCAGGGAGTTGAAGTCCACCCATCTTCAAGTTGTTCGGGGTTGAGAAGGTAGAGAATTCAGGGAGTTGAAGTCCACCCATCTTCAAGTTGTTAAGGTTGAGAAGGTTGAGAATTCGGGGAGTTGAAGTTCACCCATCTTCAAGTTGTTAAGGTTGAGAAGGTTGAGAATTCGGGGAGTTGAAGTCTACCCATGTTCAAGTTATTAAGGTTGAGAAGGTTGAGAATTCGGGGAGTTGAAGTCTACCCATGTTCAAGTTGTTAAGGTTGAGAAGGTGGAGAATTCGGGGAGTTGAAGTCCACCCATCTTCAAGTTGTTAAGGTTGAGAAGGTTTAGAATTCAGGGAGTTAAAGTCCACCCATCTTCAAGTTGTTAAGGTTGAGAAGGTGGAGAATTTGGGGAGTTGAAGTCCACCCATCTTCAAGTTGTTCAGGTTGAGAAGGTAGAGAATTCAGGGAGTTGAAGTCCACCCATCTTCAAGTTGTTAAGGTTGAGAAGGTTGAGAATTCGGGGAGTTGAAGTCTACCCATGTTCAAGTTGTTAAGGTTGAGAAGGTTGAGAATTCGGGGAGTTGAAGTCCACCCATCTTCAAGTTGTTAAGGATGAGAAGGTTGAGAATTCAGGGAGTTGAAGTCCACCCAGCTTCAAATTGTTCAGGTCGAGAAGATTGAGAATTCGGGGAGTTAAAGTCCACCCATCTTCAAGTTGTTCAGGTCGAGAAGGTTGAGAATTCGGGGAGTTAAAGTCCACCCATCTTCAAGTTGTTAAGGTTGAGAAGGTGGAGAATTTGGGGAGTTGAAGTCCACCCATCTTCAAGTTGTTCAGGTTGAGAAGGTAGAGAATTCAGGGAGTTGAAGTCCACCCATCTTCAAATTGTTCAGGTCGAGAAGATTGAGAATTCGGGGAGTTGAAGTCCACCCATCTTCAAGTTGTTAAGGTTGAGAAGGTTGAGAATTCGGGGAGTTGAAGTCTACCCATGTTCAAGTTGTTAAGGTTGAGAAGGTTGAGAATTCGGGGAGTTGAAGTCCACCCATCTTCAAGTTGTTAAGGATGAGAAGGTTGAGAATTCAGGGAGTTGAAGTCCACCCAGCTTCAAATTGTTCAGGTCGAGAAGATTGAGAATTCGGGGAGTTAAAGTCCACCCATCTTCAAGTTGTTCAGGTCGAGAAGGTTGAGAATTCGGGGAGTTAAAGTCCACCCATCTTCAAGTTGTTAAGGTTGAGAAGGTGGAGAATTTGGGGAGTTGAAGTCCACCCATCTTCAAGTTGTTCAGGTTGAGAAGGTAGAGAATTCAGGGAGTTGAAGTCCACCCATCTTCAAATTGTTCAGGTCGAGAAGATTGAGAATTCGGGGAGTTAAAGTCCACCCATCTTCAAGTTGTTAAGGTTGAGAAGGTTGAGAATTCAGGGAGTTGGTCCACCCATCTTCAAGTTGTTAAGGTTGAGAAGGTTGAGAATTCGGGGAGTTGAAGTCTACCCATGTTCAAGTTGTTAAGGTTGAGAAGGTTGAGAATTCGGGGAGTTGAAGTCCACCCATCTTCAAGTTGTTAAGGATGAGAAGGTTGAGAATTCAGGGAGTTGAAGTCCACCCATCTTCAAATTGTTCAGGTCGAGAAGATTGAGAATTCGGGGAGTTAAAGTCCACCCATCTTCAAGTTGTTCAGGTCGAGAAGGTTGAGAATTCGGGGAGTTAAAGTCCACCCATCTTCAAGTTGTTAAGGTTGAGAAGGTGGAGAATTTGGGGAGTTGAAGTCCACCCATCTTCAAGTTGTTCAGGTTGAGAAGGTAGAGAATTCAGGGAGTTGAAGTCCACCCATCTTCAAGTTGTTAAGGTTGAGAAGGTTGAGAATTCGGGGAGTTGAAGTCTACCCATGTTCAAGTTGTTAAGGTTGAGAAGGTTGAGAATTCGGGGAGTTGAAGTCTACCCATGTTCAAGTTGTTAAGGTTGAGAAGGTTGAGAATTCGGGGAGTTGAAGTCCACCCATCTTCAAGTTGTTAAGGATGAGAAGGTTGAGAATTCAGGGAGTTGAAGTCCACCCAGCTTCAAATTGTTCAGGTCGAGAAGATTGAGAATTCGGGGAGTTAAAGTCCATCCATCTTCAAGTTGTTCAGGTCGAGAAGGTTGAGAATTCGGGGAGTTAAAGTCCACCCATCTTCAAGTTGTTAAGGTTGAGAAGGTGGAGAATTTGGGGAGTTGAAATCCACCCATCTTCAAGTTGTTCAGGTTGAGAAGGTAGAGAATTCAGGGAGTTGAAGTCCACCCATCTTCAAATTGTTCAGGTCGAGAAGATTGAGAATTCGGGGAGTTAAAGTCCACCCATCTTCAAGTTGTTAAGGTTGAGAAGGTTGAGAATTCAGGGAGTTGGTCCACCCATCTTCAAGTTGTTAAGGTTGAGAAGGTTGAGAATTCGGGGAGTTGAAGTCTACCCATGTTCAAGTTGTTAAGGTTGAGAAGGTTGAGAATTCGGGGAGTTGAAGTCCACCCATCTTCAAGTTGTTAAGGATGAGAAGGTTGAGAATTCAGGGAGTTGAAGTCCACCCATCTTCAAATTGTTCAGGTCGAGAAGATTGAGAATTCGGGGAGTTAAAGTCCACCCATCTTCAAGTTGTTCAGGTCGAGAAGGTTGAGAATTCGGGGAGTTAAAGTCCACCCATCTTCAAGTTGTTAAGGTTGAGAAGGTGGAGAATTTGGGGAGTTGAAGTCCACCCATCTTCAAGTTGTTCAGGTTGAGAAGGTAGAGAATTCAGGGAGTTGAAGTCCACCCATCTTCAAGTTGTTAAGGTTGAGAAGGTGGAGAATTTGGGGAGTTGAAGTCCGCCCATCTTCAAGTTGTTCAGGTTGAGAAGGTAGAGAATTCAGGGAGTTGAAGTCCACCCATCTTCAAGTTGTTAAGGTTAAGAAGGTTGAGAATTCGGGGAGTTGAAGTCTACCCATGTTCAAGTTGTTAAGGTTGAGAAGGTTGAGAATTCGGGGAGTTGAAGTCCACCCATCTTCAAGTTGTTAAGGATGAGAAGGTTGAGAATTCAGGGAGTTGAAGTCCACCCAGCTTCAAATTGTTCAGGTCGAGAAGATTGAGAATTCGGGGAGTTAAAGTCCACCCATCTTCAAGTTGTTCAGGTCGAGAAGGTTGAGAATTCGGGGAGTTAAAGTCCACCCATCTTCAAGTTGTTAAGGTTGAGAAGGTGGAGAATTTGGGGAGTTGAAGTCCACCCATCTTCAAGTTGTTCAGGTTGAGAAGGTAGAGAATTCAGGGAGTTGAAGTCCACCCATCTTCAAATTGTTCAGGTCGAGAAGATTGAGAATTCGGGGAGTTAAAGTCCACCCATCTTCAAGTTGTTAAGGTTGAGAAGGTTGAGAATTCAGGGAGTTGGTCCACCCATCTTCAAGTTGTTAAGGTTGAGAAGGTTGAGAATTCGGGGAGTTGAAGTCTACCCATGTTCAAGTTGTTAAGGTTGAGAAGGTTGAGAATTCGGGGAGTTGAAGTCCACCCATCTTCAAGTTGTTAAGGATGAGAAGGTTGAGAATTCAGGGAGTTGAAGTCCACCCATCTTCAAGTTGTTCAGGTCGAGAAGGTTGAGAATTCGGGGAGTTAAAGTCCACCCATCTTCAAGTTGTTAAGGTTGAGAAGGTGGAGAATTTGGGGAGTTGAAGTCCACCCATCTTCAAGTTGTTCAGGTTGAGAAGGTAGAGAATTCAGGGAGTTGAAGTCCACCCATCTTCAAGTTGTTAAGGTTGAGAAGGTTGAGAATTCGGGGAGTTGAAGTCTACCCATGTTCAAGTTGTTAAGGTTGAGAAGGTTGAGAATTCGGGGAGTTGAAGTCCACCCATCTTCAAGTTGTTAAGGATGAGAAGGTTGAGAATTCAGGGAGTTGAAGTCCACCCATCTTCAAATTGTTCAGGTCGAGAAGATTGAGTATTCGGGGAGTTAAAGTCCACCCATCTTCAAGTTGTTCAGGTCGAGAAGGTTGAGAATTCGGGGAGTTAAAGTCCACCCATCTTCAAGTTGTTAAGGTTGAGAAGGTGGAGAATTTGGGGAGTTGAAGTCCACCCATCTTCAAGTTGTTCAGGTTGAGAAGGTAGACAATTCAGGGAGTTGAAGTCCACCCATCTTCAAGTTGTTCAGGTCGAGAAGATTGAGAATTCGGGGAGTTAAAGTCCACCCATCTTCAAGTTGTTCAGGTCGAGAAGGTTGAGAATTCGGGGAGTTAAAGTCCACCCATCTTCAAGTTGTTAAGGTTGAGAAGGTGGAGAATTTGGGGAGTTGAAGTCCACCCATCTTCAAATTGTTCAGGTCGAGAAGATTGAGAATTCGGGGAGTTAAAGTCCACCCATCTTCAAGTTGTTCAGGTCGAGAAGGTTGAGAATTCGGGGAGTTAAAGTCCACCCATCTTCAAGTTGTTAAGGTTGAGAAGGTGGAGAATTTGGGGAGTTGAAGTCCACCCATCTTCAAGTTGTTCAGGTTGAGAAGGTAGAGAATTCAGGGAGTTGAAGTCCACCCATCTTCAAGTTGTTCAGGTTGAGAAGGTTGAGAATTCGGGGAGTTAAAGTCCACCCATCTTCAAGTTGTTAAGGTTGAGAAGGTTGAGAATTCGGGGAGTTGAAGTCCACCCATCTTCAAGTTGTTAAGGATGAGAAGGTTGAGAATTCAGGGAGTTGAAGTCCACCCATCTTCAAATTGTTCAGGTCGAGAAGATTGAGAATTCGGGGAGTTAAAGTCCACCCATCTTCAAGTTGTTCAGGTCGAGAAGGTTGAGAATTCGGGGAGTTAAAGTCCACCCATCTTCAAGTTGTTAAGGTTGAGAAGGTGGAGAATTTGGGGAGTTGAAGTCCATCCATCTTCACGTTTTTAAGGTTGAGAAGGTTGAGAATTCGGGGAGTTGAAGTCCACCAATCTTCACGTTTTTAAGGTTGAGAAGGTTGAGAATTCGGGGAGTTGAAGTCCACCCATCTTCAAGTCACCAAGGTTGAGAAACACTGTTCTAAGTAGTTGAAACATCTGGTGGAGGAAGAAGACAACTATGGAGTCCTTGATGCTCTCTGAGGTTGGTTGTTTTCTTGAAGACATTTCATGACCCAACTAGGTAATATCCTCAATGCTAGAAGGTAGTGAGGTTTGCTCTTTGCAAGCAGGCTTCTTGCATATAAACAGAGAGCAAACCCCATTCCCTTCGAGCATTGAGGATGTTACCTAGTTGGGTCATGAAACGTCTTCAAGAAAACAACCAAGCTCAGAGAGCACCAAGGACCCCACAGTTCAATCCCCAGGTATAAATTATTTTTCTATTAGTGGAATTTCTCCTTCACCTCTTACGTTCCTCATAGTGGTAGACGAAGTTTGGCCGAAGGGCATACAGAGACATTTGGAGGATTTTGGAAACTGGTCATACAATTATCGTGCGAATTTTAAGGAAGGAATTTAAGAATCAATGAATTTAAGAATCAAGAAGACAGGACAGGCTTACTTACTTAAGGGGAACAGGAAACATGAGGTGACAATTCCTTTTTTTTCACCTTGTCCTCAGGAGTGGATCCTTATGTGATCATAAAGTGTGAAGGGGAGAAAATCCGATCACCGGTGCTAAAGAACACCCTGACGCCGGAATTTGATGTAAAAGGACTTTTCTACCGCAAGAAACCGAGGCAGCCGGTCATAATTCAGGTAAAGCTGAAAGAGTTGCTTTGGACAGCGAGATGGGCAACATAAAATAAAATATAAAGCAACTTAAACAAAATATAAAATAACTTAAATAAAATGTATAAAATAAATAAAATATAAAATAACTTAAACAAAATATAAAATAACAAATAAAATATAAAATAACTTAAATAAAATATAAAATAACTTAAATATAATGTAAAATAACAAATAAAATATAAAATAACAAATAAAATGTAAAATAATTTAAATAAAATGTAAAATAACTTAAATAAAATATAAAATAACTTAAATATAATGTAAAATAACAAATAAAATATAAAATAACTTAAATATAATGTAAAATAACTTAAATAAAATATAAAATAAATAAAATATAAAATAAATAAAATAAAATATAAAATATAAAATAACTTAAATAACCTAAATTAAATATAAAATAACTTAAATAAAATATAAAATAAATAAAATAAAATATAAAGTAACTTAAATAAAATATAAAATGACTTAAATAAAATATAACCTAAATAAAATATAACTTAAACAAAATATAAAATAATTTAAATAAAATATCCTGTTTCCCCCAGAATAAGACATCCCCTGATAATAAACCCAATCCGGCTTTTGAGCGCATGGCAGTAAGGCCAAGCGCTCATTTCAGGGTTCAAAAAAATATAAGACTGGGTATTATTTTCAGGGAAACACTGTATAAAATAACTTAAATAAAATATAAAATAAAATAAATAACATATAAAATAAATAAAACAGCTTCGGTGATCCTCATCCTCTAACACCCAGAATCCCCCAGCAGGTCACAGTTGCACCTGTGTGAAGACGAGGCTCAAATACATTCCATTGTCTTAAATTTCCAGTGTTTACTTTCTTTCCCCTGTCGAAATGCCAATCACTCAATCAATCACGGAGCTTTTCTGCAGCTCTCACCGACACATGTTTTAAAATGTCTCCAGCTATGCTGGCTGGAGAATTCTGGGAGTTGAAGTCCACAAGTCTTAAAGCTGCCAAGTTTGGGGACTCTTGCTCTAGAGCAACTCCCGAGTTGGAGGCCAACGAGTCACGGCACATAAAGGACCAAAAAGCCAACGCAGTTCTAGGCTGCATCAACAGAGGGATAGAATCAAGATCAGGTGAAGTATTAATACCACTTTATAAGGCCTTGGTAAGGCCACACTTGGAATCCGGCATCCAGTTTTGGTCACCATGGTGTAAAAAAGATGTTGAGATTTTGGAAAGAGTGCAGAGAAGAGCGACAAAGAGGATTAGGGGACTGGAGGCTAAAACATACAAAGAACGGTATGTCTAATCTAACGAAGGCTGGCTTGATAGCAGTGTTCCAATATTTGAGGGGCTGCCACAAAAAAAAAAGAGGAGGGGTCAACCAGCGGTAAAATGCACTTACCTTCACTACCGGTTCAGGAGTATGACCGCTCACGCGTGCCTCTTCTGCACATGTGCAGAGGCTCAAAAAGAGGACATAATGACATCCCGGCGGGTGGGTGGAGCTGGCGCTACCGGTTTGCGCGATTTCACCGCTGGGGTCAACCTATTGTCCAAGGACTCTGAAGGCAGGACAAGAAGCAACGGACGGAAACTAAATCAAGGAGAGAAGCAACCTAGAACTAAGGAGACACTTCCTGACAGTGAGGACAATTAACCGGTGGAACTGCTTGCCACCAGAAAGTTGTGAATGCTCCAACGCTGGAGGTTTTTAAGAAGAGACTGGACAGCCACTTGTCTGAAATGGGATAGGGCAGTGATGGCTAACCTTTTTGCCATCGCGTGCCGAAAGCGGGGGGAAGCATGGCGGGGTCGAGCGCGCACATACCCACACCTAAAATTCGATGCCCCCTGCCCTGTATGACCCCGCTTTTTTGGCACATGGCCCATTTTTTTGCCCTCCCCAGGCTCCAGGGGCTTTCTAGGAGACTGGGGAGGACGAAAACAGCCTTCCCCACTGCCCCGGAGGCTCTTTGGAGGCCAGAAACGGTCTGTTTCCAGGCCCAAAAATCAGCTGGCCAGTGCACAAATGCGGGCTGGAGCTGAGCTAGGGCAATGCTTGCGTGCCCACAAATATGGCTCCCTGTTCGCCATCACGGGTATAGGGTTTCCTGCTTGAGCAGGGGGCTGGACTAGAAGACCTCCAAGGTCCCTTCCAACTCTGTGATTTGGTGATTTCTCCCCTGAACCTCCTTCCTCTTTCTCTCCCTCCAGATCTGGAACCACAACCTGATCACAGATGAGTTTCTGGGTCAAGTCGCCTTGGTCGGAGACCCCAACGAGCTTCAGCCTTTGCACATTCTCCACCTCCAAGACAGAGGGAACAAACGGGTTTCGGATCTGCCCGGCGTTCTTAAGGTGCAGTTGTTGAGTAGCAACGTTCTCACGAGCATCTGAGGCCTTCTCTCGCTCTGCGCCATCTTCCACGATTCCTCGACGTACGTCACTGTGTGTGCTTGTCAGTCGTCTCCATAGACTGTGCATGTCTTCCCTTTTGAAATGGGACCAGCCCTTCTAAGTTCCACCTGGGTTGTTTTTCACAGTTTGACACTAAAAGGTGCCTTTTTCCCAAGAAGCCAAAATGCCACGTCTTCCTCCTCTCCTCCTTCTCTTTTTCTTTTTCTTTTCTTCTTCGTCTTCTTCTTCTCCTTCTCCTCCTCCTCCTCTTGTTTTCTTCTTCCTCCTCTTCTTCTTCTTCTCCTCCTCCTCTCCTTCTTCCCTTCTTCTTTTTCTCCTCCTCCTCCTCCTCTTCTTCTTCTCCTCCTTCTCCTCCTCCTCTTCTTTTCTTCTTCTTTTCTCCTCCTCCTCCTCCTCTTCTTTTCTCCTCCTCCTCCTCTTCTTCTTCTCTTCTCTTCTTTTCTCCTCCTCCTCCTCCTCTTCTTCTTTTCTTCTTCTTTTCTCCTCCTCCTCCTCTTCTTTTCTCCTCCTCCTCCTCCTCTTCTTCTTCTCTTCTCTTCTTTTCTCCTCCTCCTCCTCTTTTCTTCTTCTTTTCTCCTCCTCCTCTTCTTTTCTCCTCCTCCTCCTCTTCTTCTTTTCTTCTTCTTTTCTCCTCCTTCTCTTCTTCTTTTCTTCTTCTTTTCTCCTCCTCCTCCTCTTCTTTTCTTCTTCTTTTCTCCTCCTCTTCTTCTTTTCTCCT
The DNA here is from genome assembly GCA_022577455.1 of Arizona elegans. Taxonomy (NCBI): domain Eukaryota; kingdom Metazoa; phylum Chordata; class Lepidosauria; order Squamata; family Colubridae; genus Arizona; species Arizona elegans. The sequence continues at coordinate 3,973,125 of JAKOOJ010000025.1, read as the reverse complement.
CCTCCTCCTCTTCTTCTTTCCTTCTTCTTTTCTCCTCCTCCTCTTCTTCTCTTCTTCTTTTCTCCTCCTCCTCTTCTTTTCCTCTTCTTTTCTCCTCCTCCTTCTCTTCTTTTCTTCTTCCTTTCTCCTCCTCCTCTTCCTCCTCTTCTTCTTCTCTTCTTCTTTTCTTCTTCTTTTCTCCTCCTCCTTCTCTTCTTCTTCATCTTCTTTTCTTCTTCTTTTTCTTCTCTTCTTTTCTTCTTCTTCTTTTCTTCTTTTTCTTCTTCTCCTCTTCTTCTTCTTTTCTTCTTCTTTTTCTCCTTCTTCTCCTCCTCCTCCTTCTTCTTCTCCTCCTCCTCCTCCTCCTTCTTCTCTTCCTCCTTCTCCTCCCTGGGACATCATCAGTAACCAGAGTTGGAAGGTCGACTCACACAGACAAATTTCCAAGCCAACGCTCTGTGCAAAAACTGACGGAGGGACACAACTCCCCTCTGGGCACACATGTGTGTGACCAGCCTGTGAGTTGCATCGCCATGTTTGCCAAACGGCACATTCTTCACCGATGCACCGTGGGTGGTGCTGTCGACATCCTTGGAGGACAAAGCTAGGGAACGCAAGACGGACAGCCTCATCGGACATGATGTATGATATCTGTGTTGCGTTGCCTCTGCAGGAATTGCATAATATCTAAGCTTAGCCATGGAAGTCTCCGCAGCTTAGTTTGCATTTCATTAACCATTCCAGTCCTTCAAATGTCTTCCGCTATCTTCCTTTTGATTTCAACAGGAGTTTTTTTTTTATTTCAACAGGAGGTTTTTTTATTATTTCAACAGGAATTGCTTTTGTCTTCCTGGGTTTTTAAAAGTAAATTTTAAAATGAATAACAAAGTTGAGTACTTCAGAAGCTGAATCCCATCTCCAGTGTCTGATAGAACAGTGTTTCTCAAACTCAAGAACTTTTAAGCCTCCCAGAGTTCCCTAAACTGGCTGGGGAATTCTGGGAGTTGAAGTCCACATGGTTTAAACTACTGAGATTAAGAAACACTGCCCTAGATTTACGATTCACTAACCAACCAGTGGATCTTTCCAACTTGCCATAAGTCCTTGAAACATAGCAGGGAAATATATATATATATCTAAATAACAGTATTGCAATAAGGAAAAATTTTCCAGATCGGAGGTCTTCCCCAAACATTGTGGTTATTTTTAAATTCACACACACCCCATTTGTAAGTCTGTGGGTGCACAATAGGAAAATGAAATGATTTGTCTTTTGGCCATATTTTTCAAGAGTATTTTCCATATAAATGTCCAGGTGCCACAGAACATTTTTGAGTTGTTGAAGTGCCATTGGCTTGTTTTATTTTTACTCTTGGTTTGTTCGTTTGTTTTTTTTAACTCTTCCTGTAGAAATTTCCCATGTAAAATAAACCTTTTTTTTTTTTTTTGTTGAAAAGTTAGATGGAGTTGAATTTCCATTATGGAACAGTCTTTATCCGTAGCATCGTCCAAGATAATTTTTTTCGGGGGGTTTTTACAGAACACCCCAAATTCATTTGAAGCTTTTTCAATTTACATTCTGAAGAAACAGCTTCCTTTAAGTCACTAAATGAACTGTTATAAGTCAAGGGCTGCCTGCCCTGTACCTTTTGGGCTTCTGCTAATCCAAAGGGAGTGGGGGAGTCATATTTGTGTTAGAATCAAGCTCCAATTTTGGGGGCTTGGGAATCAATTTGTAGAGAAATAAGCTTTCACAAGAGATGACAAATTTTGAAAGTACCATGTTTTGCCAAGAATCAAAAGTGTTTTCATTTCTTCTGTTTTATCCTTCTCTTAAAAGAGCAGTGAATGCTTAATATTGTAGTAAAATTGATGTGAACTGTATCCCTGCAAACAAGGATCGATGACAAAGATTCGGACGAAGGCCAGTTGTGTAAAACCGTAACAATTCACATGTTTTCCGTTATCCTGAGAAATCAATCCCTATCCTATCACCTTGTTTCCACTACAGTCCAAACTCCTTATTCCTTTTGCGTGCCAAACGAAATAAATCTACAAATGAAAGCATTACAGGTAGTCCTCAACTTAACAACCACAATCGAGGCCATACGTTGTCGTTGCTAAGCGAGACAAGTTGCAGAGTGAGTTTTGCCCCGTCCAAAAATTGGACAGTCGCTTAATCTTCTGTTTAATTCAGTCTCCTCAAACCTTAGCATAAACCCATCTCCTTTTAAAATTCCAAATCGTGGATCAAACATCTGTTACCCTCAATGTACACGTTGCATCCTTTTTAACTGCTCTTTATTGTCACACACAATTTTATGACCTTCGTTGAATTATTCTTTATTAATAGTCTTTCTCAATGTTAACAACTTTTGGATAGGTGGACTTCAATTGCCAGCATTCCCAGTCGGCATCCTGGCTGGGGAATGCTGGGAGTTGAAGTCTCTAGATATCAGCTACGGCATTATGGGAGTTGAAGTCCACCCAGCGTAAACTGGGAAACTCTGCTTTACAATACATCTGTTTTTGTATCTTTTTTTTTTTGTGTGTGTGTGTGTGGTTTTGTCGCTCGGTGTGTCTTTTTTGAATGCATTTTCGTTCCTTGCATTTCTAATAACTTGAAGGAAAGTTATTGAACTCGGGAACATATTAACATTATGATTGTCCGTGCAATTACGATGTCAGGTAAATCCGAAGATGTTTGATTTCTCATTTCGCTGGTTCTATCAGCCATTTTTATAAGTTATGAAGTCTTGTATCACTTGCACTTTATTCAGCTTCGTGAAATATATGAATGCAGATTTGGGGGAGAAATGTCTTGATTATATGGGATTTTAAATGCATTGAAATAAGCCGGCTGTACGAGATTTGTAATTAAAAGCCAAAACTGAACCAACATTTGGACTGTTAACAACTGTTTAATTTTGACTGCTGTTTGGGCGTGACCTTCTTTTCAAGAACCTGTGCCCCATTTTTTCCCCCTCGCCTACATTGAAAGTCGCTGCCAAGAATGGGAATAAGAGAATAAATGTGTTTGCATGAAAGATTGGATAGAAATTGCAAAACTTTTTTAAAAATTAAAAGAGCAAGACTGGGCCCAAATTAAATCATTAGACACACATCAGCTTTGGAGCCTTCTTGATTGGTGACTTATTCAATTATAGTTATTTTGAATTGTAAATATAATTTTCAAAAGAATGTAAAATCATTTTAACAGAATATAACAAAGAAACAGTTGGAAGCAGTGGTGGGATTCAAGTAATTTTAACAACCGGTTCTCTGCCCTAATGATTTTTTCCAACAACCAGTTTGCCAAACTGCTCAGAAAGTTAACAACTGGTTCTAATGAATTGGTGCGAACCGGCTGAATCCCACTACTGATTGGAAGGGACCTTGGAGGTCTTCTAGTCCAGCCTCCTGCTCAGGCAGGAAATCCTATGCCATTTCAGACAAATGGTTGTCCAACCTCTTCTTTAAAAAACCCTGTGATGGAGCACCTACAACTTCTGGTGGCAAGTAGTTCCACTGGTTAATTGTTCTCACTGTTAGGAAGTTTCTCCTTAGTTCCACATTGTTTCTCTCCTTGATTAATTTCCATCCGTTGCCTTCAGATTCTTTGCAGAATAACTTGACCCCTCTTCTTTGTGGCAGCCCCTCAAATATTGGGAGACTGCTATTATGTCACCCCAAGTCCTTCTCTTCATTAAATTAGAAATACCCAGTTCCTGCAACCGTTCTTTATATATATTTCGCCTCCAGTCCCCTAATCATCTTTGTTGCTCTTCTCTGCACTCTTTCTAGAGTCTCAACATCTTTTTTTTATATCATGGCGACCAAAACTGGATGCAGGATTCCAAGCGTGGCCTTACCAAGGCCTTATAAAGCGGTGTTAACACTTCCTATTTCGAATGAATTCGAAATATTTCAAACACGAATTATTTGAGCTTTTATGTGATCCTACAATTGTCCTTCTTTTTCATAAGAATTGGAATTTCTGACAGCTATACCTTCACTCTTCTCCCCTGAAGAACGTGGACATGGAAATCAGCAAGCGTTGTGTCGAAACACATCTGGAGAACATCGGGGAGAAGAAAGGTATACTACAAAAAGCAGAAACCTGGTTTTGAAACAGCTGCATTTGCACAAAAATCCTTAAGTCAAAAAGGAGCACAGGAGGGTTGGGAACATCTTAAAAATAAAGCAGTGGAGTTATTATAGACTGTACCGTTTCATTAAAGAATTAAAAGTTGTGAGGTTGGTTTAAGAAATCCTTCCTTCCTTCCTTCCTTCCTTCCTTCCTTCCTTCCTTCCTTCCTTCCTTTCTTTCTTTCTTTTCTTCCTTCCTTCTGTCCTTCCTTCCTTCCTTCCTTCCTTCCTCAATATTAATTGCAATTAATAATAACTTCCTGCTTGTGACCACAAGGTGGCGCTGACATCATTTCTGGCTTTCAATTTGAAAAATTCTTTTTCCAATTCTATTATTGTGCACTATACAATGGTCCTCGGCTTACGATCATAATTAAGGCTGGAAATACAGTTGTTAAGCGAGCCAGCGCATAGCTGTGCCTGATTTTACGACCTTATTTGCAGCTGTCATTAAGTGAACCAATTTTCACCAATGGGCATTTTTTCCCCAGAAAGTGGAAATCAATCCCAGAAACCAGCAAAAACTGCTGAAAATATTTGTCATATAACGGGGGGACACGGCAAACTGTGGTAAATAGAAGTTGATTGATAAGTGCCCAAGATATAATCAATCATGTGACCACGGGTGGTTGTAAATTGAGGATTACCCTTATTGGGGCAAGTTAGGCGATGATACATGTAGTCCTTGCTTAACGACCAAAGTTACGATGCACCTCCCCAGGGTTATTATGACCTGTTTTTGATGTGTGGACATCAAAAACAGATCATAGCTAGCCTTGGGCAGGTGCGTCATAACTTTGAATGGTCGTTAAGCAAGGACTACATCACATGTATCTTGTCTTCATACAGGCAATCCTCAATTTACGACCACAATTTATCCCCAAATTTCTGTAGCTAAGCAAGACAGTTAAATGAATTTTGCCCTGTACCTATTATGTGATTGACCATCTATTGCTGGAGGTTTTCAAAAATACTGGATAATCATTTGACCGAGATAGTATAAAGTCTGCCTGATTGATTGATTGATTGATTGGTTCGATTTATATGCTGCCCTTTTCCAGAAACTCAGGGTGGCTTACAATGCGTTAAGCAATAGCCTTCATACTTTTGTATATTTTTTATACAAAGTCAGCTTATTGTCCCCACAATCTGGGTCCTCATTTTACCTACCTCGGAAGGATGGAAGGCTGAGTCAACCTTGAGCCTGGTGAGATTTGAACTCGCAGTAATTGCAGGCAGCTTGAGTGTTACTTAACAGCACTTTAGTCCGCTGCACCACCAAGGCTCTTGAGCAGGTTGGACTAGATGACCTCCTAAGGTCCCTTCCAGCCCTATGATTTGATATTCTATAATTCTATGTCCTAAGTATGGTTTGCTGAAGCCTGTTTTCCTGAATAAACAGTAATTGTCTTGGTTTGCCACCCCTTTCTGCAGGGAGGATAATTATACACATTTAATCATGACGCTAAATGCATAAATCAAGAGTTTATCCGGGTCCCTAATTCAGAATAATTCAGAGTTTGGAAGAGACCTTGAAGCTTTACTCTTGCAGTTTATTTATTATAACCAGCGGTCAAACCATTAACAAATTGGTTGATTTTTTTTTTAAATGCACCTTTTAAAATGAACACATTTTACTGAAAGGCAGAAATCTCTTGTGAATAATATTCCTGCTTCATTAAATGCACTGTTTGTGATTCTTTGCCGTTCATAAAACCTTCTGCTATTTTAACAAAAATAGTTACCCTTCAAAAGTGGCACCAGATTCTTTTCTGAATTCTGGTTGCTTCGTTCGCACTTTGCTTGCTAGAAGGGAACATGGAATCACAGGTTTGGGAGGGACCTCCGAGGTCTTCAAGTCCAACCCTTTGCCTAAGCAGGAGACCCTATACCATTTCAGAAAAGTGGCTGTCCAGTCTCTTCTTGGAAACCTCCAGTGATGGAGCAGCCACAATTTCTGGAGGCAAGGAGTTCCACTGATTTATTTTTCTCACTGGCAGGAAATTTCTTTTTAATTCTAGATTAGATCACTTTTTCTTCCGCTGATTACTCCTTGTCTTGCCCTCAGATGCTTTTTCTAACATAAGAACCTCTCTGGCTTGATTTCAGAAATCCTCTGAAAACCTAATCCTTCCCTCCCTCCCTCCCTCCCTCCTTCCTTCCTTCCTTCCTTTCTCTTTCCCTCCCCTTCCAAAATTCCTCTCTCCAGAATGGGCTGCTAAGATAAAAGGCTTTCTTTCTTTCTTTCCTTCTTTCTTTCTTCTTTCCTTCCTTCCTTCCTTCCTTCCCTCCCTCCTTCCTTCCTCTCTTTCCCTCCCCTTCCAAGATTCCTCTCTCCAGAATGGGCTGCTAAGATAAAAGGCTTTCTTTCTTTCTTTCTTTTTTTCCTTCTTTCTTCTTTCCTTCCTTCCTTCCTTCCTTCCTTCCTTCCTTCCTTCCTTCCTTCCTTCCTTCCTTCCTCTCTCTCCCTCCCCTTCCAAGATTCCTCTCTCCAGAATGGGCTGCTAAGATAAAAAGTTTTCTTTCTTTCTTTCTTTCTTTCTTCTTTCCTTCCTTCCTTCCTTCCTCTCTCTCCCTCCCCTTCCAAGATTCCTCTCTCCAGAATGGGCTGCTAAGATAAAAAGTTTTCTTTCTTTCTTTCTTTCTTTCTTTCTTTCTTTCTTTCTTTCTTTCTTTCTTTCTTTCTTTCTTTCTTTCTTTCTTTCTTTCTTCTTTCCTTCCTTCCTTCTTTCCTCTCTCTCCCTCCCCTTCCAAGATTCCTCTCTCCAGAATGGGCTGCTAAGATAAAAAGCTTCCTTCCTTCCTTCCTTCCTTCCTTCCTTCCTTCCTTCCTTCCTTCCTTCCTTCCTTCCTTCTTTATAATTTTATAAGTAACTCAAGGAGGTGAACATAATTAAAACACCTTCCTCCTATTTTCCCCACAAGGACCCTGTGAAGTGGGTTGGGTTGAGAGAGAGGGAGTGGCCAAAAGTCACCCATCTGGCTTTCATACCTAAGGTGGGACTAGAACTCACTGTCTCCCGGTGATTGGCCTAAAGTCAGTCAGCTGGCTGTCATGCTTAAGGGAGGACTAGAACTCACCGTCTCCTGGTGATTGGCCCAAAGTCACCCAGCAGGCTTTCATACCTAAGGCAGAACTAGAACTCACCGTCTCCTGGTGATTGGCCCAAAGTCACCCAGCAGGCTTTCATACCTAAGGCAGAACTAGAACTCACCGTCTCCTGGTGATTGGCCCAAAGTCACCCAGCAGGCTTTCATACCTAAGGCAGGACTAGAACTCACTTGTCTCCTGGTGATTGGCCCAAAGTCACTCAGCTGGCTTTCATACCTAAGGCAGGACTAGAACTCACTTGTCTCCTGGTGATTGGCCCAAAGTCACCCAGCAGGCTTTCATACCTAAGGCAGGACTAGAACTCACTTGTCTCCTGGTGATTGGCCCAAAGTCACTCAGCTGGCTTTCATAACTAAGGCGGGACTAGAACTCACTGTCTCCTGGTGATTGGCCCAAAGTCACCCAGCAGGCTTTCATGGCTAAGGCAGGACTAGAACTCACTTGTCTCCTGGTGATTGGCCCAAAGTCACCCAGCAGGCTTCCATGACTTAAGTTGAAACTAGAACTCCCTGTCTCCTGATGATTGGCCCAAAAGCCACTCAGCCGGCTGTCATGCTTAAAGGAGGACTAGAACTCACCGTCTCCTAGTCATTGGCACAAAGTCATCGTCCAGCCGGCTTTCGCGGCTGGGGTGTGACTTGAACTCAACGGCATCCCGTTTGTTAGCTTGGTCCCTTTGCCACTCGACCCAACGGGCTCCTCCTGCCAAGTTGCCCTCTTTCTGAGTCTTCGTTCTCCAAGGGTGCCCTTAACTCCTCCCCTCCCATTGAGCAGGATCAGCCTGGTATGAATGGGCGGCTATTGAAGCGAAACAGGTGCTGAATGCCAACGGGGAGCGGAAGGGATCCGGGCAGGACAGAGAAATGGAGATCGGAGCGACGACGATGGTGCCTTCGTTTCCCCTCCGGATCACGGCTGCTGCTCACCTTTGCTTGGCTCGTGGCCCAACTGCTTTCTGAAGCTGCTTTGAAAGAACCCAAAGAATCCCCAGATTTTGAGTAAGGAATTAAAAACCAAAAAAAAAAAGAGAGAGAGAGGAAAATTGCAGCTGTTTCTAAGGTAAGGATGGGCAAAGGTGGGCGATTCCAGTTGCTTTGAGATGCGTTTGAATTCATGTGCATTTGCCCAAAAGCCTTTGGATTTTGTCACTTGTTTTTCTTGAACCCGGATGGATATTTAAGTTATTTTTTTTTAATACTTACTTAGCTGGAGGGTGAAAGGGCTGCCCTGATCATTGTCAAAAGGAAAATAACTTTATTGAAACCCTGGCAGCCTATCAGAAGATTTTGCAGTAACGCTTCGAGAAAAGGATGAGTTTTCTTTGGATCCCCTGTTACGATTCATCTCCGTTCAGGACATCCAAATACACGAATCGGATGAGATTTTTTTTTTCTTACCTGCCTCTGAATTTCCAGGTTTTTTTTTTTTTCTTTTCTTCTTGCATTTGCAAAGCTTTTAGGAATGTGCAGAGTGAAGGTTGGTTTTGAAAGGATGCCAGGATTTTTTGTGATAGGCATCGCCCAGCTCTGGCCTCTTCGATGGAATAAAGGTGAACCAGGTTTTTTTTTTTTGAGTGAGGATCTGTGAGGTGGAGGATTTTAGGTATTTGGGCAAACAATCGGCTGAAAAATATAACAGCATTTTCTTTTATTTTCTTCCTTCCTTCCTTCCTTCCTTTTTTCCTATCTGCCTTCCTTCTCTTTCTCTCTCTTTCTTTCTTTTTCCTTTCTTCCCTCTTTCCTTGCTGCCTTTCTTCTCTTTCTTTTCCTCTTTCTTTCTCTTCTTCTCTTTGTTTTTCTCTTTCTTTCTTTCTTCCTTCCTTCTTTCCTATCTGCCTTCCTTCTCTTTCTCTCTCCTTCTTTCTTTTTTCTTCCTTTCTTCCCTCTTTCCTTGCTGCCTTTCTTCTCTTTCTTTTCTCTTTCTTTCTCTTCTTCTCTTTGTTTTTCTCTTTCTTTCTTCCTTCCTTCCTTCCTTCTTTCCTATCTGCCTTCTCTTTCTCTCTCTCTCCTTCTTTCTTTTTTCTTCCTTTCTTCCCTCTTCCCTTGCTGCCTTTCTTCCTTTCTTTTCTCTCTTTCTTTCTCTTCTTCTTTGTTTTTCTTTTTTTCTTTCTCTTTCTTTCTTCCTTTCTTCCTTCTTTCCTTCCTGCCTTCCTTGTCTTTCTTTTCTCTCTCTCTCATTCTTTCTCTCTCTCGCTCTCCCTCTTCCTTCCTTCCTTCACTTTCTCTTTTTTCTCTCCTTTCTTTTGTATTTCTTCTTCCTTCCTTCCTTTCTCCCTTCTTTCCTCCCTCCATCTCTCTCCCTCTCCCACCGCTTAACTCAGCAAGTGACATTTTAGCCCAATATTTATTACATAAAAAGCAAATGATGCTTTTTATGGACTTTTATGGACTTTTGGACCAAATGATGCTTTCAGGCTGCTGAAAACACAGTTTCCACCTGCAGTAATTTGACTGCTGTCATACCAAGCCATAGTTTGCTGTATAATAAGCCAAAATTGACTGCCTACTTGTACAGTAATAAGCTAAGCCCAAAGATCTGGCTTCTCAATCATAATGTCTTGAGTTTATTTGAAATGTTAAGCCTCAAACGTCAAGTAGATGATGGCTTTGTAGAACTCTAGCCAGAGAAGAGGAGTAAAAGCAAATATTCAGAGGGTTGGATTGTGTTTGTATCGCATAATTAGAGACGGTCCATGCTCAATTTTTGTAGGTCTGCATTGAACCGTAGAGAAAGCACCCCGGTAGATTTCCACAAGAGGCGAAAGTCGTCTTTACAGGTGGTCCTCGACTTACGACCACAACTGAGCCCAACATTTCTGTTGTTAAGTAAGGCAGTCGTTAAGTGAGTCTTGCCCCATTTTACAACCTTTCGTGCTAATACAAATTAGTAACACAGTTGTTAAGCGAATCCAGCTTCCCCCTTGACTTTGTTTGTCAGAAGTTCACCAAAGGGGGGGGGGGGAATCACACATGACCCCGGGACATTGCAACTGTCATAAATGTGAGCCAGTTGCCAAGCATCCGAATGTAGTATCAGGTGATCATGGGAAGGCTGCAACGGTCGTAAGTGTGGGAAACAGTCATAAGTCACTTTTTTTCAGTGCCACTGTAACTTGGAATGGTCGCTAAAGAAACGGTTCTAAGTTGAGGACTACTTATAAGCGGAGATTCAGTTGTCATGCAATCACAACTGTTTCTCCTAGAACAGGAATGAACATTGAGGCCATGCGGTCCATCCCCTTCTGAATGCGTTAATCCAAATCACAGCATCCCAGACGGCACGTGATATTAATTAGACGCAGTCCAGGGTAGCTGGATAATTATTTTGATGTGTTTGGGGAAAACTCAGCTATTGTTTTCCCTGTTGTGGAATAAGCCATCCTGACAGTATAATAGGGCGTGATCGCCGAACATAATTTTTATTAAACGTTTTGTGTCTGAACCCAACCAGCTTTGTGATTTGACCTGGCTGCAGAAGTTAGGTTAAAAGAGACGGATTGTGTGAATATCGTGCCCTCTAGATGCATTAGGTGTCATCTTCCATAAACTGGGGGATTTTGTAAACTCAACTCCACGGTGTTTTGAGAAAATTCGAGAAAAGTCGCATTCTATAGAACAAGATTTTTCAATCTTCACAACTTTAAAATGGGTGCACTTGAATTCCCAGAATTCCCCAGCCAACATATTTTAAATGGACTTCAAGTCCCAGAATTCCCTAGCCAGCATGCTTTAAGATGCATGAACTTCAACTCCCAGAATTCCCCAGCCAGCATGCTTTAAGATGCGTGGAATTCAGTTCCCAGAATTCCCCAGCCAGCATATTTTAAGATAAGTGGACTTCAACTCCCAGAATTCCCTAGCCAGCATGCTTTAAGATGCATGAACTTCAACTCCCAGAATTTCCCAGCCAGCATGCTTTAAGATGCGTGGAATTCAGTTCCCAGAATTCCCCAGCCAGCATATTTTAAGATAAGTGGACTTCAACTCCCAGAATTCCCTAGCCAACATGCTTTAAGATGCATGAACTTCAACTCCCAGAATTCCCCAGCCAGCATGCTTTAAGATGCATGGAATTCAGTTCCCAGAATTCCCCAGCCAGCATATTTTAAGATAAGTGGACTTCAACTCCCAGAATTCCCTAGCCAGCATGCTTTAAGATGCGTGGACTTCAGTTCCCAGAATTCCCTAGCCAGCATGCTTTAAGATGCGTGGACTTCAGTTCCCAGAATTCCCCAGCCAGCAATGGATCTTAAAGTCATGAAGGCTAAAAAAAATTGCTACAGAGGCTAGCTAAAATCACAGAATATAAGGATTTGGAAGGGATCTCAGAGATCATATAGTCCAACCTTTTAATCGGTACAGAAATCTACTGCAAACATTTCTGAGATATCCTCCTCCCTTCGTGTAAGCCTCAGTTAAATGTTATTTTGTCCGCAGAACAAATTAAGAACAAAACCCTGAAAAAAAGTTATTTGTGACCATTTTCCACACTTACGACCATTGCATTGAATCAAAATTCAGGGGCTTGGCAGCTGACTCGTATTTATGACGGTTGCATTGTCCCGGAGTCACCTGATCCCCTTTTTTGCGACCTTCTGACCATCAATGGGGAAGCCAGATTCACTTAACAACCATATTACAAATTTAACAACAGCAGTGATTCACTTAACAACCGTGACAAGAGAGGTCGTAAAATGGGGGCAAAACTCACTTAACAACTGTCTCGCTCAGCAAGGGCTCAACTGTGGTCATCAGTTGAGGACTACCTGTATTCCTTTTGTGAGGAACGCTTTTGAAATAACTTTTTCATGAGGGACTGCTCATTAAATAATTATTATTAAATAAATTATTATTATTAAAATAATAATAATAATAATAATAATAATAATAATAATAATAATAATAATAATAATAATAATAATTATTATTATTATTATTATTATTATTATTATTATTTCCCCCCCTTCTTTCCTTCGTGAGAATCAGGCATCTTTGGGTCTCCTGTCAATTGTTTAATTTCCCCCAACCAACAAGCTTGTGACAAGGAGTTCCAAAGTCCCATCGGCAGCTGCCCTCTTCCGCCACCCTCAAAGGGAATTCACAGAATACAGAAAAAGAGAGTTGGAAGGGCCCTTCGAGGTCTTCTAGTCCAACCCCCTGCTGCTCAAACAGGAATCTTCGATAAGAGACGCCATTTTGACTGGTCCTGTATCAGCTGCCCCGTCTGGCCTGTTTTCCCCTTTTATATTTTATAGCTTGTGATCTGGCCGTGGCCAGGTTGCCATGGAAAGGATTAATCTAGCATGAACGAACGCAGCATTTATAAAGGCCTTTCAGGAGCCCGAAGTGGTTTTGGAGGACTCAAAAAAAAGAAAAGAAAGAAAGAAAAGCAGACAAAACAATGCAAACACAAGCCGACACCAGAAGCTGCCCTCTTCTGCCACCCTCAAAGGGAATTCACAGGTTCAGAGAACCCTGGGAATACAGAATAACAGAATAAGTGAGTTGGGAGGGACCTCGGAGGTCATCTAGTCCAACCCCCTGCTCAAGCAGGAGACCCTAGGCCCGTGATGGCAAACCTATGGCAAGCGTGCCACAGGTGGCACCTGGAGCCTTGTCTCTTGGCACGCCAGCTCAGCTCCGGCGCTAGGAGTCTCTGGAGGCTGGATGGGCCGTTTCGGGCCTCCGAGGGGGTGGGGAACGCTGTTTTTGTCCTCCCCAGATGCATACAGAGGATCTGGAGCCAGGTGAGAAAGAAAAATGGGCCTACCGGGCCATCGAGTGCCAGGAGTGGGCGGGAGGGGGGTTCACGCTCACATGCGTGGGGCGCGGTGCATAGAATTATGGGTGTGAGCACACACACGCGTGAATCTCCCCCGTCCCCCCCCCTTCCTGGCACGTGATGGCAAAAAGGTTAGTCATCACCGCCCTAGGCCATTTCAGACAAATGGCTGTCCAGTCTCTTCTTAAAAACCTCCAGGGTTGGAGCAGACACAACTTCTGGTGGCAAGCAGTTCCACTGTCAGGAAGTTCTAGGAAATTTCTCCTTCGTTCCCTCAGAGAAATTGGGAAGGGAATTCTTAAGCTCCCTGAATAAAGTAGAAAAACGGAAGCCACTTTTTCAGAAAAAGAAGAAAAAAAACCCCATAATTGAGGCCCAAAGTCACCTAGCTGGCTTTCATGCCTAAGGCAGGACTAGAATTCCCCGTCTCCTGGTGATTGGTTCCAACTCATCCAGCTGGTTTTCGGGCCTAAAGTGGAACTAGAACTCCCCATCACCTGGTGATTGGCCCAAAGTCACCCAGCTGGCTTTCATGCCTAAGGCGGGACTAGAATTCCCTGTCTCCTGGTGATCGTCTCCAACTCATCCAGCTGGTTTTCAGGCCTAAAGTGGAACTAGAACTCCCCGTCGCCTGGTGATTGGCTCCAACTCATCCAGCTGGTTTTCGGGCCTAAAGTGGAACTAGAACTCCCCGTCGCCTGGTGGTTAGCCCAAAATCACCCAGCTGGCTTTCATGCCTAAGGTGGGACTAGAACTCCTTGTCTCCTGGTGATTGGCCCAAAATCACCCAGCTATCTTGGTGCCTAAGGTAGGATTCGAACTCACGGTCTCCTGCCTTCTAGTCTGGGGCCATAACCATTAGATCAGACAGCACAGCCCTGGGGTATGAAAGCTTTTACAGAAGTACAGCGTTAATACACTAATACAACTATCTACAGCTTGATTTACGAAAGTCCTTCGTGGTGCTATGTTGTGACAGTCGTAAAACAAGTCGGTCATATGACCAACCTCCGAAGCACATGAGGGAGATCTCCCATTCTCTCTATTTACCGTTTCTTCGGCCTTTGCTGTGGTCGTGTCTGGTCACCATGCCTCCCCTATGTTGCTTACAGTGCCATGCCAAATCTGCACTGCAATATTCCCCATCACCACTAGGGGGCAGCCGCAAGACAATAGTAAAACACTTGGCTGCCCCCTAGTGGTTGTCCCGATTTGTACAGCCGAGATCCGAGAGGCCTCGTGCGTCTTGCTATAAGTTCCTGGTGGCCGAGAGGCTCTTAATACAGGGTTCTCCAACTTTAAAAGTTTGTGGATTTCAACTCCCAGAATTCCTCAGCCAGCCATGCCACTTGGCCCCTTTAAGACTCGTTGTGGACTTCAACTCCCAGAATTCCTCAGTTGCTGGCTGAGGAATTCTGGGAGTTGAAGTCCACAACGAGTCTTAAAGGGGCCATGTTTGGAGACCCCTTGCTCTAATATAATGCTTTATACTCATGTAAGGACCAAACAACTAGCTAGATTTTTAAAATGGTGGTCAGGCCTGCCAATCACACAGCCTGATGTGACACACACAGCTTGATGTTACACGCTGCTATTCCATTCAGTGCCTGTTGAGGGCAGCAGAGAGCCAAGTGCTCATTTTTAATTGCAATGGTTTTGCCTCTATGCTGGGGGAAATGCGCAAAAGAAGCAAAGAATTACGAATATTTCCATTGTATCAGGAACAGAGAAGAAATTACACGTCAGAAGGTCGCAAAAGGGGGGGATCGGTCATATGACCCCCCCCGGTACTGCGACCGTCATAAACACGAGTCAGTTGCCAAGCCTCCAAATTTTGATCATATCGTCACGGGGAGGCTGCAACAGTCATAAGTGTGAAACATGGTCGCCAGTCACTTGCTTCAGGTTCAGGTACGTAAGTCTGAACACTCACCAAATGAACTGTTGTTGTAAGTCGACCCAAAGGTTTCTTGTTTTTTTCCTCTTGAAGACGTTTCCCTTCTCATCCCAGAAGCTTCTTCAACTCTGACTGGATGGTGAGGAACGGAAGGATTGATGCTCCTTGCAGACAGCTGGTCATTTGCATCCTTTTAGAGCAGCGGTCGTCAAACTCGATTTCATTGAGGGCTGCATCAGGGTTGTGTTTGACTGGGGGGGGAGGCTATGGTGGGCCGTGGCCAGCTCGACGTCACTCGTGTCAGGAGGGGGGGCACCGGTAGCAACCCGAGCACTTTGCCAGCGAAACCGGGCTCACGAGCTCCGTTTCCGGCTGCGACGGCCTCCTGCAACATGGAAAGGGCCCCGGATGGCCCATACCGTCTTGCCCCCAATGCCTCCCCTAGTGAAATTATACCTGTGCAAGGTGCAGAATTATCCTCTCTTGGATTCGGACAGTTAACGGTATCCAGGGAGACCTTTGCAAAAACCTGTATCGGATTTCCCAGGACTGCAAACAGCTGGATAGAGAGCCGAGAAGCCTGGACAATTATCTCTGAGCCTATTGTTTGAAGGCATAAATTCGGGGGGGTGGGAGGTGGGGGGAAGGTTTCCGATGCCTGGCTTTAACAGAGTAGCCCTATCCACAAGCCTATAAAACATTCAACAAGATGATGAGGGGACTGGAGGCTGAAACATACGATGAACGGTTGCAGGAACTGGGCATGGCTAGTCTAGTGAAGAGAAGGACCCGGGGAGACATGAGAGCATCTTCCAATATTTGAGGGTCTGACACAGAGAGGAGGAAGGGGGTCAAGCTATTTTCCAAAGCCCCCGAAGGCCAGACAAGGAAGAATGGATGGAAACTGAACAAGGAAAGATTCAACCTGGAAATAAGGAGGAATTTTATGACTGTGGGAACTATTAACCACTGGAATGGTGTAGGAAGTTAGCACCCACCCCTTTCCTAGAAGAATGAAATATTTTGGGAAATATTAAAAAGGCAGAATATTATGTTTCCCTGGATGAGAAATGGAGAAGCATGTTTTAAAGACGAAGCAGCTCCCACCTTCCTGCCCCCTCCACCCTTTGTCAATACGGTCACTCATGCCTTCGTCACTTCCCGCCTGGACTACTGCAATGCTCTCTACGTGGGGCTCCCCTTGAGGAGCACCCGGAGGCTCCAACTGGCACAGAGTGCGGCTGCGCGGGTGGTTATGGGAGCGACGTGGTGCTCCCATGTGACTCCCCCTCCTGCGCGAGCTGCACTGGCTCTTCCGGGTGCGCTTCAAGGCTCTGGTTACCACATTTAGAGCGCTCCATGGCTTAGGACCGGGGTATTTACGATACCGCCTTCTGCCCCAGTAGCCTCTCACCGACCAGTACGCTCCCATAGAGAGGGGCTCCTCAGGATACCGTCGGCCAAACAGTGTCGATTGGCGGCCCCCAGGGGGAGAGCCTTCTCTGTGGGGGCACCCGTCATCTGGAACGAGCTCCCCCCGGAGATACGGAGGATCCCGGACCTACGCGCTTTCCGCCGTGCCATCAAAACATTTCTATTTCAGCAGGCCGGCCTGGCCTAACCTCTCTTTTACATTGTTTTTAAAAAAAGTTTAAATTTTTAAATTTTAAACTTGTCTTATGAATTTGGGGTGTTTTAAATTTCGTTTTCCGGGCCAATTATTTAATTGCATTTTAATGGTTTTTTAACATTTATATTATATAAATGTTCGTCCATCTGGAACGAGCTCCCCCCAGAGATATGGAGGATCCAAGACTTACGCATCTTCCGCCGCACCCTAAAAACGTTTTTATTACAACAGGCTGGTCTGGCCTAACTCTCCCTTTTAAATTGGGCTTTAAATGTTTTAGATAAATTGGATGTCTTAAATTTGTTTTTTGAGCCCAAATTATTTAATCTATTTTTAATAGTTTTTAACTTTGTATTTTTATCTTGGCTGTTCACTGCCCTGAGTCCTCCGGGAGTAGGGCAGTATACAAATATGATAAAATAAAATAAAATAAATAAAATAAATATGTATTTTATTCGGCTGTTCACCGCCCTGAGTCCTCCGGGAGTAGGGCGGTATACAAATATGATAAAATAAAATAAATAAAATAAATATGTATTTTATTCGGCTGTTCACCGCCCTGAGTCCTCCGGGAGTAGGGCGGTATACAAATATGATAAAATAAAATAAATAAAATAAATATGTATTTTATTCGGCTGTTCACCGCCCTGAGTCCTCCGGGAGTAGGGCGGTATACAAATATGATAAAATAAAATAAAATAAATAAAATAAATATATATTTTATTCGGCTGTTCACCGCCCTGCATCCTCCGGGAGTAGGGCGGTATACAAATATGATAAAATAAAATAAAATAAATAAAATAAATATGTATTTTATTCGGCTGTTCACCGCCCTGAGTCCTCCGGGAGTAGGGCGGTATACAAATATGATAAAATAAAATAAAATAAATAAAATAAATATGTATTTTATTCGGCTGTTCACCGCCCTGAGTCCTTCGGGAGTAGGGCGGTATACAAATTCAATAACTAATAATAATAATAATAATAATAATAATAATAATAATAATAACAACAACAACAACAATAATAATAATCCAGAGGCAGAAACTCGATTCCCTCCCATCTTTGTCAATGGACCATCATCTGCAACACAATAGGACCCATCTAGGACAGAAACTCACCACATGGCACCTGGGAAGATTACATCAGCCAGCAAGGCTAGCTAAGACCCCCACCCTCTGGGAGTCTGACAACCAATCAGGACACTCTTTCGGGGTCCCAGGAAGTTCAAAGCCAGAGAGGGCATAAAACCCGGGGACTCGCTGCATCTGCCCCCTTTTTTCTGTTCAGGAACTCAAACCATGTGATCCTGTCCACCATTAAACCATCTTTCCAAGCAGTCTCCGTGTTTCCAGGCTCTTTTTCCCCACTTGGAGCTGAACCCAGAAGGATATTTCTTCCTACAATGGCTTTGCCCCCAGAAGTTGTGGGGGCTTCATCCCTGGAGCCTGTCAAGAAGAGATTGGACTGCCATCTGTCAGAATTGGTGTGGAGTTTCCTGCTTGGGCGGGGGGGGGGGGGGGTTGGACTAGATGACCTCCGAGGTCCCTTCTGACTCTGTTTAAGTATGAATTCTGGGCTTGTGCGTGTAGAAGCAGCAGCTGGCGTGAAAACGAGAGAGGGTGCGAAACCCCGATGGAGGATAAATGAAAATTGAATCGAATAAAACAAATAAATATAAGTAGCCCCCGACTTATAACAGTTCTTTTAGTGGCCGTTTGGAGTTACAACGGCACTGCAAAAAGGGACTTGGGACCATTTTTCACACTTACGACCGTTGCAGTGTCCCCCGTGGTCATGTGATCAAAATTGAGAGGCTTGGCAACTGACCCATATTTATGACGGTGGCAGTGTCCCGGGGTCGTGTAAAGGAATATTTTAAAGTTTTCCTTCTATTAAGATTAAGATACTTTTTCCTAATTGGTGGCCTCCCTTTGTTATGGAGTGCAGGTACTCCTCCGCTTACAACAGTTCATTTAGTGACCGTTCAAACTTACGACGGCACTGAAAAAAGTGACTCGTGGCCGTTTTTCACACTTACGACCGTTGCAGCATCCCCATGATTGCTGACTGATATAGATTCGGATGCTTGACAACTGATTCACATTTATGACGGTCGCCGTATCCCGGGATCACGTGATCCTCTTTTGCGACCTTCTGACAAGCAAAGTCAAGGGGGAAGCTGGATTCACGTCACGACCATGTGACTCACTTAACCACTGCAGGGATTCCCTCAACGACTGCGGCAAGAACAGTCATAAAGTGGTCGTAAGTCGAGGACTACCCGTGCAGAATTGAACGAATGAATAAATGAAATATATCCATTGAGTTCAGTTCAGTTCGACTGCATGGAGAGATCACTGCAGTTGGGTTATGCTTTTCCCCCTCCGCCTTTTGGCAATATTAGTTGTTAAAAGATACTTGTCCACCTTCTTTCTAGAATATATTATATTTCCCAGTTTTGTTCTGGTGGTTTCCTTGTGGTCTCCCATCCAATTTAGCTAACTAAATTCAGCTCTGTTGTGCTGTTTGAGATCAAATGCACTTCAAATCTTTCTGGGCTGCCTCATCGTGATTAGAGTTGGGTGGAGGCAGTGGTAATTTTCTTAGTCTTTTTTAGCCTTTTTTAGTTTTTTAGCTTTTAATTTGTCAATGGGTTTTAATTTGAATTGTTTTAAATTTGGGCCAAAGTATGTCATTCTTTTAATAATTTTAAATTTTGTATTTGGTATGTGTTTTACTTCTGGCTGTGCACCGCCCTGAGTCCACTAGGAGAAGGGCGGTATACAAATCGAATAAAATAAAATAAATAATATTGGACGTGGGAAGTAATAGCAATAGCACTTAGACTTATATACTGCTTTGGAGTGCTTTTACAGCCCTCTCTAAGCGGTTTGCAGAGTCAGCATATCGCCCTCCAATTATCTGGGTCCTCGTTTTATCCACCTCGGAAGGATGGAAGGCTCAGTTAACTCTGAGCTGGTTAAGATCGAACTGTTGGCAGTGAGCAGTGAATTAACCTGCAATACTGCATTCTAACCACTGCACCACCACAGCTCGCTCCTTCCCTTCCTTCCTTCCTTCCTTCCTTTTATCTTTCCATCTTCCTTCCTTCCTTCCATCTTCTTTCCTACCTTCCTTTTATCCTTCCATCTTCCTTCCTTCCTTCCTTCCTTTTATCTTTCCATCTTCCTTCCTTCCTTCCTTCCATCTTCTTTCCTACCTTCCTTTTATCCTTCCATCTTCCTTCCTTCCTTCCTTCCTTTTATCTTTCCATCTTCCTTCCTTCCTTCCTTCCTTTTATCTTTCCATCTTCCTTCCTTCCTTCCTTCCTTCCTTTTATCTTTCCATCTTTCTTCCTTCCTTCCTTCCATCTTCTTTCCTACCTTCCTTTTATCCTTCCATCTTCCTTCCTTCCTTCCTTTTATCTTTCCATCTTCCTTCCTTCCTTCCTTCCTTTTATCTTTCCATCTTCCTTCCTTCCTTCCTTCCTTCCTTTTATCTTTCCATCTTCCTTCCCTCCCTCCCTCCTTCCTTCCATCTTCCTTCCTTCCTTTTATCTTTCCATCTTTCTTCCTTCCTTCCTTCCATCTTCTTTCCTACCTTCCTTTTATCCTTCCATCTTCCTTCCTTCCTTCCTCCCTCCCTCCCTCTCTAAGTGATTTACAGAGTCAGCCTCTTGCCCCCAACGATCTGGGTCCTCATTTTACCCACCTCGGAAGGACAGAAGGCTGAGTCAACCTTGAGCCTAGTGGGATTTGATCTGCCGAACTGCTGGCAGCCAGCAGAAGTAGCCTGCAGTACCGCACTCTAACCACTGAGCCACCATGGCTCAGTAATCGCCATCTACCGATTCTTGAAAGGCAGCTACAGGGAAAATCGTGCCCATTTATTCTCCAAATTACCTGAAGAAGGCAGGAGAAGAAGCAACGGATGGAAACCCATCAAGGAGAGAAGCAACCTGGAATTAAGGAGGAATTTCCTGACAGGGAGGACAATCAATCCGTGGAACAGCTTGCCACCAGAAGTTGTGGATGCTCCATCCCTGGAGGTTTCCGAAAATAGATGAACAACTATTTGACTGGGATAGTTTAAGGCAAAGGTCTTCAAACTTGACAGCTTTAAGACTTGTGGACTTTAACTCCCAGAATTCTCCAGCCAGCATAGCTATGCTGGCTGGAGAATTCTGGGAGTCGAAGTCCACAAGTCTTCAAGCTACCCTGGCTGGAGAATTCTGGGAGTTGAAGTCCACAAGTCTTAAAGCTACCCTGGCTGGAGAATTCTGGGAGTCGAAGTCCACAAGTCTTCAAGCTACGCTGGCTGGAGAATTCTGGGAGTTGAAGTCCACAAGTCTTCAAGCTACGCTGGCTGGAGAATTCTGGGAGTTGAAGTCCACAAGGCTTAAAGCTGCCAAGTTTGAAGACCTCTGGTTTAAGGTCTCCTGTCTTGACCAGGAGGCTGGAATAGAAGACCTCTGAGGTACCCTTCCAAGCCCTACGATTCCAGCTTCTATGACACCTCCCTTTGCTAAGTTCTTCTTCCTAAGCTCCGAGTAATAAATGAGTATCTTAAGACCCCACTCGGTTTGCCTTTGTGAACAAGTTGGCAGCCGGGCTCGTCACGAGTTTGGAGATCACCCAACGGAGCCCGTATTTTGCCCACCTGCCAGGGATTTCCAACCATAGAGGAAGTGGGTGGATTTTCTTCGCAAAAACTTCAAATAATAAAGCCTCTTTCTCTGTGGCTCAGCTGTTTTGAGACAAGCCGGGTCAGGAAATAAGCACCCCCAGAGAGAGAGAGAGACTGCTGGGATTCGGATTTATTATTGTAGGGTGCAGAAATTTTGAAAGGATCCCATCGTTTTTTTTTTCTCTGATGCTGCAGATGAGATAGGTTGAGAACCAGTTGTTAAATTACTCGAATCCCACCACTGTGTATATCTATCTATCTATCTATCTATCTATCTATCTATCTATCTATCTATCTTTGGTTATTCAGGTTTTCTCCTGCGTAAAATTAGAAGTGTCTTGGCGATGTTTTGACGAAGTCTCATTCATCATCTTCAGGCTGGTGTTTTCGGCTTCGTGCTTCTAGGAGCAATGTGTGATCGCAGCTGTTTCTTCCTTTTAACTGCCAGTGGGGGTGGAGGCTTAAAAGGAAGAAACAGCTGCGATCACACATTGCTCCTAGAAGCACGAAGCTGAAAACACCAGCCTGAAGATGACAAATGAGACTTCATCGAAACGTCGCCAAGACACTTCCAATTTTACGCGGGAGAAAACCCGAATAACCAAAGACCTACATACAAACACCCGCGAAAACCTCAGAAAACATACACACACACACACACACACACACACACACACACATAGCATTCCTCATGACTTCTCAGCCTATCTTTTGAATCATGAGGACTAGAAACATGCTTGTTTTTTAAAAATTTAAAAAGCCGAAGTTCCCAGGATGCCAATTTCCCAGTCTAATCTTTTTTTCTTTCTTCTTTTTTTTTTGCCTTTTTTTGTTCAAACCCCCACCCTCCCCCAAAAAACAAATTCAACTCTTTCCAAATTCAACCCCTTCCATATAATTAGCAAGTCGATTCCTCGTGTGCCTTAACAATTTCCCCGTTTGACACGTTACCACATCCAAATCGTTAGGAGGTTTTCTATATAGTTAAACCACTTTTCTGGCTCCCGAGATTATTTTCGTTGAGCATTCCTGACGCCTTCCCAACCTGTCTTCTGAACCATGAGGACTAGAAACATGCTGGAGTTTTTTTTTTTTTTTTTTTTAAATTTTTTAAAAAAGCTGAGAGCTTCCCAGGTTGTCCAGGAATTTCCCCAGGTCTGGTTTCTCTTCTTCTTCTTCTTCTTTTTTTTTTTTCCTTTCCTTTGTTCCCAGCAGACAAGGAATCCTTACCGGCTTATCTCCTGAGGGATTCTGTCAACTAAAGTCTTAACCTGAATTGCGTGGATTATCTTTTTCCCGTCTCTAACTAAATGATCCACGCTGCCTGTGTACCATTTATAGCCACCTACCCATCGGAATAGAAGCGTGCACTTTAACCAAATAATATATCTCTATATATCTATATATCTCCTGCAATTGCTGTGATTTGACACCTACAAATTGATTTATCCTTCTTTTTGCTTTCTTTCATCACCCAGATTTCCTGCTAGCGACAGCCGATGCGTTTCTGGAACAATGGTCATCCTACAGCAGGTAAGGTGGCTTTTACCTACGGTTTGCAATCCGGGTTAATAATGTGAGAAAGTAGCTCTTTCTCGCCGGTGGATGGGTGTTGTACATGTCTGCATTTGTGGGAACAGTCTACACCGCTTGGTAGAGAGAGGGGGGGTTGGCTGAGGTCAAGCTATTTGGACACGGCTCCCGTTTTGGGAAAGAAAGAAAGGAAAAAAAAAGGGGGGGGGGAAGAGTTTTTTGATGAAAATGTTTACATTTTGTACCCTGCCCAGCTTAAGAGGTACAATCGGAACACGTTGCACAGATTAAACAGATTAGTTGAGCCAAAGGAGCCGTTGTAAGTCTCTTTGCCGGTCAGTTACGAGAGAAAAGCTGCCAAGGGGCCGATGTGAAATCGTGGGAATTGAATGCACTTGCCTTTTTTTAAAAAATTAATTAAAGAAGCTTGACGTTTTGTAATGATCCAATATATATATAAATATGTGTGTGTGTCTGTGTGTAAATGTATATGTATTACAAACTATTCTAAAAATACAAGTTCTGGGTATATTTGTAAAGAGAGAAGCAGACATTCTGCGAATTCAGGAACTAAAATAATGAAAATTTTATTCTACTATATTCTATCTATATCTATATCTATCTATATCTATCTATATATATGTATGCATCAAATAGAGCTTTTGCTGCATTCAAATTATGAGCAAATAGCGAAACTCTACATTACATGTTGTAAATTGCTTAGGTGTTGCCTGAGAATTAAACTTTGCGAGGGAGGATACCACACGGGCAAAATAGAGGAAAGTACCTGTTTGAGAAAATTAATTCTTAGAATATTTAATTTGATTGTTTGGAAATGCTGCTCTCTACTCAAAGAACGCTACTAAAGCAGTTGACAAATAAGGCACGGTGTTGTATTTGCCACTATGCCTCACAGGAGGTTTATCCGTGATGATTTAATAATTCCAGTTTGCTGAAAAGGCAACAAAGGGAACTCGGTCGAGTAGAAACGGTTCCATAAATTCTGAGTGTATGACACGACCCCTAAATTGATCAGCTGTTCCAATAGATCTAAAAATCCCAGGCTATATTTATAAATCTTCGTAATGGAAGGATTCTGTTTATCGAGACACTTTGTATGATTTGGGAGGGTAGAGAATTTTGATGGCCTCCAGATGTTTTGGAAACCCCCCCCCCCCAAATCACTGAGCCGACCCTGCTGGAGGAATGAAGCTTGAAACCTCTGGGTGACACCCCCTTCACACATTCAAGGTTAAACAGGGTTCTTACTACCAGTCCTGATCAGAAAAGAGGTTGAATTTGAGAATTTGCTGCAGATATGGTTTGATAGTGTAGAAGGGAGGCACAGCAAAATGTCTTTTAAATATTGTTTGCAGGAAGGATAAGATGCAAAAAAGGAGAACAGGAGGAAGGGGAGGAGGGGAAGGGGAAGAGGAAGGAGGAAGAGGTGAGGGAGGGGGCAAAGGGAGGAAAGGAATGTGGAAAAGGAAAGGAGGAGGAAGAGAAGCAGGTAAAGGGGAAGGAGAAGGAGAAGGAGGAAGGAGGAGGAAAAAAAGGAAAATGAGAAGGAGGAAGAAAAAAGAGGAAGGAGAAGGAGAAGAAGGGGAGGAGAAGAAGGAAGTGGAAGGAAGAGGGGAAGAGAAAAAGGAGAAGAAGAGGAAGAGAAGAAGAGAAAAAGGAGAAGAAGGGGAAGAGAAAAGGAAAATGAGAAGGAGGAAGAAAAAAGAGGAAGGAGAAAGAGAAGAAGGGGAAGGGAAGAAGGAAGTGGAAGGAAGAGGGGAAGAGAAGAAGAGAAAAGGGAGAAGGGGAAGAGAAGAAGAAAAAAAGGAGAAGAAGGGGAAGAAAAGAAGAAAGAAGGGAGGAAGGGAGGGGGAAGAAGAAAGAGGAGGAGGAAGAAGAAGAAGGGGAAGTGGAAGAAAAAAGGAGAAAGGCAGGCTGGAAAAGAGGAAAAAAAGAGGGGGAAAGGAATGCAGGGAGGCAGGAGACAGAGAAGGAAATCTTGTTGCTTCATTCAAAGTCCAACAGATCTGGTCCAATTATTCGAAGATCACTCCAATTTGAAGGAGCCATTTCTCCAAGGAACTAAAGGCCTTAATCCCTGACATAAACTTTTCTGGAGACTAAAGAAAATTGGACTTTAGGGCAATGAGCAGCCTGGAGGACTTTTCCAGTTTATTTATTTTTAAAAAATTATTATTAAATGTATTTGTCAATCTGTGTGAGAGCCGCATCCCACTGATTTTTCTCTCAGGAGCTTTTCAGGGACGCTGCACGTTGACTTCGTTTAGGAAGGAGAAAGTTCTGGAGGATTCAGAAAACCCAGAGAAGCTTTTTGGCTTTCTGCTTCCAAAGAAAAGCAGAAAGTTGTTGAGAAACTTTGTTTGGCAAGTTGGTTGTGGCATTCTTTCGATTCCAGGTTGAAGAAAGAAAGAAAGAAAGAAAGAAAGAAAGAAAGAAAGAAAGAAAGAAAGAAAGAAAGAAAGAAAGAAAGAAAGAAAGAAAGAAAGAAAGAAAGAAAAGGGAGAAGAAGGAGAGAGAGAGGAAGGAAGGAAGGAAGGGGAAAAGAAAAAAGAGACAGGAAGGAAGGAAGGAGAGAAGAAGTAGAGAGAGAGTGAGAGGAAGAAAGAAAGGAAGGGGAGAAGAAGAAGAAAGAGAAAGAAAGAAAGAAAGAGACAGGAAGGAAGGAAGGGGAGAAAAAGAAGAAGAAAGAAAGAGAGAGAGAAAGACAGGAAGGAAGGAAGGATCGAAGGGGAGAAGAAGAAGAGAGAGAGAGAGAAAGAAAGACAGGAAGGAAGGAGAGAAGAAGAAAGAGAAAAAAGAAAGAAAGAAAGAAATGTAGGGGAGAAGAAGAAAGAGAAAGAAAGAATGACAGGAAGGAAGGAAGGAGAGAAGAAGAAGAAAGAGAGAAAGAAAAGAAGAAAAGAAAGAGAAAGGAAGGAAGGAAGAGGAGAAGAAGAAAAAAGAAAGGAAGGAAGGAAGGGGAGAAGAAGAAAGAAAGAGAGAGAGAAAGAAAGAAGAAAAAAGGAAGGGAGGAAGAGAAAGAAAGAAAGAAAGAAAGAAAGAAAGAAAGAAAGAAAGAAAGAAAGGGAAAATTCCAAACGCAGGGAATTAGAAAAGTGTGGTTAGATGCAAACAAATCTCTGTGTTTCTTTGGGGGTAATTTTAATTCCAAACCAGATTAAGGATTAGTTTGAAATCAGCAGGTTTGTGTGTGTGTGTGTGTGTGTGTGTGTGTCTTAATGAGTTCAACACACTGGTGGTTGCATTCCCACAACCCACTTAACCTGAGCTGTGTCCAGCTGTCCACCAGATGGGAGCAGAGTCATCTAGGTGTTTGTAGCCCAGATGTGGCGGCCCTGCTAAACTTGTTCTGTGTGTCATTTGTGGTTTACTTCTTTGTGCATAAACATGTTGTGGGATTCCACCACACTGGATTAATTTATGGAGCAATTCAGTAACCAGGTTAAAAACAGACTCTGGTTGTCAAAGGTGCCAATTTTGGATTAAATAGACAACGTGTCTAGTTAAAGTATCCATATCTTTCAAAAAGGCAACTGGACTTTGTGTTTCCTTGAAGACATTTCGCTTCTCACCCAAGAAGCTTCTTCAGTTCTGACTGAATGACCATGAAGCTTCTTGAATGAGAAGCGAAATGTCTTCGGGGAAAAACGAAGGCCGTTCAGTCAGAACTGAAGAAGCTTCTTGGATGAGAAGCGAAACGTCTTCAGGGAAAAACGAAGGCCGTTCAGTCAGAACTAAAGAAGCTTCTTGGATGAGAAATGAAACGTCTTCAGGGAAAAACGAAGGCCGTTCAGTCAGAACTAAAGAAGCTTCTTGGATGAGAAAGGAAACGTCTTCAGAGAAAAACGAAGGCCGTTCAGTCAGAACTAAAGAAGCTTCTTGGACGAGAAGCGAAACGTCTTCAGGGAAAAACGAAGGCCGTTCAGTCAGAACTAAAGAAGCTTCTTGGATGAGAAGCGAAACGTCTTCAGGGAAAAACGAAGGCCGTTCAGTCAGAACTAAAGAAGCTTCTTGAATGAGAAGCGAAATGTCTTCAGGGAAAAACGAAGGCCGTTCAGTCAGAACTGAAGAAGCTTCTTGGACGAGAAGCGAAACGTCTTTGGGGAAAAACGAAGGCCGTTCAGTCAGAACTAAAGAAGCTTCTTGGATGAGAAATGAAACGTCTTCAGGGAAAAACGAAGGCCGTTCAGTCAGAACTAAAGAAGCTTCTTGGATGAGAAAGGAAACGTCTTCAGAGAAAAACGAAGGCCGTTCAGTCAGAACTAAAGAAGCTTCTTGGACGAGAAGCGAAACGTCTTCAGGGAAAAACGAAGGCCGTTCAGTCAGAACTAAAGAAGCTTCTTGGATGAGAAGCGAAACGTCTTCAGGGAAAAACGAAGGCCGTTCAGTCAGAACTGAAGAAGCTTCTTGGATGAGAAGCGAAACGTCTTCAGGGAAAAACGAAGGCCGTTCAGTCAGAACTAAAGAAGCTTCTTGGATGAGAAGCGAAACGTCTTCAGGGAAAAACGAAGGCCGTTCAGTCAGAACTGAAGAAGCTTCTTGGACGAGAAGCGAAACGTCTTTGGGGAAAAACGAAGGCCGTTCAGTCAGAACTGAAGAAGCTTCTTGGACGAAAAGCGAAACGTCTTCAGGGAAAAACGAAGGCCGTTCAGTCAGAACTGAAGAAGCTTCTTGGACGAGAAGCGAAACGTCTTTGGGGAAAAACGAAGGCCGTTCAGTCAGAACTAAAGAAGCTTCTTGGATGAGAAATGAAACGTCTTCAGGGAAAAACGAAGGCCGTTCAGTTAGAACTAAAGAAGCTTCTTGGATGAGAAAGGAAACGTCTTCGGGGAAAAACGAAGGCCGTTCAGTCAGAACTGAAGAAGCTTCTTGGACGAGAAGCGAAACGTCTTTGGGGAAAAACGAAGGCCGTTCAGTCAGAACTAAAGAAGCTTCTTGGATGAGAAATGAAACGTCTTCAGGGAAAAACGAAGGCCGTTCAGTTAGAACTGAAGAAGCTTCTTGGATGAGAAAGGAAACGTCTTCGGGGAAAAACGAAGGCCGTTCAGTCAGAACTGAAGAAGCTTCTTGGACGAGAAGCGAAACGTCTTTGGGGAAAAACGAAGGCCGTTCAGTCAGAACTGAAGAAGCTTCTTGGACGAGAAGCGAAACGTCTTTGGGGAAAAACGAAGGCCGTTCAGTCAGAACTGAAGAAGCTTCTTGGACGAGAAGCGAAACGTCTTTGGGGAAAAACGAAGGCCGTTCAGTCAGAACTGAAGAAGCTTCTTGGACGAGAAGCGAAACGTCTTTGGGGAAAAACGAAGGCCGTTCAGTCAGAACTGAAGAAGCTTCTTGGACGAGAAGCGAAACGTCTTTGGGGAAAAACGAAGGCCGTTCAGTCAGAACTGAAGAAGCTTCTTGGACGAGAAGCGAAACGTCTTTGGGGAAAAACGAAGGCCGTTCAGTCAGAACTGAAGAAGCTTCTTGGACGAGAAGCGAAACGTCTTTGGGGAAAAACGAAGGCCGTTCAGTCAGAACTGAAGAAGCTTCTTGGACGAGAAGCGAAACGTCTTTGGGGAAAAACGAAGGCCGTTCAGTCAGAACTGAAGAAGCTTCTTGGACGAGAAGCGAAACGTCTTCGGGGAAAAACGAAGGCCGTTCAGTCAGAACTGAAGAAGCTTCTTGGACGAGAAGCGAAACGTCTTTGGGGAAAAACGAAGGCCGTTCAGTCAGAACTGAAGAAGCTTCTTGGACGAGAAGTGAAACGTCTTCGGGGAAAAACGAAGGCCGTTCAGTCAGAACTGAAGAAGCTTCTTGGACGAGAAGCGAAACGTCTTCGGGGAAAAACGAAGGCCGTTCAGTCAGAACTGAAGAAGCTTCTTGGACGAGAAGCGAAACGTCTTTGGGGAAAAACGAAGGCCGTTCAGTCAGAACTGAAGAAGCTTCTTGGACGAGAAGCGAAACGTCTTTGGGGAAAAACGAAGGCCGTTCAGTCAGAACTGAAGAAGCTTCTTGGACGAGAAGCGAAATGTCTTCGGGGAAAAACGAAGGCCGTTCAGTCAGAACTGAAGAAGCTTCTTGGACGAGAAGCGAAACGTCTTTGGGGAAAAACGAAGGCCGTTCAGTCAGAACTGAAGAAGCTTCTTGGACGAGAAGCGAAACGTCTTCAGGGAAAAACAAAGGCCGTTCAATCAGAACTGAAGAAGCTTCTTATTTTATTTTTATTTTTATTTTTATTTATTTTGTCGAGTACATATTAGTTAATATAGATAAGTATAAGCCTGAATTGAATACATAAAATGAATAGAATTAAAGGGAACATTGAAGTGAAGCGAAACGTCTTCAGAGAAAAACGAAGGCTGTTCAGTCAGAACTGAAGAAGCTTCTTGGACGAGAAGCGAAACGTCTTCGGGGAAAAACGAAGGCCGTTCAATCAGAACTGAAGAAGCTTCTTATTTTATTTTTATTTTTATTTTTATTTATTTTGTCGAGTACATATTAGTTAATATAGATAAGTATAAGCCTGAATTGAATACATAAAATGAATAGAATTAAAGGGAACATTGAAGTGAAGCGAAACGTCTTCAGAGAAAAACGAAGGCTGTTCAGTCAGAACTGAAGAAGCTTCTTGGACGAGAAGCGAAACGTCTTCGGGGAAAAACGAAGGCCGTTCAGTCAGAACTGAAGAAGTTTCTTGGATGAGAAGCGAAACATCTTCCGGGAAAAACGAAACGAAGAAACTAATCAAGGAGAGAAGCAACCTGGAATTAAGGAGAAAATGATTGACAGTGGAAACAATCAGTGGAACAACTGGCCACCAGAAGTTATGGGTTCTCCAACACTGGAGGTTTTTAAGAAGAGACTGGACAACCACTTGTCTGAAATGGGGAAGGATCCCCTGCTTGACCCGAGGGGTCAGACTAGAAGACCTCCAAGGTCCCTTCCAACTTTTGATATTCTTTGTTGGACTTCTCATTCAGGACCTTCGGTCATGAGCCTCGTGCACCAATTTTTCAGCAAGCTTCCTGTCTCATGTGGCATTTATGGGCTGCCCCCAAACTCCTTGCAACCGTAATAAAAAGGGTGATGAGAAACCCACCCCCCCTTCCCACATTCATCTGAAAACCTATTTGCATATAGATGAAAATGCGTTCCGTTGGCCTGCTCTGGATGGGCCCATTTAGCATCTTAATGGCTCCCGCTGTCAAAATCCCTGCCCTCAAATGAAGCAAGGAAGTCATCCGTGCTCTTCCAGAGGTTGGGATTGGATAATGAAGGGGGGAGAGGGGGCAAACAAGGTTGCATATGGAGCTGCAGGTTAGAAACATCTGGAAATCTATCTCAGCATCTCCTTCTGTCCTACTATCGCAGCACCATTGAGAGCGTCCTGACATACGGCATTCTTGCATGGTATGGGAGCAGCTCCGTAGCGGACAAAAAACGCTCTACAGAGAATCATTAAAACCTTCCAGAATATCATCGGACTCCAGCTACCAGCCCTGGACGACATCTTTGCATCTCGCTGTTTGAGAAAGTCGCATAACATTCTCCGAGACTCTTCCCAATCCTGCTTACCATCTTTTTGGACTGTTGCCTTCTGGCAGAAGATACAGAAGAATTAAAACTCGGACCACACGTTTTCCGAATGGTTTTTATCCCTGAGCTATCGTTATTTCTTTCTTTCTTTCTTTCTTTCTTTCTTTCTTTATTTATTTATTGAATTTCTATACCGCCCTTCTCCCGAAGGACTCAGGGCGGTGAACAGCTACAAGATAAAACACATAAATACAAAAATTTAAAATAAATTAAAAATGAATTAAATCATTTGGCTGAATTTCGAATACCCCATAATTTAAAAACAGATTAAAATTTATATAAAAATTAAAAGCAATTTAAAACAATTAAATAAATTGGCCAAAAAAACTCTAATAAAACGACCCATTAAAATAGTAAAATGTTATTATTATTTAGGCCAGCCCTGTTTTTGTTTTTGTTTTTTTAAAAAAATTGATTTATATGCCGCCCTTCTCCAGAGACTCAGGGCGGCTTAGAAATGCGTTAAGCAATAGCCTTCATCCTTTTGTATATTTATACAAAGTCAGCTTATTGCCCCCACAAACTGGGTCCTCAATTTACCTACCTTAGAAAGGATGGAAGGCTGAGTCGACCTTGAGCCTGGGGAGATTCGAACTTGCAGTAATTGCAGACAGCTGGTGTTAATCACAATGCTATCAGTCTGCTGAGCCACCAGGCCCTTATTGGAATAATAATTCCTTGTTGGAATAATAATGTTTTTACGGCGCGACGAAAGGTACGAAGGTCGGGAATCCTACGAATCTCCGGGGGCAGCTCATTCCAGAGGGTAGGGGTACCCCACAGAGAATGCTCTCCCCCTGGGGGTCGTCAGCCGATATTGCCTAGCCGACAGCCCCCGGAGGAGCCCCTCTCTGTGGGAGCGTACCGGTTGATGGGAGGCTATCGGTGGCAGAAGGGGGTCTCGCAAATACCCAGGTCCCAAGCCATGGAGCGCTTTAAAGGTGGCAACCAGCACCTTGAATCGCACCCGGAAGACCACCGGGAGCCAGTGCAGCTCACGCAGGAGCGGTGTTACATGGGAGCGTCGAGTTGCTCCCGTAATTACCCGCGCGGCCGCATTCTGGACCAGTTGGAGCCTCTGGGTGCTCTTCAAGGGGACCCCCATGCACTCAACCATGAACTAAAGGGCCACCATCAGTGAGCTGTTGGACAGTATTACTTGGTCTGTTGTGTGGATGTTTGGGTGGTTTAGGGGTGGGGAATTTGTGGTGGGTGGGAGTGTGTTTGGGAATTGTTATGTGTGTTGGGCCTGGTCTTTGGGTGTTAAGTGAATTTCGTTGTATGGGTATACTTGTATGGCCAGGGGGGCTTTTTATCAGGTTCGCCTGATACGCCAGTTGCGCCCCTTTCTGAGTCGGGATTTCTTATGCACAGTCACTCATGCTCTCGTCACTTCTCGCCTGGACTACGCTAACGCTTTCTACATGGGGCTCTCTCCTGCGCGAGCTGCACTGGCTCCCGGTGGTCTTCCGGGTGCGCTTCAAGGTGTTGGTTCTCACCTTTAAAGCGCTCCATGGCTTAGGGCCAGGGTATTTACGAGACCGCCTGCTGCTACCGATAACCTCCCACCGGCCAATTCGCTCTCACAGAGAGGGCCTCCTCAGGGTGCCGTCAGTCAAGCAATGTCGGTCGGCGGCCCCCAGGGGGAGAGCCTTCTCTGTGGGGGCACCCGCCCTCTGGAACGAGCTACCTCCCGGAATACGGCTGATCCCGGATCTCCGCACTTTCTGTAAGGCCCTGAAGATGTTTTTATTTCAGCAAGCCGGCCTGGCCTGAATAGGTTTTAGGTGTTTTTAATTGTATTGCTAGGGGTTTTGAATTGGGGCGGCCATTTAATTTAATTTATTTTTAATTATTTTAACTTTTATATTGCATGTTATTTTAATTCTCGGCTGTTCACCGCCCTGAGTCCCTTCGGGGAGAAGGGCAGGATATAAATTTAATAAATAAATAAATAAATAAATAAATAAATAAATAAATAAATAAATAAATCTGTGTATATATGTACAATGACAATAAAGTTATTTATTTATTTATTTATTTATTTATTTATTTATTTAAAAGCCATCGGTGGCGTTTTTCACACTGGCTGGCACCGTCAAATGAAGCTCAGCTTTGGGCGGAATTTGATTCTGCGTAGTTTCCGGAGATTTTATTGGAGGTTTTAAAGAAGAAATTGGACAACCATTTGTCTGAAACGTTGTAGACAGGTTCGGTGGGATTCAGCCGGTTCGGTGCTAATTTTAAAATGCTAATTTTACATCTGGTTCGCCAAACCGGTAGTTGCAAGGACTGGCTGGCCCCTCCTACCCCGTCCCACCCCTCCCAGTAGTCTCCATGCGGCCCGTTTTGGATGCCAGGTAAGTGCATAGCCTGCACGGAGGCTCTGGGAGGGCAAAAAAATGGGCCTCCCAGAAGTTTCAGAAGTCCAGAAAAAGGCCCGTTTCCGGCCTCCGGAGGGCCTCCAGAGTCCAGGGGAGGCAGTTTTCATCCTCGAAGAAAGCCTCCGGAGCTTGGGGAGGGCGAAAACGCACCACCCCTCTCCCGTGGTGCAGGAGGCCAAGTAGGCCACGCCCACCATGGCCATGCCCGCCCAGCAACCGGGCAGAGAACCGGTTGCTAAAATTTTTGAATCCCACACCTGGTTTTAGAGCAGTTGTGCATAGATCTATTATGTGTATCAACCCAGAAGCAAGTACAGCCAACAGTGGTTTGTATCAAATAGTGATTTTTATGTACAATAGGAATATAGGAGTACTATACATACATGTGCTACAAGCAGTATCTAAACAAACAGCAATTACAGCAGGGAAGAAACTCGACGGACTAACAAGCACTCTAGCAGGGCTTCTTCTTATTACACAGGCTCTTAAAGGGATAACAGCCAAAGACCCTGCTGACTCATCCCCCATCATTGCATCAGCTGGTCAGCTCTTAAATTAAATTATCACCTTGACAGCAGTGTTTCTCAGGCTTGGCAACTTTAAAATGTGGGGATTTCAACTCTCAGAATGCCCCACAGCCAGCCATCTAATCGAGGAGAGAAGCAACCTGGAATTAAGGAGAAACTTCCTAACAATGAGAACAATTAACCAGTGGAACGACTTGCCACCAGAAGTTGTGGGCGCTCCATCACTGAGTTTTTAAAGAAGAGATTCGACAGCCACTTGTCTGGAACGGTATAGGGTCTCCTGCTTGAGTAAGGGGGTGGACTAGAAGACCTCCAAGCTCCCTCCCAGCTCTTTTCTGATTCTGATTCATCGAATTTGGTACTCAGAGCATTTTGACATGAACATTTTGTTCTGGTACTCATTGTTTGTTTGGTACTCAACGCATAAGCTAGGAGGTTTTGATGCCATCTGCCTTGTGACTCGTGACATTACTCCTTATGGGATATATATATATGTTTGGTACTCATCGTTTCTGGTACAGGAAGTCCTCGACGTACGACCATAACTGAACCCAAAATTTATCTTGCTAAGTGAGAAATTTGTTCAGTGAGTTTCGCCCCATTTTACGACTTTTCTTGCCATCTTTGTTAAGTGAATCACTGCACTTGTGAAGTTAGTAACACGGTTCTTAAGTCAGAACAGAACTGGAAAAGCTTCTTGTTTCAAACTAATCCTTAATCTAGTTTGGAATTAAATTTATGCCTAAAGAAACACAGAAATTTGTTTGCATCTAACCATACTTTTCTAATTCTTTCTTTCTTTCTTTCTTTCTTTCTTTCTTTCTTTCTTTCTTTCTCTCTCTCTCTCTTTCTCTGTCTCTCTCTCTGTCTCCCTCCCTCTTTCTTTCTTTCTTTCTTTCTTTCTTTCTTTCTCTTCCTCTCCCTCTCTCTTTCTCTCTTTCTCTCTCTCTCTTTCTGTCTGTCTCTCTCTCTCTGTCTCTCTCTTTCTTTCTTTCTTTCTCTCTCTCTTCCTCTCCCTCTCCCTCTCTCTTTCTTTTTCTCTTTCTCTCTCTCTCTTTCTCTTTGTCTGTCTGTCTCTGTCTGTCTATCCCTCTCTCTCTCTCTCTCTTTCTTTCTTTCTTTCTTTCTCTGTCTCTCTCTGTCTCCCCCTTTCTTTCTTTCTTTCTTTCTTTCTTTCTCTCTCTCTCTCTCTGTGTCTCTGTCTCTCTGCCTCTTTCTTTCTCTGTCTGTCTGTCTGTCTCTCTCTCTCTCTGTCTCTCTCTCTTTCTCCCCCTTTCTTTCTTTCTTTCTTTCTCTTTCTCTCTCTTTGTGTGTGTGTGTCTCTCTCTCTCTGCCTCTTTCTTTCTCTGTCTCTCTTTTTCTCTCTGTGTGTCTCTTTCTCTCCCTCTCTCCCTCCGTCTTTCTTTCTTTCTTTCTTTCTTTCTTTCTTTCTTTCTTTCTTTCTTTCTTTCTTTCTTTCTTTCTTTCTTTCTTTCTTTCTTTCTTTCTTTCCCAAGAAGCAAAACCTCTTCAAGGAAAAACCTGGTGCCTTTTGAAAAAGCATTTTTGGGATAACCATGACCTGGATGACTGAGAATCTCTATAGACATTTCGAATTCCAGGCCTCGAGGATTCTGCTTCCTGATCTGTCTGCCTCGAAGGGCTGAAAGTTGAGTCTGAAAATTGAAAACACGAGACCGCAATGTATAGCAGCAGCAGCCCAAAATGCTATTACCGTCCTTGGTCTTTGTCTAAACAGAGGCACAGAATCAAAATCATGTGAAGTATTAGTACAGCTTTATAAATCCTTAGTTAGGACCCAACTTGGAATATTGCAACCCCCATATTACAAAAAAGATGTTGAGACTTTGGAAAAATTGCAACCAAGAGGAACAAAGATGATTAAGGGTCTGGAGATAAAAAAAACTATGAAGAATGATTGCTGGATTTGTGTTTGGTTAGTCTGGAGAAAGAAGGATTAGAGGGAAGTATTCCAGTATTTGAGGGGCTGCCCCAAAGAAGAAGAGGGGGTCAAGTTATTTTCCAAAGTACCTGAAGGCAGGACAAGAAACAATGGATGGAAACTAATCAAGGAGCCTGGATAGCTCAGCAGACTAATGCATTGTAATTTAACACCAGCTGTCTGCAATTAAAGTAAGTTCGAATCTCGCCAGGCTCAAGGTTGACTCAGCCTTCCATCCTTTCTAAGGTAGGTAAATTGAGGACCCAGTTTGTGGGGGCAATAAGCTGACTTTGTATAAATATACAAAAGTATGAAGGCTATTGCTTAACGCACTGTAAGCCGCCTTGAGTCTCCGGAGAAGGGTGGCATATAAATCAAATTAAAAAAAAAAAAAAAAGGAAAGAAGCAACCTGGAATACAGGAGAAACTTCCTAACAGTGAGAACAATTAACCAGCGAAATGGTTTGTCTTCAGAAGTTGTGGGTGCTTCATCATTGGAGTTTTTTTTTAAAAAAAGTTTAAAACTTTTGCAAGTTTTTAAGACTGGACAGCCTCTTGTCTGAAATTTTATAGGATCTCCTGCTTGAGCAAGGAGTTGGACTAGAAGACTTCTAAGCTCCCTTCCCAGTTCTATCCTGATTGATTGCCTGAATTCCTGGAGACCGAGCCAGGTAGAGATCTAATATCATTTCTATCCTTTGGGAATTTAAGATGCTGCTAGCTGGGCACGATACCACGGACTTAATTATTGAAAAGTTGGTTGCCATGGCTTCCTGGGCCCTGCGATCGGTGGAAGGCTAAAGCCAGATGGCTTCTGGTGGTGTACGATTCCTTCTTGTGCATTGGTTAACTTGGCGCTGAAAGGTATTAAGTTAATTAAAAGCCAGTTGTTGAAAGAGGAATTTGCCGATCTGGCTTAATAATTGGCCCAAAAAGTCCACAGGGGACTCACGGTTGAAAGATGTGAAGCTCAAAAGAAACGAAGAAAGGAAACCCCCCAGGAAGGTGTGAAACACGTCTCGGAGACCTGAAAATTGGAATTTCGCCTGGTTTTCGGCAGTGCCCAAAACCTCAGGAGGATCTTAGGAATTGGGGGTGGACCGCCGTGAATCGTTACCCCACCCACCTCAAAAAGATGCAAACTTTTGTATGAAGCAAAAGAGGGTCAGGAGAGGAGAAGACATCTTATGGATTAAGACAGGAGAGATCTAGAAGAAGAAGAAGAAGAAGAAGAAGAAGAAGAAGAAGAAGAAGAAGAAGAAGAAGAAGAAGAGGAAGAGGAAGAGGAAGAGGAAGAGGAAGAAGAAGAGGAAGAAGAAGAAGAGGAGGAGGAGGAAGAAGAAGCAGAAGCAGCTGGAGAAGGATTTATGTTCACACCGGAAAGTAGACCGAGAGCAAGCTTCATGGTGCATAGGAAGAAGACCAGGGGTCAGTTGGCTGTCAGGAGGGTACGTTAGGGGAAGCTGAAATGCCACCATGTTCCAGTACCACAGTGAGATGGGGGTCCGTGAGAGGGATCAGAAAAAATGGGCGCTGATCCGAAATGTCAACCAAGCATTAAAAGTCCACACGCTTCTGTCGGTAAGAGAAAATCGAGTCTTTGTTCTTCGGGAGAAATAGAAAATGGTCCGTCCTGTTGCACACTTTATCAGGAAGGAAGATGGAGTGAAGGAGGCATTAGTTACTTCTAAGTATGCAGCCTGCAGAAGATTTGGGGAAACAAAGGGTGCCTTTAAGGGTCTTCTGGGGTGGGAGGAGATGGTACTTTTCCCAACTGAGTACTTTTTAAAGCCAGGCGCGATGGCATTTCCTTGGCTTCTGAGCTGGTTGGAAAAGCTGCCAGAAGTAATTGAAGTTTTTCATAACATTTGAAAGTATTAGTTGATGTATTAAGAATGAGTTCTGGGTCTTGAAATAGAATGTCTCAAATCTTAGGGGAGGGGGAGAGAAAGAGTGAGAGAAAGGGAGAAAGAGAAAAGAGAAGGAGAAAGAGATAAGAGAGAGAAACGTGGAGAGAGAGAAACAGGAGAGAGAAAGAGAAAGAAAGAGAAAGAGAAAAGAGAGAGTAAGAAAGAAAGAGAGAGAGAAGAAAAGGAGTAAGAGAGAGAGAAAATAGGAGAGAGAAAGAGAAACAGAAGGAAAGAGAGAGAAGGGGAAAGAAAGAGAAAAGAGTAGGGAGAAAGAGAGAGAAAAGAGGAGAAAGAAAGAGAAGAGAGGCAAAGAAAATGAGAAAAAAGAGAGAGAATAAAAGGAGAGAAAAAGAGAAACAAGTTCAAATCCCACCAGGCTCAAGGTTGACTCAGCCTTCCATCCTTTCTAAGGTAGGTAAAATGAGGACCCAGATTGTGGGGGCAATAAGCTGACTTTGTATAAAATATACAAAAGTATGAAGGCTATTGCTTAACACACTGTAAGCCGCTTTGAGTCTCCGGAGAAGGGCGGCATATAAATCAAATTTAAAAAAAAAAACAGAAGGAAAGAGAGAGAAGAGGAAAGAAAGAGAAAAGAGTAGGGAGAAAGAGAGACAAAAGAGGAGAAAGAAAGAGAAGAGAGGCAAAGAATATGAGAAAGAAAAGAGAGAATAAAAGGAGAGAAAGAGAAACAGAAGGAAAGAGAAAGAAAGAGAAAATAGGAGAGAGAAGGAAACAGAAGGAAAGAGAGAGAAGGGGAAAGAAAGAGAAAAGAGTAGGGAGAAAGAGAGGGAAAAGAGGAGAAAGAAAGAGAAGAGAGGCAAAGAATATGAGAAAGAAAAGAGAGAATAAAAGGAAAGAAAGAGAAACAGAAGGAAAGAGAAAGAAAGAGAAAATAGGAGAGAGAAGGAAACAGAAGGAAAGAGAGAGAAGGGGAAAGAAAGAGAAAATGAGAGAGAAAGAAAATGAGAAAGAAAATAGGAGAGAAAGAGAAAGAGAAGGAAAGAGAGGGAGAAAGAGAGAGAGAAGAGAGAGAGAGAGAAGAGAAGAGAGAGAGAAAAGGAGAGAAAAAGAGAGAAAAGAAGGAGAAAAAGAGAGAAACAGAAGGAGAGAGAGAGAGAGAGAGTCAGTTAGTGCAATATTTTCAGTTTCTCTGCTTTTATAATATTGGGGTTGGAAGAGTCCCTTGAGCCCATCAATTCAACCCTTTTCCAGAATGTAGGTTAAAGACTGCCCAGAATCTTCAGGGACTTGGGTGGTTTTAATTAACATAATAAATAAATTAAAACAAACCAACAAATAAGTAGAGCCTTGTTGAAAAATGGCTGTCCACTTTGACTTGAACCTATCCGGCAACAAGGGACTGAATAGATTCCGCTGTCAAATTACTTTTTGACATTTAACGTGATTTTTTCTGTGTCTGTCTGTCTGTACCTGAAATTCTCTTTTTTCTTTTCTTTTTTTTTTGTATCTTGCAAATCGGAAGGGTTGAGAACAGGCCCAAATTTAGAATTTAGAATAACAAGAGTTGGAAGGGACCTTGGGAGGTCTTCTAGTCCAACCCCCTGCTTTAGGCAGAAAAACCCTACACCACTTCAGACAAAATTGTTTTCTCTGTGAATTCCCCTTGAAAAAGGATCGTGGTTTCCTCTCCTCTCTCTTCTCAAGGTTGTAGAAACACGATTCCTTCTTGAAGTATACCGAGCGTCCCCGACTTACAACAGTTCATTTAGTGACTATTCGAAGTTGCAAACGGCACTGACAATTCCAAAGCTTTGGAATCGGAATCTTTTTCCAGAAATGTTGGGGCTATCCAGCACGGGGAGAGAGAAGCGTTACCTCTAGAAGCAGACGGTGTGTTCCTATCCTATAGGAAGTCCTCGACTTACGACCTCCGTGGAGCCCAAAACTTCTGTTTGCAAAGCAAGACAGTCGTTAAGGGACTTTTGCACCATTTTATGACTGGCTTCTGGCTTCCCCGTTGACTTTGCTTGTTCAGACGGTCGCCAAAGGGGAAATCACGTGGCCCCGGGGACGCTGCGACCGTCGTAAATCTGAACCAGTCGTCAAGCGTCCGAATGTAAATCGCGTGACCCTGGGGTGGGGAGGATGCTGCAACGGTCGTTAAGTGTGAAAAAGGGTCCTCAGTCACTTTTTTCAGCGCCGTTGTAACTTTGAAAAGTCACTAAACGAACGGTTGTAACTCAAGGACTACCTGTATTAAGAGGTGAATCCAGTGGTGATATTCGGTTCTGGTTCGGACCGATTTGGGCCCGCCCCCCACCACCTCCCCAGCCCCTCCGCCCCGGAGCTATGCTGTCCTATTTAGCCATGTTTTCTAAGCTGCGTGTATACGTGCATCCGTGCAAGCCACGCGTGTTCACATTTTCAAAGCGGGGCGAACCAGTGGTAAAATTATGTGAAACCTACCTTTGGGTCGGGTGTCAGCAACCTGTGGCTCTGGAGCCTCATGCGGCTCTTTGGGCCCTCTGCTGTGGTTCCCTGTTGGATGATCCCACCACTGGCTGGCCCCGCCCCTCGCCCTCCCCTCCCAGTCACTCCTCTCCTGACTTAAGAAGGTAAGGGTGATGGCGGGGGATGGAGAAGCAGCCGGGGCAGAGACATAGAGAGATACAGAGAGAGGGGGAGAGAGAGAGATACAGAGAGATACAGAGAGAGGGAGAGCGAGAGAGGCAGAGATACATAGAGAGATACAGAGAGAGGGGGGAGACAGAGAGACATAGAGAGATACAGAGAGAGGGGGGAGAGAGAGAGACATAGAGAGATACAGAGAGAGGGGGGAGAGAGAGAGACATAGATACAGAGAGAGGGGCAGAGGGAGAGAGATAGAGACATAGAGAGATACAGAGAGAGGGGGAGAGAGAGAGATATAGAGAGATACAGAGAGAGGGGGAGGGAGACAGAGACAGAGATACAGAGAGAGGGGGGAGATAGAGACAGAGAGAGATACAGAGAGAGGGGGAGAGAGAGAGATAGAGAGAGATACAGAGAGAGGGGGAGCGAGAGAGGCAGAGATACATAGAGAGATACAGAGAGAGGGGGGAGACAGAGAGACATAGAGAGATACAGAGAGAGGGGGGAGAGAGAGAGACATAGAGAGATACAGAGAGAGGGGGGAGAGAGAGAGACATAGATACAGAGAGAGGGGCAGAGGGAGAGAGATAGAGACATAGAGAGATACAGAGAGAGGGGGGAGAGAGAGAGATATAGAGAGATACAGAGAGAGGGGGAGGGAGACAGAGACAGAGATACAGAGAGAGGGGGAGATAGAGACAGAGAGAGATACAGAGAGAGGGGGAGAGAGAGAGATAGAGAGAGATACAGAGAGAGGGGGAGCGAGAGAGGCAGAGAGACATAGAGAGATACAGAGAGAGGGGGGAGACAGAGAGACATAGAGAGATACAGAGAGAGGGGGGAGAGAGAGAGACATAGAGAGATACAGAGAGAGGGGGGAGAGAGAGAGACATAGATACAGAGAGAGGGGCAGAGGGAG
The DNA here is from genome assembly GCA_022577455.1 of Arizona elegans. Classification (NCBI taxonomy): domain Eukaryota; kingdom Metazoa; phylum Chordata; class Lepidosauria; order Squamata; family Colubridae; genus Arizona; species Arizona elegans. Next base: position 3,932,482 of record JAKOOJ010000025.1, on the reverse strand, counting down.
AGAGATAGAGACATAGAGAGATACAGAGAGAGGGGGAGAGAGAGAGATATAGAGAGATACAGAGAGAGGGGGAGGGAGACAGAGACAGAGATACAGAGAGAGGGGGAGATAGAGACAGAGAGAGATACAGAGAGGGGGGGAGAGAGAGAGACATAGAGAGCTACAGAGAGAGGGGGGAGAGAGAGACAGAGAGATACAGAGAGAGGGGGGAGAGAGAGATATAGAGAGATACAGAGAGAGTGGGAGGGAGACAGAGACAGAGATACAGAGAGAGGGGGGAGATAGAGACAGAGAGAGATACAGAGAGGGGGAGAGAGAGAGACATAGAGAGATACAGAGAGAGGGGGGAGAGAGAGAGACAGAGAGATACAGAGAGAGGGGGGAGAGAGAGACATAGAGAGATACAGAGAGAGGGAGAGGGAGAGAGAGACATAGATACAGAGAGAGGGAGAGGGAGAGAGAGAGACAGAGAGAGATACAGAGAGAGGGGGAGAGAGAGATAGAGACATAGAGAGATACAGAGGGGGGGGAGAGAGAGATATAGAGAGATACAGAGAGAGGGGGAGCGAGAGAGGCAGAGAGACATAGAGAGATACAGAGAGAGGGGGGAGAGAGAGACATAGAGAGATACAGAGAGAGGGGGAGGGAGAGAGAGACATAGAGAGATACAGAGAGAGGGGGAGACAGAGAGACATAGAGAGATACAGAGAGAGGGGGAGATAGAGACAGAGAGACATAGAGAGATACAGAGAGAGGGGGAGAGAGAGAGACATAGAGAGATACAGAGAGGGGGGAGAGAGAGAGAGACATAGAGAGATACAGAGAGAGGGGGGAGAGAGAGAGACAGAGAGATACAGAGAGAGGGGGGAGAGAGAGACATAGAGAGATACAGAGAGAGGGGGAGAGGGAGAGAGAGAGACAGAGAGAGATACAGAGAGAGGGGGAGAGAGATAGAGACATAGAGAGATACAGAGAGAGGGAGAGGGAGAGGGAGACATAGATACAGAGAGAGGGGGAGCGAGAGAGGCAGAGAGACATAGAGAGATACAGAGAGAGGGGGGGAGAGAGAGACAGAGAGATACAGAGAGAGGGGGAGGGAGAGAGAGACATAGAGAGATACAGAGAGAGGGGGGAGACAGAGAGACATAAAGAGATACAGAGAGAGGGGGAGAGAGAGACATAGAGAGATACAGAGAGAGAGGGAGGGAGAGAGAGACATAGAGAGAGACAGAGAGAGGGGGGAGAGAGGGAGGAGGGGGGAGGGAGAGAGGGAGAGAGAGAGAGAGAGATGTCAAAAGGGTTTTGTGGTTCCCGTTGTTTCTTAGCAACCGGTTCTCTGCCCTAATGACTGGCTGGATAGGCGTGGCTGGGGGGGGGTTCATGTGACTGGTGAAAGTGAGTGACTTCGAGTTGGCCACGCCCACCGAGGTTTTTTGGCTCCCGGTGTTTTCTTTTCTGTGGGAAACGGGTCCAAATGGCTCTTTGAGTGTTTAAGGTTGCAGCAGACCCCTGCTCTGGGTGAATTGTACTCACGGGTGGGCTCCTAGAGGTTCGGCAGGGTTCGGGCAATCCTTTAGCCAAGGATCGCCGGGGTTCGCCGAACCTCCATATGTCACCCCTGGCTGGCCATGCCCACCCCGCCCCGCTCCTCCCACCCTGTCCCTCCCCTCCCAGGAGTCTCCACGCAGCCTGTTCATCATTCTAGGTAAGGGCAGGGGTCACGCGGAGGGCAAATAACGGGCCTATCGGAGGTTCCGGAAGTCCGGAAAAGGAGCCTGTTTCCGGCCTCCGGAGGGCCTCTGGACCCCGGGGAAAGCTGTTTTCACCCTCTCGGAGGCTTGAGGAAAGCCTCCGGAGCCTGGGGAGGGCGAAAAACACCACCACCACCCCGCCATGGTGCAGGCGGATGACTAGGTCACGCCCACCATGGTCACGCCCACCCAGCAATGGGGCAGCGAACCCGTTGTTAACGGATTTGAAGGCCCCCCCCCCCCGATATTTCTTTGCTGCGTTTCCTCAGGACTTCAATACCCTGTTTGTATTTTCTCCCAGGGGGATTATGTATGGATGGACCTCCGGACCAGGCGGGAATTCGATGTTCCCATCGGAGCAGTGGTCAAGCTTTGCGATTCCGGACAGATCCAGGTGATCGACGACGAAGGAAATGTACGTAAAACGAATGTGTGATGGGCCCTTTCTTCTCTTTGTTGTCCCTGACCTACAATCTCAAGGTCTTTACAGGTTGTCCTCGACTTACAACAGCTCATTTAGTGACCGTTCACCAAAAGGGCCAAGAAGCGAAACGTCTTTGAGGAAAAAAACAAAACAAAAACCCAAGAAAATCCAGTTGCCTTTTGAAAAGCATCTTTGGGACAACCATGAGTGGCCTAGAGGTGGAGCTCTCGCCTCACAATCAGGAGGCTGTGAGTTCGATCCTAGGTAGAGGCAGATATTTCTCTCTCGGGGCACGATGAGAATGTGTCTGCTGAACAAAACTCCGTACTGGCGACAGGAAAGGCATCCGGCCAGAAAACACTCAGCTCCATTCAGTTGCCCCGACTCCATCCCGCAAGGGATTATGGGGTCGTTATGGGATCTTATGGGACAACCATGATCTGGATGACTGAGAATCTCCACAGACGTCTGATGAAGTCTTGTTCACGTCTGTCCAGATCCTTCTGTATCTTAAGCCTTTATCTTCTGGAGTGTTGGCTGTTCCTGTCAGCTTGGTGTCGTCTGCAAATTTGATGAGTTCCCCATCTATCCCCTCGTCCAAGTCATTGATGAAGATGTTGAACAGTCCTGGGCCTAAAACAGAGCCTTGGGTTGCCCCACTGAATACTTCCCTCCATGTAGATGCAGTTCCATTGATAACCGTTTGTCTGAAGTGGTGCAGGGTTTCCTGCCTAAGCAGGGGGTTGGACTAGAAGACCTCCAAGGTCCCTTCCAACTCGGTTATTCTATTCTATTCTATTCTATTCTATTCTATTCTATTCTATTCTATTCTATTCTATTCTATTCTATTCTATTCTTAATGCTATTGTATTCTATTTTTAAGTATATTCTATTCTATTTTTAATTATATTCAATTCTCTATTCTATTCTTAATTCTATTCTATTTTTAATTCTATTCTATTCTATTTTTAATTCTATTCTTAATTCTATTCTATTTTTAATTCTATTCTATTCTATTCTATTCTATTCTTAATTCTATTCCATTTTCTATTCTATTCTATTCTATTCTATTCTATTTTTAAGTATATTCTATTCTATTTTTAAGTATATTCTGTTCTATTTTTAAGTATTATTTTATTTTATTATTATTTATTCAAATTTCTATACCGCCCTTCTCCTTTCGGACTCAGGGTGGTGAACAGCCAAATAAAAAACATCTATACAAACATCACAGTTAAAAAATAAAGTTAAAATAATTTATAAATTTGGCCCATAATTTAAAACTTGTCAATTAAAATCAATATTAAAATTTTAAAACTAACCCTAAAATCAAGACAGACCGGCTAACTGTATATTCAATTCTCTATTCTATTCTTAATTCTATTCTATTTTTAATTCTATTCTATTCTATTTTTAATTCTATTCTATTCTATTCTATTCTATTCTTAATTCTATTCTATTTTTAATTCTATTCTATTCTATTCTTAATTCTATTCCATATTCTATTCTATTCTATTCTATTCTATTCTATTCTATTCTATTCTATTCTATTCTATTCTATTCTATTCTATGTCAGCCCTCCAAACTACATTCGTTCCAGTGCTGACATAAGGAGGAGAAGAGGGGGCAGCTGGCAAGAGGACGCTTGACTTTTCACCTACTTATTTTCCCTGAAGATAATATCCCCTAGGAGATGGGATGGGAGGGGGGACATTCCTGGGAGCTGAAGTAGTAGATATGGGGAGAGTGATTTGGAAAATGGCCAATGAGATGCAGAGAATTGGGGAACGGAAAGGGAAGGTTTGGGGTCAGGAAGTCAGTGTTGGCTATGATGCAGTCGGGGACAGATTGTTGTCTTAATAAATGAAAGATTTCATCACAGACTATTTGTTTGGAAATGCAATTTATTTGAGACGACACTGAAACCTGACAGTCTATTCTATTCTATTCTATTCTATTCTATTCTATTCTATTCTATTCTATTCTATTCTATTCTCAAAAACTTCTGCCTTTTAATCACATTTTAATTTAATTGGAAATTAAATTAAATGGAAATTAAATTAAATTAAATTTCTTAGTTGGGAAAGGAGCTAGTCCCTTTGATTTGCGACCTCCCTAGAAGAACACAGTTGCAGGAACTGGGCCTGGCTAGTCTGGTGAAGAGAAGAGAAGGACCAGGGGAGACAGGAGAGCATCTTCCAATATTTGAGGGGCTGCCACAGAGAGGAGGAAGGGGGTCAAGATATTTTCCAAGGCACCTGAAGGCCAGACAAGGAACAATGGATGGAAACTGAACAAGGAGAGATTCAACCTGAAATAAGGAGGAAATTTCCTGACACTGAGAACAATCAACCCATGGAACAGAAGTTGCCTTCAGAAGCTGTGGGAGCTTCATCCCTGGAAGCTTTCAAGAAGAGACTGGACTGCCATTGGTCAGAAATGGTGTAGGGTCTCCTGCTTGGGGGGGTTGGGGGTTGGACTAGATGACCTCCAAGGTCCCTTCCAACTCTGTTAATCTGTAATTTAGACTTGAACTGCTGGCCTTGTGTGTTTTTTCCTTTCCGTCTGGATGAGGCTTACTTGATGATGATGATTATTATTATTATTATTATTATTTTTCAGGAGCACTGGGTCTCTCCTCAAAATGCCAGCCACATCAAACCGATGCACCCCACTTCAATCCATGGGGTGGAAGACATGATCCGTTTGGGGGATCTGAACGAGGCCGGCATTCTGAGAAATCTTCTCATCCGTTATCGGGAGCGCCTGATTTATGTGAGTATTTTCTCTTTTCTTCTCTTCTCTTCTCTTCTCTTCTCTTCTCTTCTCTTCTCTTCTCTTCTCTTCTCTTCTCTTCTCTTTTCTCTTCTCTCCTCCCCTCTCCTCTCTCCTTCCATTCTTCTTCCTTCCATCTCTCTTTCCTCTCTCCTTCCATTCTTCCTCCTTCCCCCTCTCTCTTCTCTCCTCTCTTCTCTCCATCCATTCTCCTTCCTTCCAATTCTCCTCTCCTCTCCTCTCCTCTCCCCTTACATTCTCCTTCCTTCCATCTCTTCTCTTCTCTCCTCTCCTCCTCTCCTCTCCTCTCTCCTTCCATTCTTCTTCCTTCCATCTCTTTCCTCTCTCTTTCCATTCTTCTTCCTTCCCCCTCTCTCTTCTCTCCTCTCTTCTCTCCATCCATTCTCCTTCCTTCCTTCCATCTCTCTCCCTTCCTCTCCTCTCTCCTTCCATTCTCCTTCCTTCCATCTCTCCTCCCCTTTCCTCTCCTCTCTCCTTCCATTCTCCTTCCTTCCATCTCTCCTCTCCTCTCCTCTCTCCTTCCATTCTCCTTCCTTCTATCTCTCCTCTCCTCTCCTCTCCTCTCCTCTCTCCTTCCATTCTCCTTCCTTTCATCTCTCCTCTCCTCTCCTCTCTCCTTCCATTCTCCTTCCTTCCATCTCTCCTCCCCTTTCCTCTCTCCTTCCATTCTCCTTCCTTCTATCTCTCCTCTCCTCTCCTCTCTCCTTCCATTCTCCTTCCTTCCATCTCTCCTCTCCTCTCCTCTCTCCTTCCATTCTCCTTCCTTCTATCTCTCCTCTCCTCTCCTCTCTCCTTCCATTCTCCTTCCTTCCATCTCTCTTTCCTCTCTCCTTCCATTCTCCTTCCTTCTATCTCTCCCCTCCTCTCCTCTCTCCTTCCATTCTCCTTCCTTCCATCTCTCCTCCCCTTTCCTCTCCTCTCTCCTTCCATTCTCCTTCCTTTCATCTCTCCTCTCCTCTCCTCTCTCCTTCCATTCTCCTTCCTTCTCTCCTTTCCTCTCCTCTTTGGAAAAAGAAGCTTATTTTCAAACAAAATAATGTTTTCCTGCTCCCTCTGCTTTGAAACCTAGACTAACTGTGGCGGAAGGGTAAGTATACCCAGTACCTTTGTTGTCACACTGTCTTATGCTCGACTCTTTATTTGATGCTACGTTTTCCGGATCGCTTCCCTCTGCTTGCTTGGCTTGGAAGGGAGGGGGCACATTTATGTCAACCCCCAACCTGGTTGCTTGCTGCATGGTTTTGCAGCTTTGCAAGGAAAAAAAAAGCAAGGACCTCACCCCCAAGGAAAATAATTTAGTTTGTCTGGGAAGGTCCAATCCCTCGCCATTGCTTTGGTTTTCGGTTAACGCTTTCATTTGGATGGTGTCCGTATTGTCTCTGGCGCTGAAATGGCTTTGGGCTGAAAAACAGCAACGCACAGTTCAATCTTGGTGTCCGTGGCCCTTGTGGGGTTGAATGGGGAATAGGGAAATGGGTTGTTGGGAAAGTTGGAACGAGCCTGTAGTACAGTGGACTAAAGCCCTGTTATTAACATCAGCTGCCTGCAATTACTGCAAGTTCAAATCTCACCAGGCTCAAGGTTGACTCAGCCTTCCATCCTTTCTAAGGTAGGTAAATTGAGGACCCAGATTGTGGGGGCAATAAGCTGACTTTGTATAAAAAAGAACACCGCTTGGGGGGGCCCGAAAGCCCTACTAAGCAGGTATATACAAAAGTATGAAGGCTATTGCTTAACGCATTGTAAGCCGCCCTGAGTCTCCGGAGAAGGGCATCATATAAATTAAAGCAAACAAAAAAACAAAAAAAACAGATAAGTCGCATTTTCTGCTGACGAATGTACAGCCATGTTTCCCAAACTTGATTATTTTAAGATGAAGGAGAGGTTTCTTTCTTTCTTTCTTTCTTTCTTTTTTTTTTTTTTGCAAAATATTTTTTATTTTATTTTTTTTCAACATACACATAAAATATATCTTTCAAGAGAGGAGTCTCGATCCAGTCACAGATAGGTACAATCGCTTACATTTAAAAAAAAAAAAGGAAAAAAAAAAAGAAAAAAAAAGAAAGAGAAAAATGAAAACTCCATTCACCAATTCCCATTACCACTTTAAAAATTAAAAAACAGAACACAGGAAAAAAAAACTTTTTAAACATAAATTCTAATATCTTAGTCAGAAGTATTCAAAAACATAGAAGGACTTTTCCCCTAAAAAATATTCTATCCTCTTAATCTAATTGTTTACCTTACAATTGTATCACCACACATCTTAATTTTTTTTTTTGAAAAAAAGTTTTATCTTAAATTAAAATAAATAAATAAAAATCACCACACATCTTAATTTCAAATTCAATATAGCTCTATTTTTATTTCAATTTATACCTGAGAATTCTTCCTATATTTCTTGGTATCTAGACCCTTTCAACAAATCTCTAAATCTTAAGCTTTATCAATTACCTTTAATTTTACACATTTCGTAATGGATAAATTTATCTCAACATCAATATCTCCATTCATAACTCCTACTATTATTTGGCTGATTTCCAGCATGTTTCATTTTAGCTAATTTCCAGCATACTCTCCTTTGAAGGAGGGATTTCAACCCAGTATTCCCCAGGCCAGGCAGTATGGCCGGCCTGGGGAATTCTGGGAGTTGAAGTCCATCCATACTAGCTGGGGAATTCTGGGAGTTGAAGTCCACACATACTGGCTGGGGAATTCTGGGAGTTGGAGTCCAGTCCTGCAGGAATAGATAAAAGGTTAGGTCCCTTTTTTGTTGTTATAATTCCAGGCTAAGTTATTTTATTAAATTGCCAGAATAACAATAATGGTTTCATTTATGAAAGTAAATAAATGAGGTTAAATATTATGACAGGTTGTCGATCAGAAAGGTCGGCGGATCACGCGGCTCAGCTGGGATCGTCAGAGGCTTTTAAAAGCATTTTTTCTGACGATCCCAGCTGAATCGCCTGATCGGCAGAGGCTTTTAAAAGAAAAAAAAGCCTCTGCTGATCAGGCAACTCAGCTGGGATCGTCAGAGGCTTTTGAAAGCATTTTTTTACAACCTCTTCGCTGAAGAGATTGTAGAAAAAAATGCTTTTAAAAGTAAAAAAAAAAAAAAAAGTTGGCCACGCCCACCCAGTCACATTACTCCCTCCTTCCACCAAGCCACGCCCACAGAACCGATAGTAACAAATTTTAGATTTCACCACTGAACGGGAGGCTCCGCCCACCTCCCCAGACGTCATCAGGGACGCTCTGCACTTTCGTAGAAGAGCCGCGTGACGGAGAAGCAAGCCCGCGCGTGCGCTCACGGTTCTGAACCGGTAGCGAAGGTAAGTAAAACCTACTACCGGTTTGTGTATGTGTTTATTCCTCTTCTCTTCCAGACGTACACAGGCTCAATCCTGGTGGCCGTCAATCCTTACCAGCTGCTTCCCATTTACTCCCCGGAGCAGATCCGTCTCTACACCAACAAAAAGATCGGGGAGATGCCCCCCCACATTTTTGCCATCGCGGACAATTGCTACTTCAACATGCAAAGGAATAACAAGGACCAGTGTTGTATTATAAGGCAAGTTTTGTTTTTGTTTGTTTTGTTTTTATTGGATTTATATACCGCCCTACTCCCGAAGGACTCAGGGCGGTGAACACCCATAGAATAAAAACACATAAATACAAAAATTTAAAATAGAATAAAAACGAGTTAAATAATTTGGCTGAGACAAATTTAAAATACCCAATAATTTAAAACAAATTAAAATTTACATTTAAAGGGGGAAAAGATTTAGGTCAGGCCAGCTTGATGAAATAAGAATGTCTTAAGCGCGTGACGGAAGGTGTGCAGATCCGGAATCCTCCGTATCTCCGGGGGAAGCTCGTTCCAGATGGCAGGTGCCCCCACAGAGAAGGCTCTCCCCCTGGGGCCCGCCAGTCGACATTGTTTGGCCGACGGCATCCGGAGGAGCCTCTCTCTATGGGAGCGTACTGGCCGGTGGGAGGCTATTGGTGGTAGTAGGCGGTCCCATGGATAACCAGGTCCTAAGCCATGGAGCGCTCTAAAGGTGATAACCAAAACCTTGAAGCGCACCTGGAATATCACCTGGAGCCAGGGCAGCTCGCAGAGGAGAGGCGTTACATGGGAACGCCACGTTGCTTCCATAACCACCCGTGCGGCCGCACTCTGCGCCAGTTGGAGCCTCCGAGTGCTCCTCAAGGAGAGCCCCATGTAGAGAGCGTTACAATAGTCCAGGCGGGAGGTGACGAGGGCATGAGTGACCATGCGTAAGGAGTCCCGATCTAGAAAGGGACACAACTGGCGGATCAGGCGAACCGGATGAAAAATCAAGTGGGGAGATATTGGGGACCCATCATAGCCTCGGGTTATTGGTACTGGGACCCCCCCCTGGGTGTTATGCCCAAAGAACAAAGAAAACCTTTAGAGCTGTGATGGTGAACCTATGGCACTCTCAGAGCCCTCTCTGCGGACACGCGAGCCATCACCCAGCTCAGCTCCATCGCATATGTGCGCGTGCCTCCCACCGGCCAGCTGATTTTTGGGACACATGCAAGCAGTGGTGAAATCTAAAATTTGTTATTACAGGTTCTGTGGGCGTGGCTTGGTGGGGTGGTGGGGGGTAATGTGACTGGGTGGGCATGGCCAGTTTTTTTTTTCTTTTAAAACCATTTTTTTCTACAACCTCTGCGGCGAAGAGGTTGTAAAAAAAATGCTTTCAAAAGGCTCTGACGATCCCAGCTGAGTTGCCTGATCAGCAGAGGCTTTTTTTTCTTTTAAAAGCCTCTGTCGATCAGGCAACTCAGCTTGGATCGTCAGAGGCATTTAAAAGAAAAAAACCCTCTGCCGATCAGGCAACTCAGCTGGGATCGTCAGAGGCTTTTAAAAGAAAAAAAACCTCTGCCGATCAGGCAACTCAGCTTGGATCGTCAGAGACATTTAAAAGAAAAAAAACCTTTGTCGATCAGGCAACTCAGCTTGGATCATCAGAGGCTTTTAAAAGAAAAAAAAAACCTCTGCCGATCAGGCAACTCAGCTTGGATCGTCAGAGGCTTTTAAAAGAAAAAAAAAACCTCTGCCGATCAGGCAACTCAGCTTGGATCGTCAGAGACATTTAAAAGAAAAAAAAAACCTCTGCCGATCAGGCAACTCATCTTGGATCGTCAGAGGCTTTTAAAAGAAAAAAAACCTCTGCCGATCAGGCAACTCAGCTTGGATCGTCAGAGGCTTTTAAAACAAAAAAAACCTCTGTCGATCAGGCAACTCAGCTTGGATCATCAGAGGCTTTTAAAAGAAAAAAAACGCTCTGCCGATCAGGCAACTCAGCTTGGATCATCAGAGGCTTTTAAAAGAAAAAAAAACCTCTGCCAATCAGGCAACTCAGCTTGCATCGTCAGAGACATTTAAAAGAAAAAAAAACCTCTGCCGATCAGGCAACTCATCTTGGATCGTCAGAGGCTTTTAAAAGAAAAAAAACCTCTGCCGATCAGGCAACTCAGCTTGGATCGTCAGAGGCTTTTAAAACAAAAAAAAACCTCTGTCGATCAGGCAACTCAGCTTGGATCATCAGAGGCTTTTAAAAGAAAAAAAACGCTCTGCCGATCAGGCAACTCAGCTTGGATCATCAGAGGCTTTTAAAAGGAAAAAAGCCTCTGCTGATCAGGCAACTCAGCTTGGATCGTCAGAGGCATTTAAAAGGAAAAAAGCCTCTGCTGATCAGGCAACTCAGCTGGGATCATCAGCTGACGATCCCTATGACGATCCCAGCTGAACCGTGCGATCATCAGAGGCTTTTTTTTTTTTTTTACTTTTAAAAGCATTTTTTCGGCCGAAGAGGTTGTCAAAAAAATGCTTTTAAAAATTAAAAGAAAAAGCTTCTGATGATTGCGCGGCTCAGCTGGGCAATGGTGGGGGGAGCAGGGATTTTTGCTTCCGGTTCTCCGAACCACCCGCCTCCATCGCTACCGGATCGGGCGATCCGGTCCGAACCAGGAGCATTTCACCACTGCATGCAAGGCACATGTGGGAGATGCACGCATATGTGCGGGGGGCGGGGGTCACACATGCATGTGTGGGGGGCAGGGGTGGAGTGTGGGGGGGTGCAGTGTGCCCCCCATGGCCCATTTTTGGGGCCAGGAGGCTGCAGGGAGGCCTGCTAGGCCAAAAACAGGGGGTGGAGGGGTCAAGTGTTGCATAGGGGCGGGGTGAGCATGGGGGGGTTGTGTGTGCATGTGGGAGTGGGGTGGGGGGAGCGGGGAGGGGTCGTGCGTGCATTTATACGGGGGGGGCACAGCCACAGCCACATCCGCACTTTCGGCACATGACGAGAAAAAGGTTAGCCATCACTGTTATAAAGTCTCCTGCCTAAGCAGGGGGTTGGACTAGAAGACCTCCAAGGTCCCTTCCAAACCTGTTTTTCTGTTAACTGTAGCGTTCCCTTAACAACTGGGCCAAGAAAGGTCACAAAATGGATCAAAACTCACTTAGAGAATGTCTCACTTAGCCACCGAAATTTGGGGCTCAATGGTGGTCCTAAGTTTATTTATTTATTTATTTATTTATTGAATTTCTATACTGCCCTTCTCCCGAAGGACTCATGGCGGTGAACAGATTAAGATTTCATATACATATAATCATTTTTATTTTATTTTTTTAATAAACAGTAAATAATAAATTGAGTCAACTTGGTGTATCTGCGAAGACCTTGGTATAGAATTGAGATGTTTATGCTAGCCCTGCTTGTTGAAACAGAAAAGTCTTCAGGGGACGTCGGAAAGTGCGAAGATCGGGGATTATTCGTATTCCAGGGGGTATTTTGTTCCAAAGAGTAGGTGCCCCCACAGAGAAGGCTCTCTCCCTTGGAACTACTAGACGACATTGATTTAATGATGGTACTATGAGTAGGCCTACTCTGTGAGAGCGTATTGGTTGGTGGGAGGTTATCCGTTGCAGCAGGTGGTCTCGTAAGTACTCAGGTCCTAAGCCATGGAGCACTTTAAAGGTAAGAACCAACACCTTGAAGTGCACTCGGAAGGCCACCGGAAGCCAGTGCAGCTCGCGTAGAAGAGGTGTTACATGTGAGCGCCCATAATTACTCGCGCGGCCGCATTCTGGACCAGTTGGAGCTTCCGGGTGCACTTCAAGGGGAGCCCCATGTAGAGAGCATTGCAGTAGTCCAGTCGGGAAATGATGGTTGAGAATTACCTGGACTCTTTTCTTTTTTTTTTTAAATTTGTTGGCACAGCGGTGAGTCGGGTGCGGGAAAAACCGAAAGCACCAAGCTGATTCTCCAGTTCCTGGCGGCCATCAGCGGTCAGCATTCCTGGATTGAACAGCAGGTCCTGGAAGCCAACCCCATCTTGGAAGGTGAGTTTTTGGCGCCTGGCATGGAAAAAGTAACTTTGGGGGACAAAAAAAATGAGTAGGGGATAACTCTGATCTGACACCAGAGCCTTCAAGAAACCAACATTGGGCCAATGTCGCTCTGTTTCTTCGACCATGGTGGTTAAATTGACATGCAGATATCTGTAACCAGTGGTGGGTTTCAAAAATTACAAAAATAAAATCAAAGCATAACTGTTTTCACACACAAGGCTTAATGACGATCACTAAGTGTTGTATCTAATCTTTTATGATGAATGTATTTTACAATGACTATGTTAATGATCTATCACTATTTATGTCCATTGAGAGCTTATGCACCAGAAAACGAATTCCTTGTGTATCTAATCACACTTGGCCAATAAAGAATTCTATTCTATTCTATTCTATTTTCTATTCTATTCTATTCTATTCTATTTTCTATTCTATTCCTATTCCATATTCTATTCTATTCTATTCTATTTTCTATTCTGTTTTCTATTCTATTCTATTCCTAATTCATATTCTATTCTATTCTATTCTATTTTCTATTCTATTCTATTCTATTCTATTTTCTATTCTATTCCTATTCCATATTCTATTCTATTCTATTCTATTTTCTATTCTGTTTTCTATTCTATTCTATTCCTAATTCATATTCTATTCTATTCTATTCTATTCCTAATTCATATTCTATTCTATTCTATTCTATTCTATTTTCTATTCTATTCCTAATTCATATTCTATTCTATTCTATTCTATTCCTAATTCATATTCTATTCTATTCTATTCTATTCTATTTTCTATTCTATTCCTAATTCATATTCTATTCTATTCTATTCTATTCTATTTTCTATTCTATTTTCTATTCTATTCTATTCCTAATTCATATTCTATTCTATTTTTTTTTTTTATTTGATTTATATGCCGCCCTTCTCCGAAGACTCAGGGCGGCTTACAATGTGCTTAGCAATAGCCTTCATCCTTTTGTATATTTCTATTCCATATTCTATTCTATTCTATTCTATTTTCTATTCTGTTTTCTATTCTATTCTATTCCTAATTCATATTCTATTCTATTCTATTCTATTCCTAATTCATATTCTATTCTATTCTATTCTATTCCTAATTCATATTCTATTCTATTCTATTCTATTCTATTCTGTTCTGTTCTGTTCTGTTCTATTTTCTATTCTATTTTCTATTCTATTCTATTCTATTTTCTATTCCATATTCTATTCTATTCTATTCTATTCTATTCTATTCTATTCTATTCTATTCTATTCTATTCTATTCTATTCTATTTTCTATTCTATTCCTAATTCATATTCTATTCTATTCTATTCCTAATTCATATTCTATTCTATTCTATTCTATTTTCTATTCTATTCTATTCTATTTTCTATTCTATTTTCTATTCTATTCTATTCCTAATTCATATTCTATTCTATTTTCTATTCTATTCTGTAATTCTATTCTATTCTATTTTCTATTCTATTTTCTATTCTATTTTCTATTCTATTCTATTCTGTTCTGTTCTTATCTATTCTATTCTATTCTATTCTATTCTATTCCTAATTCATATTGTATTGTATTGTATTGTATTCTATTCTATTCTATTCCTAATTCATATTCTATTCTATTCTATTCTATTCTATTCTATTCTATTTTCTATTCTATTCCTAATTCATATTCTATTCTATTCTATTCCTAATTCATATTCTATTCTATTCTATTCTATTTTCTATTCTATTCTATTCTATTTTCTATTCTATTTTCTATTCTATTCTATTCCTAATTCATATTCTATTCTATTCTATTCTATTCTATTCTATTCTATTTTCTATTCTATTCTGTAATTCTATTCTATTCTATTTTCTATTCTATTTTCTATTCTATTTTCTATTCTATTCTATTCTGTTCTGTTCTTATCTATTCTATTCTATTCTATTCTATTCCTAATTCATATTGTATTGTATTGTATTGTATTGTATTCTATTCTATTTTCTATTCTATTCTATTCTATTCTATTCTATTCTATTTTCTATTCTATTCTATTCTATTCTATTCTATTCTATTCTATTCTATGCTATTCTATTCTATTCTATTCTATTCTATTTTCTATTCTATTCTGTAATTCTATTCTATTCTATTCTCTTTCTACTCCACTCCATTCCATTCCATTCATTGGATCTTTATTGGATCCAATGCCCCATTTAAACCTGGTTTGGAAGCAAGGGCTTAGTTCAATCCTGGTTACAACTTTGTCTGTCTGTCTTTTGTTAGCTTTTGGGAACGCAAAGACCATTCGTAACGACAACTCCAGCCGGTTTGGGAAATACATTGACATCCATTTCAACAAGCGAGGAGCCATTGAGGGAGCTAAAATTGAACAGTACCTTTTGGAGAAATCCCGCGTCTGTCGACAGGTAAGGATACCTTACAGACACCCCCCTCCCCTGCCTTAGGTGTACAGGTAGTCCTCGAATTATGACCGTTCATTTAGTGACCATTCAAAGTTACGAAAAAAAATGACTTACGGCCATTTTTCACGCGGCTGTTGCGGTATCCCCATGGTCATGTGATCAAAATAAGGCCGCTTGCCAACTGACTCATAGTTATGACGGTTGCAGTAGACTTGGTTCACGTGGTCCATTTTTGCGACCTGCTGACAAGTAAGCCAAATTCACTTGGCCACGGCATTACTAATTTAACAACGGCAGCGATTTGCTTAACAACTGTGGCAAGAGAGGTCGTAAAAACGGGACAACACTCACTTAACAACTGTCTTAGTTGTTAAGAAGACTTAATTAGGCGGGCCTGGCCTAATTTTCTCCCTCTTTTATAAAAGAATTTTTAATTTTAAACTTTTAGTATTTTATATATTCAAATTTTATAATTGGTTTTAAATTGATTGGGGTTTTAATCGTCTGGGCCAAAACTATTTAATTTGATTTTAATTCTGCTTTTTAAATTTTGCATGTATGTATTTTATTGTTGGCTGTGCACAGCCCTGAGTCCTTCGGGAGTAGGGTGGTATAGAAATCAAATAAAAGTGAAAAAAAAAGTGGAAGTGTCTTGCTTAACAACGGAAAATTTGGGCTCCGTTGTGGTCATACTTTTAAGACTGACTGTTATCCATGCCACCCACCTTCTCTGCAAGGCCGTGGGGAGCTCTGCTGTTGGGTGATGTCCTACCTTGAAAGACCGTTGGGGAAGAAGAGAATCCAGATCTGATTATTAAAACAAGGAAGACAAGAAGCAACGGATGGAAATTAAATAAGGAGAGAAGCAACTTAGAACGAAGGGGAATATTCCTAAGAGCGGAAACAATTAACCAGCGGAAGTGCTTGCCACTAGAAGTTGTGGGTGCACCATCACTGGAGGCTTTTCAGAAGAAACTGGGCAGCCATTTGTCTGGAATGGAATAGGGCCTTGATGGCGAACCTATGGAATCTGTGCCACAGGGGGCATAAAGAGCCCTCTCTGCGGGCATGCCAGCCGTCGCCCCAACCCAGCTCCGCCGCGCATGTACACACGCCTCCCGCTGGCCACTGGTCTTTGGGTCTCTGTCGCACATGCGCGAGGGGCGGGGAGCAGGCACAGGGGCAGGGCGCATACACAGGGGGCAGGGCGTATGCGCGGAGGGCGCTCGCACGGCATTTGGGGGGTTTGCACGCACGCGGGCCCCCCTCTGCACCTCGTTTTGGGCCTGAAAGGCCTCCTGCACCCACCTGGAAGCCAAAGTGGGCACGTGAGCGTTGCCTTAGGTCAGCTCCATCGTGCAGCTGATTTTTTTAACCGGCCAGCTGATTTTTGGGCCTTCTGGGCCCACCGGAAGTCGGGAAATTGGCTGTTTCCAGCCTCCAGAGGGCCTCCAGGGGGGTGGGGAAAGCTGTTTTCGCCTTCCCCAGGCTCCAAAAAAGCCTCTGGAGCCTGGGGAGGGCAAAAAAACGGGCCTACCAGGCCCATCGGTAACCTTTTTGCTGCTGAGTGACAAAAGCGGGGGAAGTACGGGGGCTGCAGTCGCACGTACATACACAGGGGTGTGGGGCGTGAGGGGCATTGAATTATGGATGTGGGCACACACACACGCGTGACTCCCCCCGCTTTTGGCACACGACGGCGAAAAGGTTAACCATCACTGTCCTAAAGTAGGGTTTCCTTTCTCCTTTTCTCTTTTTCCTTCAGGCTCAAGACGAGAGAAATTATCACATATTTTATTGCATGCTGAAAGGAATGAGCTCGGAGCAGAAAAAAATGCTGGGACTTAAAAAAGCCACGGATTATAACTATCTTTCCATGGTAAGAGGTTAAATAATAATAATAATAATAATAATAATAATAATAATAATAATAATAATAATAATAATTTTTTGAATCTCCTTTTTCTGCACGGCCCGTAAGCGAGCCAGGCTGCATCCTTGTCCTACACTAAACCATGATCGAAATTATTTGTAGCTCGGGTGGTAGCTGTCGATGATGGTTTGTCCTCCTGGCTTGCTGTATAGCTTCCGAATGTTTGGTCACCAGACTAGGGGACATCCTCAACGGGAGTTTGGCTGAAGCGTCTCGTGTTCAGGTCTTCTCTGCTTTTATTGATCTTAAGTGGTTGGTGGGTCATGCCATGTGACATGGCAATCGAAGCTTAGTATTCTATGGATCGATCAATCAACATGTCAATACGAAGTCAGTTTACGAAGCCCTTAAGGATCCATATCCAACCAGCCAACCAACGATGGCACCGACCACCGACCACAACATCACCAGCCGGTCACGTGACACGTCATAGAGCATGACCAGCTGGTCACATGACCCACCGACCACATGACCACATGAGATTGATAAAAGCGGAGAAGAATTCGAACAAGACACTCTGGAAAGAGTGCAGAGAAGAGCTACAAAGATGATTAAGGGATTGGAGGCTAAAATATATGAAGAACGGTTGCAGGAATTGGGTATGTCTAGTTTAATGAAAAGAAGGACTAGGGGTGACATGATAGCAGTCTTCCGATATCTCAGGGGCTGCCACAAAGAAGAGGGAGTCAAGCTATTCTGCAAAGCACCTGAAGGCAGGACAAGAAGCAACGGATGGAAACTAATCATAATCAAGGAGAGAAGCAACTTGGAACTAAGGAGAAATTTCCTGATAGGGGGAACAATTAATTAGTGGAACAACTTCCCTCCAACAGTTGTGAATCCTCCAACACTGGAAGTTTTTAAGAAGATGTTAGATAACCCTTTGTCTGAAGTGGTGTAGGGTTTCCTGCCTGGGCAGGGGGTTGGACTAGAAGACCTCCAAGGTCCCTTCCAACTCAGTTATTCTATTCTATTCTATTCTATTCTATTCTATTCTATTCTATTCTATTCTATTCTATTCTATTCTATTCTATTCTATTCTATTCCACTCCACTCCACTCCACTCCACTCCACTCCACTCCACTCCACTCCACTCCATCCCATTTTATTAATTCTGAATTCTGTTCTATTATCCTATTCTATTTTCTATATTTTCTATATTTTCTATATTTTCTATATTTTCTATTCTGTTCTGTTCTGTTCTGTTCTGTTCGGTTCGGTTCGGTTCGGTTCCGTTCCGTTCCGTTCCTTCCATTCCATTCCATTCCATTCCACTCCACTCCACTCCACTCCACTCCATTCCATCCCATCCCATCCCATTCTATTAAATTCTGAATTCTATTCTATTATCCTATTCTATTTTCTATATTTTCTGTATTTTCTATTCTATTCTATTCTATTCTATTCTATTCTATTCTATTCTATTCTATTCTATTCTATTCTATTCTATTCTATTCTATTCTATTCTATTCTATTCTACTCCACTCCACTCCATCCCATTCTATTAATTCTGAATTCTGTTCTATTATCCTATTCTATTTTCTATATTTTCTATATTTTCTATTCTGTACTGTTCTGTTCTGTTCTGTTTCATTCCGTTCCTTCCATTCCATTTCATTCCATTCTTCTATTCCATTCCATTCTATTCCATTCCATTCCATTCCATTCCATTCCATTCTATTAATTCTGAATTCTATTCTACTATCCTATCCTATTTTTTATATTTTCTATATTTTCTATATTTTCTATATTTTCTATTCTGTTCTGTTCTATTCTATTCTATTCTATTCTATTCTATTCTATTCTATTCTATTCTATTCTATTCTATTCCATTCCATTCCATTCCATTCCATTCCATTCCATTCCATTCCATTCTATTCTTCTTTCTGCTTCTATTCCATTCCATTCCATTCCACTCCACTCCATTCTTCAACTGATGTCACCTAGCCAGGTAACAAAAGGTTCGGAAGCTAAACACCAAGCCCGGAGAACAAACCACCATCAACAAACCAAGCCATGACCTGCCTGTGGACCAGAAATGTCAGGTATCAGGCTCACTAATGCTTTGCACACTCTGTCTTGCACTACTAGGGCAACTGCATTACTTGCGACGGTAGAGACGATAGCAAAGAGTACTCCAACATCCGGGCGGCCATGAAAGTCCTGATGTTCACCGACACGGAGAACTGGGAAATCTGCAAACTTTTGGCCTCCATCCTGCATATGGGGAACCTGCGATACGAAGGTAGCATCTCTTTTAACGTGAAGTAATGCAGTAGGAATAGTCTACCTCCCTTTTGTAACATTTTCCCCTTTCCAGTTCGTCGTTGTTACCGATAGAGGAGAATATTGGTAGGTTAAGAGTTGAAATGAGGGGTCTTTGGTGGTCTCCGAATTTGGTTGTTTTCTTTGCAGACGTTTCATTACCCAACTAGATAATATCATCAGTGCTAGGGAGGGAGTGGGATTGGTAGAGAAGGACAAAGGGAGGAGGAAAAGGAGGAGGGAAAAGCTTGTGGAGTCCTTGTTGCTCTCTGAGCTTGGTTGTTTTCTTGCAGACGTTTCATTACCCAACTAGATAATATCATCAGTGCTAGAAGGGAAAGAGGTTGTGGAAAGGAGGAGGAGGAGGAGAAGGATTGTGGGGTCCTTGTTGCTCTCTAAGCTTGGTTGTTTTCTTTTTTTTTATTATTGTTAAAAAACAAACTTTATTAAACTTAAAAAGATAAAATACCGTATCGAGTATATACAGAATACATTTATATTAATCCAAACAGCATTACTTGCTCACAACAAAAAATAGAAAAGAAAAGAAGACAAAACAAAAGAAAAAGAAGAAAAGAAAGAAAAGAAAAATAAAACACAAAAACAAAATGTAGAAAGTGACTTTGTCACTTTATCACATCCTTTTTCCTGTTGAAGGTGCCTGTTTGTTAATTTTATTGTCTTACAAGATTTTACATTTACTCTCCTTTCTTTTGATTTATCCAATCGTACCATCTATTCCACGCCGTGTAGTATTTTGAGTCTACCTTATCTTTGAACTCAAATGTTAATTTATCCATTTTTGCACAATTGTAAATTTTTTGGATTATTAGTTGATCTGTTGGCAATTGATCTGTTTTCCAATATTGAGCTGGTGCCAGTCTGGCTGCCGTAATTATATGTAATATTAAATATTTTGTTTCTTTCCTATAGTTTTCTTTGATCATGCCTAATAGAAAAATTTCTGGTTTAAACTCTATTTCCTCTGTTATTATTTCTGTTAGCCAAGTTTTTATTTTGTCCCAGTGTTTCCTAATTTTTGGGCAAAGCCACCAGACATGAAAGAAAGTGCCCTGTGCCTGTTTGCATTTCCAGCAAGTTGAGTTTAAATTCGGTCCTTGTTGCTCTCTAAGCTTGATTGTTTTCTTTGCAGACCTTTCATTACCCAGCTAAGTAACATCATCAGTGCTAGGAGGGAGTGGGATTGGTAGAGAAGGACAAAGGGAGGAGGAGAAGGAGGAGGGAGAAGATTGTGGAGTCCTTGTTGCTCTCTGAGCTTGGTTGTTTTCTTGCAGACGTTTCATTACCCAGCTAGATAACATAATCAGGGCTAGAAGCGAGTGGGGTTAATCTGTGCAAACAAGCCTCCTGTATATGAACAGAGAGCAAACCCTCACTCCCACTGCTGCCACCAGTTTCTTTCTGATTCTCTCTCTGCAGCCCGGAACTACGACAATCTCGATGCTTGTGAGGTTGTCCATTCTGCGTCCTTGATAACGGCTGCGTTGTTGCTGGAGGTGAGCTGGATTCTCTTCCTTCTTGCTTCTTCCATTCTATTCCATTCTAATTCTAATTCTAATTCTAATTCTAATTCTAATTCTAATTCTAATTCTAATTCTAATTCTAATTCTAATTCTAATTCCATTCCATTCTAATTCCATTCCATTCCATTCCATTCCATTCTAATTCTAATTCTAATTCTAATTCCATTCCATTCCATTCCAATTCTAACTCCATTCCATTCCATACCATTCCATTCCAATTCTAATTCTAATTCTAATTCTAATTCCATTCCATTCCATTCCAATTCTAACTCCATTCCATTCCATACCATTCCATTCCAATTCTAATTCTAATTCTAATTCTAATTCCATTCCATTCCATTCTAATTCCATTCCATTCCATTCCATTCCATTCTAATTCTAATTCTAATTCTAATTCTAATTCTAATTCTAATTCTAATTCTATTCCATTCCATTCCATTCCATTCCATTCCATTCCAATTCTAATTCCATTCCATTCCATTCCATTCTAATTCTAATTCTATTCCATTCCATTCCATTCCGATTCCGATTCCGATTCCGATTCCGATTCCGATTCCGATTCTATTCTATTCTATTCCATTCTATTCCATTCCATTCCATTCCATTCTATTTCTATTTCTATTTCTATTAATTCTAATTCTAATTCTAATTCTAATTCTAATTCTAATTCTAATTCTAATTCTAATTCCATTCCATTCCATTCCATTCTAATTCTAATTCTATTCGATTCCGATTCTATTCTATTCTATTCTATTCTATTCTATTCTATTCTATTCTATTCTATTCTATTCTATTCTATTCCATTCCATTCCATTCCATTTCTATTTCTATTTCTATTTCTATTTCTATTAATTCTAATTCTAATTCTAATTCTAATTCTAATTCTAATTCTAATTCTAATTCCATTCCATTCCATTCCATTCTAATTCTAATTCTATTCGATTCCGATTCCGATTCCTATTCTATTCTATTCTATTCTATTCTATTCTATTCTATTCTATTCCATTCCATTCCATTCTAATTCTATTTCTATTTCTATTTCTATTTCTATTTCTATTAATTCTAATTCTAATTCTAATTCTAATTCTAATTCTAATTCTAATTCCATTCCATTCCATTCCATTCCATTCTAATTCTAATTCTATTCGATTCCGATTCCGATTCTATTCTATTCTATTCTATTCTATTCTATTCTATTCTATTCTATTCCATTCCATTCCATTCCATTCTATTTCTATTTCTATTTCTATTTCTATTTCTATTAATTCTAATTCTAATTCTAATTCTAATTCTAATTCTAATTCTAATTCTAATTCTAATTCTAATTCCATTCCATTCCATTCCAATTCTAACTCCATTCCATTCCATTCCATTCCAATTCTAATTCTAATTCTAATTCCATTCCATTCCATTCTAATTCCATTCCATTCCATTCCATTCTAATTCTAATTCTAATTCTAATTCTAATTCTAATTCTAATTCTAATTCTAATTCTAATTCTAATTCTAATTCTAATTCTAATTCTAATTCTAATTCTAATTCTAATTCTATTCCATTCCATTCCATTCCATTCCATTCCATTCCAATTCTAATTCCATTCCATTCCATTCTAATTCTAATTCTATTCCATTCCATTCCATTCCATTCCGATTCCGATTCCGATTCCGATTCCGATTCCGATTCCGATTCCGATTCTATTCCATTCCATTCCATTCCATTCCATTCCATTCCATTCTATTTCTATTTCTATTTCTATTAATTCTAATTCTAATTCTAATTCCATTCCATTCCATTCCATTCTAATTCTAATTCTATTCGATTCCTATTCTATTCTATTCTATTCTATTCTATTCTATTCTATTCTATTCTATTCTATTCTATTCCATTCCATTCCATTCTATTTCTATTTCTATTTCTATTTCTATTAATTCTAATTCTAATTCTAATTCTAATTCTAATTCTAATTCTAATTCTAATTCTAATTCTAATTCTAATTCCATTCCATTCTAATTCTAATTCTATTCGATTCCGATTCCGATTCTATTCTATTCTATTCTATTCTATTCTATTCTATTCCATTCCATTCCATTCCATTCCATTCCATTCCATTCCATTCCATTCTATTCTATTCTATTCTATTCTATTCTATTCTATTCCATTCCATTCCATTCTAATTCTATTTCTATTTCTATTTCTATTTCTATTTCTATTAATTCTAATTCTAATTCTAATTCTAATTCTAATTCTAATTCTAATTCTAATTCTAATTCCATTCCATTCCATTCTAATCCGTGTGACTTTTTCCCTTTCATGCTTTCAAGGTTGAGCCTCTGGATCTGATGAACTGTCTCACTAGCCGGACGATCATAACCAGAGGAGAGACCGTTTCCACGCCTCTCAGCATGGAGCAGGCCATAGATGTCAGAGATGCCTTCGTGAAGGTGAATTTTGTATTGTCCTCTGCTCTGTTCCTCCATTTTATTTGTTGCCCTCTTGAGGAAGAACTACATGTCCCAAGATTCTGAGAGAGAGAGAGAGAGAGAGAGAGAGAGAGAGAGGGAGGGAGGGAGGGAGGGAGGGAGGGAGAGAGAGGGAGGGAGGGGGAGAGAGAGAGAGGGAGGGAGGGAGAGGACCAGATTGGAAACCCTTTCTGGGCTCTTTGCCTGGAAGTGAATTTATGATGTATGGTTTTTAAGGACTAGAAAAAAATAATAGATTATAGAAAAAAGATGAAAGTAATGTTGTAACCGTAGAGCAAGAAGTCCATTTACGTTTATACTTATAAATGCTGGGAAAGAAAATCAGGTTATTTCTTAATACTTTCCTGCACTTTTGTCTTTCTTTTCCCTTTCCTTCTCGTTTTCCTTCTCATTCCTTGCCTCCTTTCTTTCCCTTTCTTTTTCTTCCTTCTTCTCCTTCTCCTCCCGCCCCATCCCGTCCCATCCCGTCCCCTCTCATTTCCTTTCTTTCTTTCCCTTTTTTCCTCTCCTTTTTCCTTTTCTCCTCTGTTTTCCTTTTCTCCTTTCCTTTCCCTTTTTCCCTTTTTTCCCTTTTTCCCTTTTTCCCTTTTTCCCTTCCCTTCCCTTCCCTTCCCTTTCTTTCCCTTCCCTTCCCTTCCCTTCAAACAAGATTATAAGCTTTTATTTATTTATTTATTTAGATTTTTATACCACCCTTCTCCTTTTAAGGCCTCCTAGAAACCATTTTGTGTTTATAATTGCCATGCTGAGCTATAACCAACCCCTCCTGCCAAACAAGGGACAAGAAAAAAGAAAGAAATAGAAAAAATGGGGAGAGAAAATATTTTTTCTACCCCAGAGGGCAGTTCCAAAGAGCCCTGACTGAAACCCACTGTTTCTCAAACGTGACAACTTCAAGATTGTTTATCGTTTTAATTAATGGGGCCAAATTTATATATATTTTTAACTGTGTTTTAATATTTGTATTTGATGTTTTTATTTGGCTGTTCACCGCCCTGAGTCCTCAGGGAGAAGGGCGGTATATAAATTCAAAATAAAATAAATAAATAAATAAAAAAAGATAGGTGGACTTCAACACCCAGAATTCATGCAGGCTGGGGAATTCTGGGAGTTGAAGTCCACTCCTCCTAAAGCAGCCGAGTTGGAGAAACATTGAGCTAGAACCAGAGAGGAACAGATAAGGAGGAACAGCTCTCAGGGGAGGCCGAAATAAATTCTAATCACTTGTCTTTCCCTCTTTTTTGAATTTCCAGGGCATTTACGGCAGGCTTTTCGTGTGGATTGTGGACAAGATCAACGCAGCCATTTACCGACCGCCTTCCCACGAGAACAAAAACGTCCGGAGATCCATCGGATTATTGGATATCTTCGGATTTGAGAACTTCACAGTAAACAGGTTGTAGGATCTAGGAAACGGCGTTAAGACGTTTCTTCAAAGGCAGGTGGGATGGGGAGGGATCCCGTCACGCCTTCAGACCGGGAGTCAAAAAAACTCCCAAGATGGGGAAAAAAATTGGATATTCAATTGATTTGGAAAAATGGCAACAACTAGGGGAAAGGAATTATAAATTAACGGTGTCCACTGCATATAAGGAGAACCAATATAAAATGTTTTATAGATGGCATATGCCACCTGAGAAATTAGCAAAAATGTTTAAAGAAAAATCAGCTAAATGTTGGACCTGTCATCAACTACCAGGATCATAAAACCATATGTGGTAGACATGTCCGGAAGCTAAAAGCTATTGGAGTAAAATTAAGATTTGGCTGGAGAAAATGATACAGCAATGTATTCAATTTAAACCAGAGCTGTTCCTATCGGGTATCTTCCCTGAAAAAATTAGCAAGGAAAATGTTTATTTGATAATACATATAATAACAGCTGCAAGGATTGTTTATGCACAAAATTGGAAAGCAGAGAAAATACCTTTAGAAGAAGAAGTAATAGAAAAAAAAATTAGATTGTGCAGAAATGAATAGATTAACTCTGATGATTAAGGACAGAGAAGACTCAGAATATTTTAAAATATGGAATTGTTTTCATTATTGGTTGGAGAAGAGATATAAATGATTAATTATATAAGTATGTATAAATATGTGATGAGTAGAATATTATGTTAATGATGAATTGATTCTATGGATTGGACAAGGATCAAGATAGAAGAAATAACTCATATAGAGAAAAATGGGTGTGGCTCCTTCTTGGAACTGCTGAAAGGACTATATTGTAGACTGGAGATAGGTGATGTCATATCCCTCCCCCTCCGTTGAGAGAAGGTTGTTTAATTTTGACCTACATGGCCTCTTTGACCCTTCTTTCAAACCAAGAGTCCTCTCCATCCAAAATATGGACTTTGTTGTCTTCAAACGAGTGCCTTGTGTCTTATAAATGCAGATAGACTGCTGAATCTAGTCCTGATGTGTTTGTTCTCCTATGTTGTGCCATGCATTTGTGAAGTGGCTGTTTTGTTTCTCCCAATGTACAGATTTGCACATGTCTCACTGCTTTGTACTAAATATACCACGTTGCTCCGTTTCTGTCTGGGTGCTTTATCCTTGGGGTGGACAAGCTTGTGCCTTAGTGTCTTCTTGGGTTTGAAGTGTGCACGTGTTAGCTAGAGATCCTCCTGAGCTTTTCCGATATGCCTGCAACATACGGAATGACAACATTGCTTCGTTTATTGTTCTCGTCATTGTCTGTGACAGAGGAGCTCCTGTAGGGTCTTTTTTGGAGATTTGATGAAGGCCCACTTGGGATAGCCACATGTTCTAAGAGCTTCCTTGATGTGTTTTAGTTCTTTTTCTTTCTCATCTTTGCTGGTAGGCAGGCCTTCAGCTCATTTTGATTCCTACCACCCACTGGAGCACAAAATGGAAGTCAGCGGTGGGTTTCACATTTTGTTACTGCCGTTTCGGCCCACCCGCGTGTCTTCCGTGCATGCGCCTGGCCTCAAAAATGTGCCTAAATAGGGCGGCATAGAGCCGGGGAGGGTAAGCGGGCTACCGATTCGCCCGAACCGGTCTGAACCAGCCCGAACCGGCTGAATATCACCTCTGATGGGAGTCATCAGAACCTGAAGGCCTGCCTACCAGCAAAGATGGGAAAGAAAAAGAACCAGCTGAGCAACTTTGCGTCAGTCCGTCTCTCTCTCTCTCTCTCTCTCAGCCCAACTCACCTCACAGGGTTGTTGTTATGTGGAAAATAGAAAGAGGAAGGAGTAGTATTAGATATATTTGCTGTCCCCCCCCCTGAATTATTTTTTAAAAAATAATACAAGAGGTATAAAAAAATTGAACTAATTGAATTAAAAATTAAACAATTTTTAAACAATTTTAATATTTTAATATTTTTAATATCTTTTAATTTTCAAAGTTTAAATCTGTTTTAACTTGATTGGGGTTTTCATCTGTCTGGGCCAAATTATTTAATTCGATTTTATTTCTGTTTTTTAAATTTTGTATGTATGTATTTTATTGTTGGCTGTTCACCGCCCTGAGTCCTTCGGGAGAAGGGCAGTATACAAATTAAATAAAAGTAAAGTAAAGTAAAGTAAAGTAAAGTAAAGTAAAGTAAAGTAAAGTAATATAATAATAATAATAATAATAATAATAATAATAATAATAATAATAATAATTTTATTTCTATACCGCCCTTCTCCCGAAGGACTCAGGGCGGTGTACAGCCTATTTAAAAACACAAGACAAACATCAGTTTAAAATTTAAAATTATTAAATAAATTTGGCTCCATTTAAAACCCCAGAAATTTAAAATACCCCAATTTAAAATTATCATGTCGATAGCCCGGCCTGGCGGAACAACAGGGTCTTCAGTGCACAGCAAAATACCCGGAGGTCGGAGATCTTATGTATTTCCGGGGGCAGTTCATTCCACAGGGCTGGGGCTCTCACAGAGAAGGCCCTCTCCCTGGATGTCGCCAGCCGACATAACTTGGCCGATGGCACCCTGAGGAGACCCTCTCTGTGGGAGCAAACTGGCCGGTGGGAGGCTATTGGTGGCAGAAGACGGTCTCGAAGGTACCCGGGTAAAGTAAAGTAAGTAAAGAACGAATGAATCTGTATTATTCGCTCTCCAGTTTCGAGCAGCTCTGCATTAATTTCGCCAACGAGAACCTGCAACAGTTCTTCGTCCGTCACGTCTTCAAACTGGAGCAGGAAGAATACAACCTGGAAAACATCAACTGGCAGCACATAGAATTCACGGACAATCAGGACGCTCTGGATATGATCGCCATCAAACCGATGAATTTAATCTCCCTCATCGACGAGGAAAGCAAATTCCCCAAGGTTTGGCCAAATTGCAGTGAGACTTAAGTCTCCTCTCTCCTCCCCCTCTTAAGTCCTCCCTCCCTTTGTTGTGGCCCGCCAGCAGCCAGCGGATTCGGACAGTGAGGAGGTTGGGGAGGAACATGGGCCATTCTTGGAGTCTAGGGAAGGCTCTGATGAGGGCTCTGCGTCAGAGGCAGAGAGGGAGCCAGGGCCGTCTGACAGTTATCAGCTGCCTTCGGAGTCAGACGTCAGTGAGGCAGACGAACAGCTGGGGCCTGTTCCCAGTGGGCGCATGTGCAGCATTGTCACACAAAGGGAACAGCTAAAGAACAAGGGTCAACTTGGGAGTAAGGCCACAGGTGGACGATGAATGGCCCCTACCAGAGGGAATAAAAGAGGAGCGAAAGGGGAGTAGAGTTTGCAGGAGGCAATTAGTTCATTCTTGCATTCTTGCCAAGTATTGTAGGGTCTGAAAGATATCGGCCTGGCCATTCTCCAAGGCTGATAAAAGTCGGTAATTGTGAACTATCTTTGGATAGTTGGATTTCACCACTGCCCCAGCCCAAGAGTTTGACACTCCTGTGTTAGATGTTTCCACTGCAGATCAGTTATATCCGAGTTGCAAAGGAAGGCGGCTTTTGGAGGATAGAAACCTTAATTCCAGGGGTGGGCTGCTGAGGGTTCGTAGGGGTTCGTGAGAACCTCTAGCTAAGATTCTGTGCAGTTTGGAGAACCCCCAAATCCCACTCCTGGCTGGCCACGACAACCCCTCCCCTCTCCTCCCAGGAGTCCCCATGCGGCCCGTTTTGGATGCACATGCGGAGGCTCGGGGAGGGCGAAAAATGGGCCTACCGGAAGTTCAGGAAGGCCGGAAATTGGCCTCCGGAGCCTGGGGAGGCTGTTTTTGCCCTCCTGGAGGCTCAAAGAAAGCCTCCGGAGCCTGGGGAGGGCAAAAACGCACTCCCCCCTGCCGTGGTGCAGGAGGCTGACTAGGCCACACCCACCCAGCAACCAGGCAGAGAGCCCCTTGCTAAAATTTTTGAAGCCCACACCTGCCTAATTCCCGTTTTTACCTGATGCAGGGAACGGATGCCACCATGCTTCACAAGCTGAATTCTCAGCACAAGCTGAACATCAATTACATCCCGCCGAAAAACAACCACGACACTCACTTTGGCATCAACCATTTTGCCGGCGTTGTCTACTATGAAACAAAAGGTACGTTTTTGGGGTTTGGGGCAGAGCCTCCATTGGAGCAGGGCTCAAAGATTTTAAGTCCTCGAGTTAGAAACGGCCTGTCTAATACCGTTAGTCCTTAATGTACGACCACAATGTGGACTGGAACTTTGGCCCCTAAGCAATATGGTCGTTAAGTGAGTCCATGCCTGACATTGCAATTTTTTTTTTTTGCTGTGGTCATTGAACACGTCGCCACGGTCATTAAATGAATCCTGCTTCGCTTGTAAATGTTCTGACCCAGCTCTCCAAACATGACAAGCCCTCTGTATTTAAATCTCTAATTTAAATCTCTAATTTAAATTTAAACATTCTCGATATTAGGAGCACCAGCAGCCCTGGCAAAAGGCTTCTCTCTCACCGCAGGCTAACAAGGCCATCCGGCAGGGGGATGAATAGTTCATCTCCGCTGATACCCCCTACCTTTTATCCCCAGAGTTAGGGTGGGACTTTGTTAGCAGCGGTGGCTCTTCCATCCCGAGGACCGGCCCATAGATTTGCACTACTCTCCTCTCCTCTGCGTTCTGTGCATCCATGCATCAGGCACAGGACCCAGCTGTTCCTCCTCCTCCTCATCAGCCACCTCCAGACCTGGGGGCTGTTGACACTTCATCTGACGGCTGACAGACGGCCCAGGCTCCGCCACTGTCTCTCTCTCTCTCTGCCAGTTCCATTCCCTCTTCCCCCTCAGGGCTCTCAGGTTGCCTTGATGCTGACCCTGACTCCCACGCACCCTCCTCCTCCTCCTCTGATTCGGCTGCTGGAGGGGCTGGGCAGCTGACAGACCATAATAATAGACTTTGCTTGAAGAAGCCAGCTGGGAAGGTTCAATCAATCAGAAGGGACCTTGGAGGTCTTCTAGTCCAACCCTCTGCAGGAGACCTTATGTCCCTTTCAGCTGTATTCCGATTGATTGATTGATTGATTGATTGATTACCTGTGTTAAGGAATTTGCAGAGTAACCCTTGAATAGCAAGCGATTGAGAGTAGGTACGAATAAACACAGTCAACACACAGATACACTGAGTTGTGTTTACTTTCAGGAAATAGTAAGGCACAGTCCAATAAACAGTCCAGGTCATACACATATAAAGCAGGAGATAGCAAAACGACAGTCCAGGGATAATCCAATAACAAGGTCTTCTTACCAGTCGTCGTAGTCATTCACAATAAACAGTTCTTCCAGATTTGCAAACAGTAGCATAGAGAGATATCAGAGAGCAAGAACAGCAAAGAGAAACAAACCATGTTTCTAGCTCCCTCTTAAGGAGATTGGCTACAGAGCTAACCAATCAGGACACAGGATGATGCAGTACAGCAGTCTTAAAGCTATATTGACCCAACAAGGGAGGTAATACTCATTTCCTAACAACCTGTATAAAAAATTACATTTCTTTCAACTGCTGCTGGTTTCTCTCATCAGGGTTTCTGGAGAAAAACAGAGACACCCTTCATGGGGATATTATCCAGTTGGTCCATTCCTCAAGAAACAAATTCATCAAGCAGATTTTCCAGGCTGACGTAGCCATGGTAAAGTATCTCTAACAGGCACGGTGGTGGGTGGAAGCGATGGTGAAGTGGAGAACCAATCTTATCTTCAGATAAATCCCTTGTAATTCATGGAACTTGGTCACTGCTAATTTAAGCCTCCGGTAACTTGTTGGATCTTGTCCAGGGGTGTCAAATTTCGATTTCATTGAGGGCCGCATCAGGATTGTGTTTGACCTTGGGGTTGGGGTGGGGGGGTGGGAGTGGTCAGGGGGGGCGTGGCCAACTCGACCTCACTGATGTCGGGGGGGGGGGGTACCTGTGGTGGCCAAGTGCTAAGGCAGGATTTCCCTCAGACCCTCCCTCATTCTCATTGTAATCTCTCTCCTTCCTTCCTTCCTTCCTTCCTTCCTTCCTTCCTTCCTTCCTTCCTTCCTTCCTTCCTTCCTCCGTTTCCAACACTGGAAATTTTTAAGAAGAGATTGGATAACCACATGTCTGAAGTGGTGTAGGGTTTCCTGCCTAAGCAGGGGGTTGGACTAGAAGACCTCCAAGATCCCTTCCAATTCTGTTATTCTGTTCTGTTCTGTTCTGCTCTGCTCTGCCTATTCTATTCTATTCTGGAAAATTCCTTCCTTCCTTCCCTCCCTCCTTCTTCCCCATTCTCCTTCCTTCCCTCCCTCCTTCTTCCCCATTCTCCTTCCTTCCTTCCCTCCCTCCCTCCTTCTTCCCCATTCTCCTTCCTTCCTTCCCTCCCTCCCTCCTTCTTCCCCATTCTCCTTCCTTCCTTCCCTCCCTCCTTCCTTCTTCCCCATTCTCCTTCCTTCCTTCCCTCCCTCCCTCCTTCTTCCCCATTCTCCTTCCTTCCTTCCCTCCCTCCCTCCTTCTTCCCATTCTCCTTCCTTCCTTCCCTCCTTCTTCCCCATTCTCCTTCCTTCCTTCCCTCCCTCCCTCCTTCTTCCCCATTCTCCTTCCTTCCTTCCCTCCCTCCCTCCCTCCTTCTTCCCCATTCTCCTTCCTTCCTTCCCTCCTTCTTCCCCATTCTCCTTCCTTCCCTCCCTCCCTCCCTCCTTCTTCCCCATTCTCCTTCCTTCCTTTCCTCCCTCCCTCCTTCTTCCCCATTCTCCTTCCTTCCTTCCCTCCCTCCTTCCTTCTTCCCCATTCTCCTTCCTTCCTTCCCTCCCTCCCTCCTTCTTCCCCATTATCCTTCCTTCCTTCCCTCCCTCCCTCCTTCCTTCTTCCCCATTCTCCTTCCTTCCTTCCCTCCCTCCCTCCTTCTTCCCCATTATCCTTCCTTCCTTCCCTCCCTCCCTCCTTCTTCCCCATTCTCCTTCCTTCCCTCCCTCCTTCTTCCCATGCTCCTTCCTTCCTTCCCTCCCTCCCTCCTTCTTCCCCATTCTCCTTCCTTCCTTCCCTCCCTCCTTCTTCCCCATTCTCCTTCCTTCCTTCCCTCCCTCCCTCCTTCTTCCCCATTCTCCTTCCTTCCCTCCCTCCTTCTTCCCCATTCTCCTTCCTTCCTTCCCTCCCTCCCTCCTTCTTCCCCATTCTCCTTCCTTCCTTCCCTCCCTCCCTCCTTCTTCCCCATTCTCCTTCCTTCCCTCCCTCCTTCTTCCCCATTCTCCTTCCTTCCTTCCCTCCCTCCCTCCTTCTTCCCCCATTCTCCTTCCTTCCTTCCCTCCCTCCTTCTTCCCCATTCTCCTTCCTTCCCTCCCTCCTTCTTCCCCATTCTCCTTCCTTCCTTCCCTCCCTCCCTCCTTCTTCCCCATTCTCCTTCCTTCCTTCCCTCCTTCTTCCCCATTCTCCTTCCTTCCCTCCCTCCCTCCTTCTTCCCCATTCTCCTTCCTTCCTTCCCCTCCCTCCCTCCTTCTTCCCCATTCTCCTTCCTTCCCTCCCTCCTTCTTCCCCATTCTCCTTCCTTCCTTCCTTCCCTCCCTCCTTCTTCCCCATTCTCCTTCCTTCCTTCCTTCCCTCCCTCCTTCTTCCCCATTCTCCTTCCTTCCTTCCCTCCCTCCCTCCTTCTTCCCCATTCTCCTTCCTTCCCCTCCTCCTTCTTCCCCATTCTCCTTCCTTCCTTCCTTCCCTCCCTCCTTCTTCCCCATTCTCCTTCCTTCCTTCCTTCCCTCCCTCCTTCTTCCCCATTCTCCTTCCTTCCTTCCCTCCCTCCCTCCTTCTTCCCCATTCTCCTTCCTTCCTCCCTCCTTCTTCCCCATTCTCCTTCCTTCCTTCCCTCCCTCCCTCCTTCTTCCCCATTCTCCTTCCTTCCTTCCCTCCCTCCTTCTTCCCCATTCTCCTTCCTTCCCTCCCTCCTTCTTCCCCATTCTCCTTCCTTCCTTCCCTCCCTCCCTCCTTCTTCCCCATTCTCCTTCCTTCCTTCCCTCCTTCTTCCCCATTCTCCTTCCCTTCCCTCCCTCCCTCCTTCTTCCCCATTCTCCTTCCTTCCTTCCCTCCCTCCCTCCTTCTTCCCCATTCTCCTTCCTTCCCTCCCTCCTTCTTCCCCATTCTCCTTCCTTCCTTCCTTCCCTCCCTCCTGTCTTCCCCATTCTCCTTCCTTCCTTCCTTCCCTCCCTCCTTCTTCCCCATTCTCCTCCCTTCCTTCCCTCCCTCCACCTCCTTCTTC
Source organism: Arizona elegans (assembly GCA_022577455.1). NCBI lineage: Eukaryota > Metazoa > Chordata > Lepidosauria > Squamata > Colubridae > Arizona > Arizona elegans. The sequence goes on along the minus strand of JAKOOJ010000025.1, from coordinate 3,899,863 downwards.
CCCATTCTCCTTCCTTCCCTCCCTCCTTCTTCCCCATTCTCCTTCCTTCCTTCCTTCCCTCCCTCCTTCTTCCCCCATTCTCCTTCCTTCCTTCCTTCCCTCCCTCCTTCTTCCCCATTCTCCTTCCTTCCTTTCCTTCCTTCCCTCGTCCTTCCCCATTCTCCTTCCTTCCTTCCTTCCCTCCTTCTTCCCCATTCTCCTTCCTTCCTTCCCTCCCTCCCTTCTTCCTTCTTCCCCATTCTCATTCCTTCCTTCCTTCCTTCCCTCCCTCCTTCTTCCCCATTCTCATTCCTTCCTTTCTTCCTTCCCTCGTCCTTCCCCCATTCTCCTTCCTTCCTTCTTTCCTTCCCTTATTTTTCCTTCCTTGCTCTCTTCCCACCTTCCCTTCTTTTTCTTTCTCTTTCCTTCCCTTCTTGCATGCTCAAATGCAAAAGGGGGAAAACGTTTCTACTTTTGTTTTGCTAGCCCTTTGTCAGTGAAAACGGAGCCTGGGGGGCCTCGCCTATGGCCCTCCAGGGGCCCGTGCAGCCCTCCCGAGCTCCGTTTTTTGCTGGCAGAAGCACTGTGGGCCGGTCTTTTGCTGTTTCCAGGGCGGCCCTGCAGGCCAGATCTAAGCACCCCGTGGGCCGTATCCGCCCCCCCCCCAGCCTTGCGTTGACACCCCTAATCTAGTCTAATTATAACGAAGTTTGACTCTAACTCTAAAAGAATATGCAGTATTCATAGAGTCCATTTAAAATATCCATGCATGATTTCGATAGCCATACAGGTAGTCCTCGACTTATGACCACCATTGAGCCCAAAATCTCCGCGGCTAAGCAAGACAAGTTGTTAAAATGAGTTTTCGCACCCAAATGAGTTTTTGTGTTGTTTAAGCAAAGCACTTGCCGTTTGTTCAGTTAATGACACGGTTGTAAGCGAATCTGGCTTCCCCATTGTCAGAAGGTCACAAACAGGGATCCCATGAACGCTTGGGATGCTGCAGCCGTCATAAATATGAATCAGTCACCAAGTATCCGAATTTTGATCCCGTGGGGAGGCTGGAGTGGTCGTAAATTTGGAAAAAAAACGGTCTTAGGTCGCTTTTTCAGTGCCATTGTAACTTCGAACGGTCACTAAACAAACGGTTGTATGTCAAGGATGACCTGTATTGGGTTTAGAGGTTTGTTTGCTTTTCATAAAAGGATTCTCCTTGCATTTAACCAGGTTAAATTAGATTTCCTTTTGGAAAACATTCTTCCTTCATTTTGGCTCTCAACCTGTAGCGAAAGCTCTCTGTATTAAAACTCTTCTGAAACTAAAAAGGCGATCGGCGGCTTCAGATGACAAATGTTTAATTTCAGGAATATTATTTCCAATGAATTTTCCAAAATGCATGCTCTTTGTCCTTGGAAGTGTTCCTTCGTATAGAATTTCCCCTGGTTCATGGATGATATGAGAAAGGTACTTGAGCGGTAAAGGAATTGAGGGCCGATTTTGAAGGTTCTGTTAATTTGCCTTTCCAATGATAAAATTTCTTGAATTGTGTGTGTGTGTGTGTCGGAGAGAGAGAGATCAGAGAGAGAGAGACAGAGAGAGGGAGAGAGGGAGAGAGAGAAGAGAGAGGGGAGAGAGAGAGGGGAATAGAGAGAGAAAGAGAAAGAGAGGGAGAGAAAGAGGGAGGGAGTAAAGAGAGAGAGAAAGAGAGAAAGAAAGAGAGAAAGAAAGAGGAAGAAAGAGGAGAGAGAGAAAGAGAGAGGGAGAGAAAAAGAGAGAAAGAGAGGGAGAGAGAAAAAGAAGGAGAAGAGAGAAGAGAGGGAGAGAGAAAAAGAGAGAAAGAGGAAGAAAGAGATGGAGATAGAGAAAAACAGGGAGGGAGGGAGAGAGAGAGAAAGGGAGAGAGAGAGAGAAAGAGTGAGAGAGAAAGAAAGAAGGAGGGAGGGAGAGAGAGAAAGAGAAAGGGAGAGAAAGAGAGAGAGAGAAAGAGAGGGAGAAAGAGAGGGGGAAAGAGAGAGAGGGAGGGAGAGGGAGAGAGAAAGAGAAAGAAAGAGGGAGAGAGAGAAAGAGAGAGAGAGAAAAAGAAGAAAGAAAGAAAGAAAGAAAGAAGAAAGAAAGAAGAAAGAAAGAAAGAAAGAAAGAAAGAAAGAAAGAAAGAAAGAAAGAAAGAAAGAAGCTGGCTTGTGCTGGGATGAGAGACCAGTAGGAAAAAAACAAACAAACCAGGAATGCTGGATTAGATTGGGAAGTCAAAAAGGCAGTGAAATTTTATTTTATTTTATTTTTTGTCCTGCATTGGATGTTGGATTTTTTTTATTATTATTATTTTTTATTTGATGTATATGCCCGCCCTTCTCCAGAGACTCAGGCTTATAATGCGTTAAGCAATAGCCTTCATACTTTTGTATATTTTATACAAAGTCAACTTATTGCCCCCACAATCTGGGCCTCATTTTACCTACCTTAGAAAGGATGGAAGGCTAAGTCAACCTTGAGACCTGGTGGGATTTGAACGTGCAGTAATTGCAGGCAGCTGATGTTAATAACAGTGCTTTAGTCTGCTGCGCTACCAGGGCTCCTTTGATGGATTTGATGATTGACAGTGAAGGAATAATGCTGTTAAATTCTACACAACTTGACAAGGTTGATTAAATGTTGCCCTTCAAAGCCATCTTTTGAAATTCCATACTGTTTAGCTGGTGGGATGATGTCCCATAGGAAGCCAGGATGGAGAAGGATGGGACTTCCACTAGATCAGCGGTCACCAACTAGTGGTCCATGAGAAAATTTTGGTGGTCTGCAGAAAAATCATTGCATTTTTTTATATTGCACTTAATCAGGGGGTCCTCAAATTACGGCCCCTGGGGACGGATACGTGCATATGAACAGTTGCTGGTTGCTGCACGAGAATCTCCCCATTTGGGGTCTTTTTGTGTGGGTCGGAGGGGGGGCAGAAATTCCCACTTGGGGTCTGCTTCGGCCTCCTGGTGTGGGGCTTTGGGCGAAGGCTGGAGGGAAGCGCCCGCTGGTGGCAAAGAGCCAGAGGGCTTTGATTGCAATGGGACTTGCATTGTGGCCTGGAACTGGCTGACCATCTCAGCCCACTGAGCCTCCAGGCGCTGTTACCTGGCCTTGCACTCCTGTGTTGTGGCTCCGTTACCTGAGCCTGTGTCATCAGCAGGAGAGGACTCCGAGAGTGGAAGGAGAGGAGTTGGCAAGGCCTCCCTCTCCAGGACCCCTCCTCTCTGGCAATGCCTTCGGTGTCCGCGGTGTACAGTGATGAGGGTAATGAGTCTTGGCTGGATCCACGCCAGCGTCGCAGAGATAAGCGCGCGCAACAGAAGAAAAGGCGGGGCTGAGATTAGGCTGAGTCACTGGACCACACCCCACAGGGTATAAAAGGGAGCGTGGTGGCCAGTCAAAACCTTGTGACGAACAAACCTGAAAGCTTCCACGCCATTCTGCATTGCCGGATTTTTGCTATAGACTTTGCTGGATCATCTCTGGACTTGACTTAACTCCGTAATTATTGAGCATTTTACTTTGATGTACCAGAAGCAGAGAGAAGTTTATCTCTTTCCTTTGTCGTAATAAACTCTTGGCAGGCAGCCACTAGGTTGCTGCCAAGTTCCGTTATCATAAGGAAAAAGGGATTTTGCTCGGCTGGTTTGGTCTTTAACTCTTAGACGTCTGTTGGTGTGTGTGCGTGTGGGACGGGGACAGAACATCCTGCCGGGTCTTCCCTCTGCTTGGAAAGCCTATGCTCCTAGTCCTCAGTGAGGTGCTTGTGCTGAGCCTCCTTCTCGGCCAGATCCAATTTGAACTGAGCTGTTTTGCCTGGTGGCTGCTTAGCTCCAACAACTGCCTTCTTGTTGGGGGCCCTAAGGAGCCCGGGTGGGCAGAGCGAGGGTGGCTGGCAGGAGAAAGGTGAGGGGTTTTTTTTTGCCAGAAGGGAAACTCCAGAAATTGAAACGATCACCAAAAGAGATGGCCTCACTTTCTGCCTCCGTTTCTATTTAAGTGGCCCCTTCTTTCATCGGCGGTGAGAAATCCCGATTCTTCCTGCTCACTTTTTAATTTTCTCCTCTATTCATTCTCTCTCTCTCTCTCTCTCTCATCTCTCTCTCTCTCCTCTCTCTCTCTCTCTCTCTCTCTCTCTCTCTCTCGTGTTTTTCTTGGAGGTTTCATTTTCCCTTTCTTCTCCTCTGTAGTTTCTCTGTGGCTGTCCGTCTTCTACATTTGCCCAGTCGCCAGCCTCCACTTTGAAGTAAAATCAGTTCTGCAAATCTTCCCTGGGGTGTGGTTTGGCTTTGCCCATTTTTTCCCGGTTCTTCTCGAGGAAAGAACTGATGGTGTTATTTAGTTGGGTAAGGAAACGTCTGTGAGAAAACAACGCAGCTCAGAAGAGCACCAAGGATGCCACAGGCCTCCTCTTCCTTCCTCTCCACAACCCCCCCCTCCCTTCTAGCACTGACAATGTTACCTAGTTGGGTAATGAAAGGTCTGCAAGAAAACAGCTAAGTTCAGAGAGCACCAAGGACCCCACAGTCCTCCTCCTCCTCTTCCTCCTCCTCTTCCTCGTCCTCTTTGCAAGCACCTTCCCCTTCTAGCACTGATGATGGTACCTAGCTGGGTAATGAGACATCTGGAAGAAAACAACCAAGTTCAGAGATCACTTAGGACCCCACAATCCTCTTCCTCCTCCTCTCCTCCTCCTCCTCCTCCTCCTCCTCCTCCTCCTCCTCCTCCTCCTCCTCCTCTTTGCAAGCACCTTCCCCTTGTACCACTGATGATGGTACCTAGTTGGGTAATGAGACATCTGGAAGAAAACAACCAAGTTCAGAGATCACTTAGGACCCCACAATCCTCTTCCTCCTCCTCCTCCTCCTCCTCCTCCTCCTCCTCCTCCTCCTCCTCCTCCTCCTCCTCCTCCTCCTCTTTGCAAGCACCTTCCCCTTGTACCACTGATGATGGTACCTAGTTGGGTAATGAGATATCTGGAAGAAAACAACCAAGTTCAGAGATCACTTAGGACCCCACAATCCTCTTCCTCCTCCTCCTCCTCCTCCTCCTCCTTCCTCCTCCTCCTCCTCCTCCTCCTCCTCCTCCTCCTCCTCCTCCTCCTCCTCCTCCTCTTTGCAAGCACCTTCCCCTTGTACCACTGATGATGGTACCTAGTTGGGTAATGAGACATCTGGAAGAAAACAACCAAGTTCAGAGATCACTTAGGACCCCCACAAGTCCTCTTCCTCCTCCTCCTCCTCCTCCTCCTCCTCCTCCTCCTTCTCCTCCTCCTCCTCCTCCTCCTCTTTGCAAGCACCTTCCCCTTGTAGCCACTGATGATGGTACCTAGTTGGGTAATGAGACATCTGGACGAAAAACAACCAAGTTCAGAGATCACTTAGGACCCCACAATCCTCTTCCTCTTCCTCCTTCCTCCTCCTCCTCTCCTCCTCCTCCTCCTCCTCCTCCTCCTCCTCCTCTTTGCAAGCACCTTCCCCTTCTAGCACTGATGATGGTACCTAGTTGGGTAATGAGACATCTGGAAGAAAACAACCAAGTTCAGAGATCACTTAGGACCCCACAATCC